>WOVY01009991.1:1160000-1667122 GCA_013436015.1 Rhipicephalus annulatus
ATATGTGGGTTTTACCGTCCCAAAACTAATATGTGATTATGAAAGACGTTGTTGTGGAGGGCTCCGAAACTTTCGACCACTTGGGGTTCTTTAACGTGCACCTAAATCTGAGCACACGGGCCTACATTTACACCTCCATCGAAAATGCAGCCGCCGCTGCCAGGATTAAATTGCAGCAGCCCTTCCTGGCACATTTGTATGGGTGAAATGTTATATCCCGAAATAATGACGATGAAATTTCAGTCATTTCCTTTAGTTTACGCAATCAGTGCAGAGGCCACTTATTTCATCATCAAGAGATGGGGTGCAACTGAGGAGTTTTTCGATTGATCTATACGTAGCCTTTTATGACGTGTACAAATACAAAGTAATAACAGGCGAAGAGGTTTTCTATAGCGTCCCCGACACAACGCCATCGTCAGTTTTGACATTAGTGTCCATGACAATGAAACAAAAACGCTGGTAGGTAAATGTAGTGCCTTTTATACTTCACTCTCACCAAAAATATTGAACAGCGCAGGAAAAAACAAAAGTGCACAATAAGAGAGTCAACAGAGACTTATTTGTGTATTTATTTATTTATTCAGTTGTTTCTTTGTTTATTTATATAGCTATCTTTGTTTAATAATTTATTTGCTGTGGCATATAGGTTGGGAGACATAAATGGGCAAACACATGACGCAGAAAATCGTTATGACAGCAGAAAACAAGAATAATGTCCTAGGTGACCAGACGTTGCAAAAACGATTGTACCGATTTCTCGCATCAATAGGCCGCTGAGTAGCAGTTAAGAAGGCAGCATAGCGAACGAGTAATTCAGTCCTGCTTTTTTACGCACTCAGGCATCCCCGCGACATTACTCTAATGCGTTTTGCGATAGTCCTGGTCTCCGAAGTTCAAGGACGCACGACCCAGACGAAATACCAAACCACTTCCTGCTTGTGAAGAAAACATCCTTGCCATTTATGTCCTTCCTTCTGCGTCTTCCGAATGTTCCTGAGCTTCCGCATGCACAGTTTTCCTGTTTGAAGCAATACGTGGCGCAGTGCCGGCCCGAACTGGCAGGGATGGTTCTAGGAACCGACGAGGGCTACGAGCCACCGTCGCCAAACTCTGTTATTCTTCAAAACGTCGACTATTCAATTTTATGGCCCGGCTTCTTGCGTGACTGTGCTTGTTTGTAACGTTTATGCTCGAAACATCCAGCTGAATAAACACAGACTGCTCTCGCAGCGTCAGGGCTACTATTTTTGCTTCGAGAGTTAATATTGACTTGAAATGCACAGCTGAAAACACTACAATTTATTCTCAGAGCGTGGCCTCAAACTTAAATTGCGTATCGCGGAACTTAGGAATCATCGCCTACGTCAAAGTATCTTCCCTCCTCAAATTTCGCGTTAGTATAGCTGAAACACCCTTCGCTACACGAATCGCTCCTCCCCGATTTTCCTTTTCGTTTTTTTGCCTTTACTAATGCTTCCATTTCTCAGAAAACGTCGTATCCAATTTACCCAAACATTCCATGTCACACCGCATCCATGAGGGGCATTCTCATCAACATCGATCTGCCTGGCCCAATGACCGACTTGAGGGAGGCGTGGTCACATGCTGCTAGCCGTTATCACCCTTCGAGAACCAAAGCCTAGCCAGTTAGTTTTGATTTATTTTCCTGGAACGACAAAGGCCAGGGCTTCCGGGTTGGGTGGCACAGGTTCCACCCATGATCAGATTTCGGCTGCCTGACGCGCTCTTGCTGTCCGACGCAGTCTTCGTCACCCGAGGCGACTAAAGCAATCAGCCTTTGGCGCTTAGGCACTCTTACGCGCCTTCGTTTGACGCGAAACGAATCGGACGCCTTTTTCTGGGGTGATTTTGATTTCGCGTTACAATGGTGCGATCTTCCGTGTTGTTAAAATAAACACATAGTGAAACACACATACGAAACTTTTTTTTTCGCGTATGCTTCTCAGGGCAAGGTTTTAGGTTGACCAACAGCGGCCTTACAGAGTACGTGTCGTTGCTTAAAAAATCAACCAGAGCACATTCAGACAGCTTGTTTTTTTTTAAGTATGAGTAAGAAAATAAAGCTTTTTAATAAGTGAAGTGCCTTCAAACGACCTTGTAGGCGCAAAACGCCGCATGGCAATAACTATGATTGATTTACACTACATGGTGATATGGCATGGTAACACGGCTTTCTTTTGTGCTTTTCTGAAAAATGAAATGATGTGTTGAGTACATATTTCTTAGTGCACATCAACGGCTTCTCTGTGCACGTCATAGTTACTGACTTTCACACACCTGGAACATATCTTACAGCGGGTCGTGTTAGTAACTGCAGATAGCAATGATACTGTTGCTAACCATCACAACCTACATTTTGGTACCCACTGCTATCGCTACAACACATTGAATCGGCTGAGTTGGGACGTTAACGTTTTTCGTGACCGTAGGCCGCGTAACATGAGCGAGATGCAAAGAACTATGGACCGAGTGCTGCGGACAACTGGGAAGCTTTCTGCATTTACAGATAACTATAAACACTTACGTCACTGTATCCGGGTTGCATATGGAAAAGTATGAAAATTTGATTTCTGATTAGCAGTTAAGTTCTTCTTTTCTGTTCATGCAGTGAAATGGGTGTGTTGTTGATGCACGAGGCGACGTCCATGCGAATGTAGTATGCACATGGACCGCAACAGACACCAAGCGCAAGATTGGCGAAATTGGTGCAACCTGCACACTAATACACTTCCAAATACGCATCAGTTTAAAGTTATGTAGCCAGAGATATATCCCAACACATTCTCGAGGTACGGAGACATTCCATCACTCACACACATACCCAGCCGTCATCTGAGCTATCACCATCATCATCGATGGAGGGTGGGATAAAACAGGGGTTAATCTGCTCTTGCCCGCGCCTTACTCGAAGGAAAGTGCCGCACTTTCATTAAAGTTTATTCATTCATTCACCCCCATAAGCAACCGCTGTCCAATGGAAACATTTGCAGATGCTGCCGGACATGCGCTCGCTGTACGCACGTTATCGAAGGAGGCGAAACTCGCTCAGCGTATACCCTTGGAAGTCCACTACGACCCTAGTTGAGGCTTGCCGAATATCTGTAGGCCAGTTGAACTACGGAAGATGAGCCCCATGTGTATTGAAGCACTTTTTTATTATTAATAGTGTGGAGTTCCTGTATGCCATCTTCCACTTGTTCAGTTTCGATTTTTGAAAAGAACCATGCAAGTTCTCTCCCAAGGTTTCCATTTTCTTACCATCTTCTACAAGAAGTTTAAATCAAGAACAACAATTTTTTTAAAAAAGGTGCACTGAAAGCTCATTGTAAAGTGCCTACTCGGTTTGCACTATTGGGGGTAATTCAGGAGAGGCAAGAACGTGCAAAAGCAGCATTTACTCCTGTATAGAGTGTTCGCTTTCACAACCCGTTGCTAAGCACTTTCCATGGGGGCATCCAAGGACGGATGAAAGCGAGGGATCTCGCGAAACAAAAGGGGGTAGTGAAGAAGAACAACAAATACCATAGGCGGCAGGTTGAAATAGGAGGCCCAGCGATTTTTGCGCGGCCCAGAGAAAATGACCTGCCTCGCCAGTCTCGAGTAAATAGAACCAAGGCGCGTAGCGCCAGGCACGCGCGATTTGCTGGTACAGCCCGCGGGGCGTTATTTGCGGAACCACGGTTGCCGAAGGCGAAGCGATGCTGCTTTCGCTTCGGACGGCAGTGTTTGTTTAACGCGCTGTAGAGCCAGACCGGAAGACAGCGAGGCATTGCCGCCCTTTTAAGCGAGCCAGCCGAGAAAGGAGGTGTCCCGAAGGCTCCACCACGGGAGCGCACAAATGGCGCATTCATCTTTTTTATTCTATTAATTTTTTTTCATTTTGTTTCCTCAAGACCTGAGTATTCTCTCTAGAGGTTCCGTTCGGCTTTGTAGGGGTGCCACATCACCAGAGTAGAACCTGAGGAGGAGTATGCAGCCGAAAAGCTTGGTTCCTAGGGGAAAAATATATTCTCTTTTTCCGTCCTGCTCGTCATTGTGAGAAGGTGGCCTCACAACGTGTTTAAAAATGCTGGCATCCGTACCCGCCTGAGCTCGTAGGTCGCAAAGCATGACCGATGGATTCGCGCGGGGCTGTAAAGATTTGCTCTTCCAGTACTTTCCAAGAGAAACATACTTCAGACGAAAAGGAAAATAGAAAACGGCATGCCTCTTTGGAACCCGCCACATGTTGACAGTGAGATTCGGAGGGGCGACCTCTCTATAGAACGCCCTGTATAACCTTTTGATGCGACCACTACAAGTATTGTTGCACAGTACCCGCTAAGCATTAAGTAATGATAATTTTGAGAAGTGGGGAAGCCCATGTTGTGCCACTGACCTCCTTTCTGCGGGAAAGCAATGTACCCTTTACCCGTCTGTACGATTGTTCGCACTTTTTGATAATGTATACCTGAGCATTTTGTCAAGGGTGTGAAGCTTCAAAGTACGCAAACATTCCGCTCTTAGAACTGTGTCACGTATGGTTATAATTTACCGGAATGCCATGACGTATAATGAGTCCTTTCCCGACATCTCACCTCTACACCGACTTTTATCTCCCAGGCACCGTGAAGCATCCATTTGTGGTAGAGTACGCAACTGCTATGCAGAAGGCCTCGGTTAAACCTCTGCCCTATTCTGCAGAGCTTCCCACTGAGGGCGATGGCACTTACAGACACTGTATCGGTGGCAGAGACGAATAACTACGCCCTCAAATCGACAGCTGTTCTGATTTCATATAACAGCTTCTGTTCCAAAGACACAAGAAGATGCTGAGAGCAGAAAAAACCAGACCTCCTTCCATCTGCTGCCCCCGGATAGCCGTGGTGCTCTCTACAATGCTTTATATACTACACACTATTCGTTTACAATATATATATAAAAATAAGGGAAAGAAGTGTATACATGAAGGCTCGTTTTTCCGTGTTTTGACACAATAATAATGAGATCTAACAGACAGTAATGCCAAGGAATGTACAAGGGAAGTTATTAGAACCAATGGAATGTAAACAAGAAGAAAGAAAAGTGGATGAAAAAATAACCAGCCGTGAGCAGGAATCGAACGTACGACCGAACGAATCGAACGCGTTATTTGAAGGTCGTAGGTTCGATTCCTGCTCACGGCTGGTTATTTTTTCATCCACTTTTCTTTCTTCTTATTTACATTTCATTGGTTCTAATAACTTCCCCTCTGCATTTCTTGGCATTACTGTCTGTTCGATCTCTCTCTCTCTCTCTCTCTCTCTCTATATATATATATATATATATATATATATATATATATTATTGTTCAATCGCGACTGCACCGAAGCCCTGCAGAGCCTTTTGAAGAAAGAGAGAAAATTTGACAATTACAACAGTACTAAGGGAGAATTCTAAGCGCAGGTTTGTGTTGTGGCAACGCCATCTGCATTTGAAGTTTTAACTATCCGCAGTCGTAGCAACGTAACATTTGTTACGCATTGCCACAGAAACTGAACGCAAAATACAATACAGCTTTAAGGCAGCGCCAGTCTGTCCTTTAGCAGTTGGAATACTTTTCGCGTCTACTTTTCATGCACTCATACCACCCGCGACGCGTACACTCAACGCAACGATCACACAGAAGTAGCCGATTAGTTCACAAAACAGAAGCGCGCGACTAATCACTTGACAGGAAACGTCAAAGTAGCAGTGCTACCCTTCGAAATGTGATGTATAGTGAGAGGAATCTCCTTAATCCGCTAATATTAAGTGGCCGAAACGCGGAACAGCGCAAGGCTTCAAAATATCTGAATTGTGCAGTGACTCGGTGGTCTGAAAGCCCACCCACTACAAAGCTACCAAACACATGCTCGCGTGTTGCCTTGTGGACGCCTAGTGGGCCCTTCGCTGATTCACGAGAGGAAAAACTATGGCGTCGTGGTACTAAGTGCCCACTTTTATCAACGTACAATCAACTTGTACGTTCATTAAGATCATCTATTGCCTTCAGAATTAACAGACACGTGAGATTGCGGAGGTTCACCACATGGCAACGTGTATTGGAAAAAATTGTGCTAGGCAGCCATCTGTTGCTTTGTCAGAGCAAGAATTTTGTTTCATCGATTGGTTGTACTCTTGCGTGGCACATAATTTTCTGTATACCTATATATATATGCTTTTCTTCAAATAAGTTTTCAGTTGTTAGACCAGCGCTTGTCATGTTTTCTTCTCTTGTGTGTTTCCTATTGTGTGTCGTGCAAACATGGATATGTTGCAAGTCGCCCACCTTTTAGTTCCACTATATTTTGGGATAGTTGTAAATGGCAAACCTTATGCGCCCTGTCGCTTTTTTTTTTTTTTTGCGGCAAGGTTGATGCAAGTACCGAGAACCGAAATGAGGCACTCGACTGAGAAGCCGACGCGAAGGGGAATTGATTGCGCAATCGCGATGTACTCTTGAACGTAAAGCTCAAGAGTCTACCAAGTTTTCACCTCTCATTACATGTCCACCTATAGTGTAGAAGATCGAACATGTTGCAAATTGTCAACTTCCATGCATTTCCTGCACCCTCTAACTATGCCCAAGCATTCACTCAGATTGCCCCGCCGTGGTGGTCTAGTGGCTAAGGCGCTCGGCTGCTGACCCGCAGGTCGTGGGTTCGAATCCCGGCTGCGGCGGCTGCACTTCCGATGGAGGCGGAAATGTTGTAGGCCCGTGTGCTCAGATTTGGGTGCACGTTAAAGAACCCCAAGTGGTCGAAATTTCCGGAGCCCTCCATTACGGCGTCTCTCATAATCATATGGTGGTTCTGGGACGTTAAACCGCACATATCAAAGCATTCACTCAGATTGCATATTTAGAAATGTATAAACTTGCTGAATAATTAGTATAGCAAGAAATCTAAACAGTTTATGCTGCATTAACACGTTACTTGAAAAAAAAACACTAACCTTGTAGCACCTGCTATGAGAATGGTGATAAATTGATTGAGCATAAAATTTTCACCGTGTTGTTTTGTTTAGTTCGTTTGTCAAGTCTTTAGACCACTTTACAAGACGTCGTCACCCTCATCGGCGACTGATGTCAAAAAGTATGTGTCGATATTTTTATTAATTTTTTTCATTTTTAGAGCACGGGATCCATACTGATATTGTAGTTTGCGCACTATATTTCTTTCGCAAACATGTTTCCCGAAAGTGTGTAAAGAAGTGATAGAAAAACAACTTTCCTAATGTCGCATTTTTACATCTTAAGCTTTTATGATCCCATGGCAACCGATTTTTATGGCACTGTTCCTCACCGCTGCCACCATGGTTGTCGTCCTTCCGAGTTAATGCGCTGTATAAGAAGGAGAAAAAAAGGGGAGATTAGAAAATGCCATTTACGTTGCCTACTAACGCAATGTAAATGTACTAATGCAATGTAAGCATATCCGCCAAAATCAGTAACACACGATCAATACAACCCGAACAATTTTTGCAGGAATCTCACTGCCCGTATTCCTGTTTATAGCTAACAACTGAAGGGCTTACTTTCATTTAGCTTTATCTGCGTTGCAGTCGAATTGTAATATGCTAGGTGTTACAATACTATACTTGTAATCTCTTTCTTAGTTCTATTTATGATTTTGCTTCCAAATCAAATCCCTCTTAATATTTGGACACATACCTCATAGCATGAGCCTATGCTGTATCTCAATATCATCATTAGCAGCAGTCATCGAGATCGCACACTCATACGAAGAAGGGCTCTACCGACGGCTGGATCTTCGTCGAGTGTCGTGGGCCTTGAATATGAATGGTAGCAAAGCTGGCGGCGAAAAGTCAACCTGCGTAGAGTCAAACGGGAGTAGGGGAGATCAGCTCGAAGCCAACTCCCTCCTGTCCGAAAACGTCGCCCTTTCTACTAGCCATGGCATGGCCCTCGTACTCGCTGATGCCCAGCGCCGGGAACTAGCCACCGAAGACCGAGATGTACCGTCCAGGACACCAAGACAAGTAGGTCCTAAGCGTTCCCGAAGCGGGTACACTTGCTGTTACCCGCTGTCGAAGAAGGTCAGGCTCGAAGAGTTCGTCCCGGCGTCACAGGTCATCGATCATGAGCTACGGGACCGGTACGAGGTGAAGCTCTCGTCCTTCGCCTTGCGCACAACGTTTCAGCAAGTGAGGGACGTCTGCAAGAACGCCGTTCAAATACGTGTCGGCCACAACGGTAGGCTTCTGGCGTGGGCCTTTGCTCGATACGCCAGCGAGGAAGAGGCAGCCAGTGCCGCGAATGCTCTCCAGGGCACCGTGCTGGATGGGGCTCACATCAAGGTGTCCTACTGTGGGGACAAATGGAAGGACCCGCGTCATCGTCCGCGGCACCTGCCGGACACGCTCGACGTCCAACGTTTACCCTCAAATTGCATGACCGCAGCAAAGGTAGCCGCCATCTTTCCTACCGGCCGATTACTTTCGGTGACCACCACAGGTCACGCCAAAGTGAAGTTTGAATCGACCGAAGAGCTCATTTCCGCTGTGAGAAAGCCCGAGTGCCATGTGGTTGGTGGCAAGAAACTGAAGTTCGCCATTGCCGTTACATACTTGCCAGCCAGACGGAACAGATTCGACGACGGTCAAAGGGCGGCACGAGATTAGCAAGGCGTCGTTGAAGATGCGTCCCACAAAGTAACTTCCTCTCCTCTCATTTTATAGGCCTCGCAACGTGCAAAGGTGTGACTAAGGTGCGATGGACGTAGATAATGTCTCTCCAGGGAAGAGCAGTGCATGCGCAATTTTAGGCACGCAGTCATCTTCAAAATAGACCTCCTGCTTGAGATGCTCGTCTCCTGTGATGTCAGGTGAAGAATTATTCAAGCGAACCCTGAAACAAAATTTGAGCGCCTAGCACTCCATGCGAGTGAAAATTTGAGTGTCATTTGCTGTTGTCTGAAAGGGCGCAGCCTGCCCTGAGTGACGCAACACTTACACTATAGTTAAACAAGACTATTCTGATGTCTAAGGTCGTTGCTTCTGGGTTGTTGATAGGCTTTATCTAGGTGACACTAGACTATGTCCAGGTTGATTCGCGTAACAGAGAGGTTTGGGTTATACCAAGGTAGTCGGTTACACGGTATGGATGTCCCGACTAGTGCTGAAACCGATCGTTTGCACCTGTTATTGACCTAAAGCCATGTCGACACTGACGTGAGGCTTCTATCGCTTCGAGCCGACATTGCGCTTGCTTTCTGTAATATTAAAGCGGTAGCGTTAAAGAGACCATTTCGCAGAAACTCCACCATCGTCATCGGCATCTGTGTTGGTGTCTGCATCGCCGTCATTGATTGGGAGCGAAACATGATCACCTTGTCTGGGAACAAGAAAATGTGGATAGCGCAATAAATGAGTATTTGAAAGGTCCATCATTACAATGCTTCAAGACATAATGATCGCCAGTATGCAGCAGAATGATCAACACCGTGAAAAGCTGCATATGTTCACGTGCTGCCGTGAGTGAGTATACGCGTAGGCCAGCACGCGCTAATTTGAGCACGGAATTTATATAGTGCAGTAAGCTGTGCTTGCAAAGGGTAACTGTTCCTTTTCTTATGGCATGCTTAAGGCATGTAGCGATAACCTAATCAGGCTAGTAGTTATAAATGCGATGCATATGAGTCGCGATTGCGCAATCATGATCTACTCGTGAGACTAAGCCCAAGTGTCCTTCATTATTTTGCCTCTCATTGTACGTACACGGGGTCTCCGGCTCGCGGCTGTTGTTTCACAGCAATTCTCGTGCTCATCACTGCTTCCTCATTTTTAACAAACCAGGGGTAGCTGCGGTAGTTGTACTATTTTTGTGGCACATCTCCATTCTTGAACAGTTGCCTTCTTTCTTTTTAGAAGATCAATTGTGACCATAGGGATTTTTTACTCTATGTCTTTTTCACAAACGTGCTCATAAAGATGATCGTTTTGCGGCAGGATCGGCATTTTATGACTGGCTTAAACTGCTTCGCTGTCCAAAACGCGAGGCCTGCGCGGAAGGCGCAGCACAGTCACAGCGAAAGCTGGAAGAGGGGCCTTTTAGAGCCTTTTCTAAACACTCATTGAATTTCAATAACTGCTGCAAGCACGCTTCAATGATGCCCACTATGGCATTATTAATAAAAATTTTAGGATAGTAGGCCAGCGTTCGCTATGATACTTTTCATCATTCTTCTGAGAAGCCTGCTTTCCGCTAAACCATTGCGAGTAATTTTGTGCCAATGTCAATGCAGTGGCTGACGACAAGGAGGATTTATATCTGAAGTGGGTATGAGCCACAGGTAATGGCAGAACAAAAACAAATTTTTGTAATGGGTTCGAGCACTTGACGGCGCACTCGTTACGCTATTCACAGTGTGTGGCTGCTTCTTGTTCTTTCTCTGTTTTAAACCGGTGTATAAGCGGTATTACGTGATTGTTTTGCCGACATCAAACCTGCATAAGGCAAATTTGCACAAGTCCCATGCACCGGCCTAGCGCAGTGGCAGAATACTGGGCCGGCACCCAGCGGACGCAGGTTTGAGCCTCACTGCGTCATTGCTACAAGTACAACGCTGCGCGAGACCCGAGTTGAGACCCGAGCCTGCTCCCGCACTCGCTGCATGCCTCAACAGCGCCCTACAGCACGGTTGAAGCCCGCACAGTTAATCTCAACCGTGCACCTGACTAGATTTTTTGCTCACGCAGACAATCATGATTCTTCGCTGGCAATCAATGACACGAATGCCAGAATTTCTTCGAAACGAGCTGTATAACGTTGTCTCGTTAAAATATACACGCCTTCAGCATACCTCCAACTAACGTCTCCTGAATTAAAAAAACAAAAGTGGCAGATCACACGCATCAAGGTAACCAGTTGCATGCGAAGCAATCAACGATTACATTAGCTTTTTTTGCTTTGATTCAAGCATTACGAGGGGATACGACGACTTCAGTATATTTGGTAACTGTACGCATGTCGTGGTTTGCCAGACACGTCGAATACACCAGCATGTATCAGATAAATTCTCATAATCCAACGTTAGGTCGAAAGACTCGTAGGAGCCGATACGTAGGTTTTATCGTAAATGATCTGCCCTCTGATGTCCCATTGTATGCATAAGTCGCGTTAGTCAGTGTAACGAGCAATGCCTCGCCTGATAATACGGTAGCCAATAAGCATCTTTAGAATACCTTACGCTAATCTTTACATTTACGTTTGCCGCAAATGTAAAGATTAGCGTAATGTATGTAAAGATTAGGTAAGACCATGCATTATCTAGCTAACAACATGCGTCGTTAGCTAGATAATGCATGGTCTGTTATATATATATATATATATATATATATATATATATATATATATATATATATTATATTTATATTTATATATATAATCTTGATGAAGGCCACACTCTAGGCCGAAACGTCAAAATAAACCACGTTGTGACCGCTCACGGAGGATCTACTTGACTATATATATATATATATATATATATATATATATATATATATATATATATATATATATATATATATATATATATATATTTAATAGCAATATACGCTACTCTAAAACTCTCTAATATTTCATTGATCGCTAAAAAGCGAATGGCTAACATAGCAACCATGGTTGTTGCCCTAACGTCACACAAGTGCCACACATTTTTCCTCGCAGTCTTAAAGCACTCGCACATCTGTGTGCAAGCATGCTTCACGACCGCGGAGAAGACCAAGCTTCCATTACGGTTGGACCTGAGGTTTTTATACTTGGCTTCCGTCGGGTGTTCCACTCCTTGAAATCGCTGTCAGCGCCGAGACCATACTTTCCGAGACAGAGATTATTTGACCTTTTGCGTTAAGATTCAGAAACCTTATTCTCACTATTTCTGTACTAATATAATCACCGAGTTTCCTGTGGTCGAATACCCGTTTTCCACGGCGCATGTTGCGCGGGTATGTGCTGCTCGTGACAAATTGAAAGGGTTTACTCATGTACGCAGCAGGCGAGCCGCATTTTTCATGTCATATCCCGTGAATAGTGCTTGTCATACATTGCGATTGTGGCTGATTCATGCTGATTTTCGGGGCATGACAAGTTAACTCACGGCTCTCAGTCCCCAACAGCTGCGAAGCAACTAACCACGGTGGTGGTCAGATCTGCAACGCAGCAGAGGGCGCTAAGAATCTCTGGATCCGGACAGGTCGCCATTGGAACCTGAACTTGGCAACGTTTAACGCTAGAACCTCATCTAGTGAGGGAAGTCTAGCTGTACTATTCGAGGAGCTAGAGGGTGTTAAATAGGATATACTAGAGCTTAGTGAGGTTAGGAGGACAGATGAGGCCTATACGGTGCTACAGAATGGGCAAGTCCATTGCTATCGTGGCTTGGCTGACAGAAGAGAACTGGGAGTGGGGTTCCTAATTAAAAAAAACATAGCTGGTAACAGAGGAATACTATAGCAATAATTAAAGGGCGGTAGGTGTCGTAACGAAACTCAAAAAGAAATACAAGATGACGGTAGTACAGGCTTACGCACCTACATCTAGCCATGATGACGCTTCAGTTGAAAGCTTCTATGAAGACGTAGAATCGGTAATGAGTAAAGTAAAAACACAGTATACTATACTGATGGAAGACTTTAATGCAAACGTAAGGAAGAAGCAGGCTGGAGACCAGGCAGTAGGAGATTATCGCATAGGTACTAGAAATACCAGAGGAGAGCTACTAGTAGAATTCGCAGAATTCAATTTACAGATTTTGAGCAGCTTCTACCGAAACCAAGCGGACATGAAGGAGCCCTAATGGCAAAAATAAGAACGAAATAGACTTCATAATGAGTGCACACCCTGGCATCGTGCAAGATGTGGAAGTGGTTCGCAACGTACAATGCAGTGACCATAGAATGGTACGGTGTAGAATTCGCCTAGACTTATAATCAGCCTAGAGAAGAATAAATGAGAGAAACTGATACGCAACAAGCCAGTCAATGAGCTAGCACTGAGAGGAAAAGTACAGGAATTCAGAGTCTCGCTTCGTAATAGGTACTCGGCTCTTATAGAGGAAACCAACCTCAGCGTAGATGTAATGAATGATAATCTCACGAGTATCTTTACGGAGATTGCAGTGGAAGTTGGAGGCACGGTAGTTAGACACGACACGCAAAACCCGGATGTATGCACTAAGGGATAAACAAGGATAAATTACTACCAATATGGATAGGATAGTTAAAATAGTGGAGGAGTTTTACGGAGATCTGTACAGTAGCCGGGACAACCACGACCCTAATACCATAAGCATTGGCAGTAACTCAGATGATACCCCACCAGTAATCATAAAAGAAGTCATAAAAGCCTTGGAGAGCATGCAAAGAGGCAAA
The DNA here is from genome assembly GCA_013436015.1 of Rhipicephalus annulatus. Classification (NCBI taxonomy): domain Eukaryota; kingdom Metazoa; phylum Arthropoda; class Arachnida; order Ixodida; family Ixodidae; genus Rhipicephalus; species Rhipicephalus annulatus. Next base: position 1,173,417 of record WOVY01009991.1, read on the forward strand.
GCTGCTGGTGAGGGTCAGGTAATATCGAATCTGCTGAAAGATGGAGGACAGATTGAGATAGAAAAACTAGCCACCCTGTTTAGGAGGCGTTTCCTGACGGGAAGAGTACCAGAGTCTTGGAAGAACGCTAACATAATCTTAATACATAAGAAAGGAGGTGACAAGGACTTGAAGAATTACGGGCTGATCAGCTTGATCTCCGTAGTATACAAGCTCTTTACAAAAGTAATTGCTAACAGAGTTAAGAAAACATTAGATTTCACTCAACCAAAGGAACAAGCAGGATTTCGAACAGGCTACTCAACAATAGACCACATTCATACTATCAATCAGGTAATAGAGAAATGTTCAGAATATAGTCACTATACATAGTCTTCATAGATTACGAGAAGGTGTTTGATTCAGTAGAAATATCAGCACTCATGCAGACAAGGCGGAACGAGGGCGTCGATGAAGCATATATAAACATCCTGAAAGAAATCTACTGGAGATCAACAGCTACTATAGCGCTTCATAAAGGAAGCAACAGAATACCAATCAAGAAGGGTGTGAAGCAGGAGGATACGATCTCCCCAATTCTATTTACCGCGTGCTTACAGGAGGTTTTCAGAGGCCTGGAGTGGGAACAGTTAGGGATGAGAGTTAATAGAAAGTACCTTAGCAACCTGTGCTTCGCCGATGTTATTGCATTGTTGAGTAACTCAGGGGACAAATTGCAACTCATGATTACAGTTAGACAAGGATAGCAGAAAGATGGGTCTTAAAATTAATCTGCAGAAAACGAAGGTAATGTACAACAACCTCGGAAAAGAGCAGCACTACGAGATAGGTAATAGCGCACTTCAAGTTGTAAAACACCATGTCTACTTATGGCAGGTAATAACTGTGGAGCCGAACCACCAGATTGGAGTAACTAGAAGAATAAGAATTGGGTGGAGCACAATTGGCAAGCACTCACAAATTATTACAGGTAGATTGCACTGTTCCTCGAGAGGAAGATATATAACAGCTGTATCTTGCTGGTACTTAGCTACGGAGCAGGAACCTGGAGACACACAAAGAGGGTTCAGCTTAAATTGAGGACGATGCGGCGAGCAATGGAAAGAAAAATAGTAGGTGTAACCTTGAGGGACAAGAAGAGAGCAGAGTGGATTAGGGAACAAACAGGGGTTAAGGATATCATAGTTGAAATCAAGAAATAATGGACATGGGCCGCGCATATAGCGCGCAGGCAGGATAACTGCTGGTCAATAGGGGAACTAACTGGATTCCCAGAAAAGGCAAACGGATTAGGGGGAGACAGAAGGTTAGGTGAGCAGATGAGATTAAGGATTTTCGGGTATAAATTGGCAGCAGCAAGCACAGGGCCGAGTAAACTGGCGGAACATGGGAGAGACCTTTGTCCTTCAGCGGACGTAGTCAGGATGATGATGATTATTATTATTATAATGATTATGGTAATGACGATGATGATGATGATGATGAAGATGATGGTGATGATGATGATGATGATGATGGTGATGATGATGATGATGATGATGATGATGATGATGATGATGATGATGATGATGATGATGATGATGATGATGATGATGATGATGATGATAACGATACAACCACAAGAGCGCCCAGACCTAGGCAGTTAGTCAGACATCTAGATAGATAGATAGATAGATAGATAGATAGATAGATAGATAGATAGATAGATAGATAGATAGATAGATAGATAGATAGATAGATAGATAGATAGATAGATAGATAGATAGATAGATAGATTCTTTTATTAGTGAAAGGAAGCACCGAAGGTCACTGGTAGGGAGATTGAAGGTGGGGGATGTGATATGCACACACTAACTCAAGTGGGCCTATTAAGCCTCTGCTAATTCCAGAAACAGGCTAATGTTTCAAACTGATAAGGGTTCTCGAGGATGTCCTTTTGCATCGCGTCCAAAACGGGTTGTTGAAAAAATTGGCGGATCCCGCGTACAGTGGGAATTGCTCATATGCGAAGAACGAATGAGGAAGATTAATATGTCACTTTAAAATCACCACAACGTTACAAGGTACTGGTAAATTAAGCCATACATGACTTCCATGTCATTATTAGGATGTTTGAGTGTGTCGTTTACGTTCGTCATCTATTCAGGTCACGTGATGCGAAATTTAGTATATGTGAAGCTAGCGAAACGGCCGCGAGCACGCTATAAACGTGGTATGTTGTCATGTTTTTGCATGACACGCGTGTCACGATTATCATGTTGGCACCAGTCCTATACCTTCGTCATTCATTGACGCCACGTAACACCAACTTTGGTATATGTAGAGCTAGCGAAACAGACGCGAGTGCGACATCGAGGGCCCAATATACTCCAGCGTGACGTTGACGCGCGTGCACGCTGGGTACAGGAACAGCACGGAACAAGAAAGTGACCAGGACAAGCGTTTGTCTTGGCCTCTATCTTCTCCAGTGTTTTTTTTTCAGCTCTGATTTACAAAGAGCGATGAACAACCAACACAGCCGAAGGTTCTCCTTTTTGAAGAAACAAGCTACCTTACTTTTACGTTCGAAAAATCTTCGGCGAGACTGCAATGATCTAGAATTTACGTGTTTCTTGAAAAGAAGTCCCAGATGTGGCAACCAAGGAGCCTCACAAAAACTACTGCTGGTCTATGGCGTGAATGCTAATAATCAAGCCAAGCTAGGTCCTAAGGGGGGTAATGCCTACTATGAAGTCACCTACTTGTATAGCGGGCGGACGGGCGGACGAACGGATGGACGGATGGACGCACGGATGGATAGATGGATAGATAGATGGATGGATGCACGGACGAACAGATAGATGCACTACGGACTGACAGACGGATACATGACAGATGCACTTGTGGACGGACGAATAGGTCAACGGATAGATGAATGGGTGCACCGACGAACAGACACATGCGATACGGACTGAGAGACGGATACTCAACTGATGCACGTATGGACGAACGGATGGATGGACACATCCACAGATAGGTGGATGAATGCATGGACTGACGGACAGATTGACTACGGACTGACAGACGGATACACGACAGATGCACGTATGGACGAACGAATGGACAGACAGATCGACAGATGGACGGACGGATGGATGCATGGGTGGAATGAAAGATGCACGAAAGATGCACGTACGGAGGAACGTATAAGCGGATGAATGCATGAACGGTCGGACAGATGCATAGATGGATGGACAGATGGACGGATGGACAAACACATGCATGGAAAGAGTACGGTTTTTGTTTTTACTTTTTCACTGGGTTATTATTGCAACAGCAGCAGCATGTGTTCTCTTCAAAAGAAACTTCCGGCCACTTTCATTATCGCTCTTTAACGCCGAATCATATAGCTTGTATTTTATGTTGTGCTGAAGTTACTCGAGTAAGAAAAAACTCTTTTTGTTCTTTCTAATAAAAAAAAGGAGGCGCCTAAAGCGAATCAATATCACTTGTAATGATGGGTGCAGCTTAGAAGGAAATGTTTTTTTTTAATATTTCGCCAATAACCAGAAAAAAAACGTTGAAAACGAATTGGCTACTTGCTAAGCAGTAAAAAGTGATAGGCGAGTTGGTATGATCCATATTATATTTTCTCTTAGCTCGCACATGTTTTCGAGATGGACGCATTGTGCTTATTCCAAAGGGTGATGCTTACTCTGTAAATCCTGAAGATGGGCACCTATCACGCTCTTCAACGTTGACTATAAGATATTCGCGGTGGTAGCCGTTCAACGTTTGAGGGGTCTGTTGAACACCCTGGTAGGTCATCACCAGACTTCATCAGTGCTTGGACGAGAAATACACAGCTTGTCATATACCACACGGGATATCATAGTCTATACTCTGTCGCGATCTGCGCGTGATATCCTTGTGTCTTTGGACCAGGAAAAAGCGTTTGGCCGACTAGAGCACGCGTATATCCTTAATGTGCTCACAGCCTTCGGCTTTTCTCATTCGTTTGTGGAAATGATTAAAAATACGTACACTGGTCTGAAAAGCACACTAGTTCTGGATGGCTGGGAAAGTGCCGCCTTTTCCATAACACGTGGGGTCCGTCAGGTATGTCCATTGTCTCCTGTGCTATTTATCCTCAGCCTTGAGCCATACTTGCGTGCTCTTGACGCGGATTCACGTGTCCGGAGACTTGCGCTTCCTGGTAGCGGTGTCGTGAAAGTCACAGCTTTCGTTGATGATATAACCTTGTACCTTTCAGATGAAAATAGCCTTTCACGCAGCCTGCGTGTATTTTCCCAGTATGGCGACATTTCAGGTGCAGCGTTGAACTTCTCCAAATCCCGGTATTTCTTCATTGGCTCTCCAAACTCCAGGCTTAGCGCCGGTTTTCCCATTCAGCCGGCCGCTTCCTTTCGTATTTTAAGTATTTTATACAACCACTACGGCATTTGCGAATCTGTCTGGTTAAGCGATCTTGAAGAAGTAAGACTGAAAATTCAGGATGCACGGTATTATGACTTCCCGCTTCTTGAGCGGAGGTACCTAGCGCAGACTGTATTTTGCGGTCGCATTTGGTACCTTTCTCACGCCGTGCAACCATCTTTACGTATCGTGCGATCACTGCAGTCTGCTTTGTGTTCCTTTTTTTGGCCAGGCGGCACTGAGTTGGTCTCTCGCGCGGCACTGGGACAGCAGCGTTCTCAGGGAGGCTTTGCTTTCCCTTCAGTGTCCATACGCTGTCGGCTGCTGGCACTGCGCTTCCTTTTGCGCGTAGTGCAAAAGGAGGAATCTCCCGCACGAACGCTTGCATATTACTTTCTGGGTACTCACCTTCGGCATTTGATGCCTAATGTGCAACCTAACAGGGGGCCGCAGTCAATAGCACTTCCTGCGTTTTATGCAACAACTGTTGCATTTTTTCGCCATGTCAAGTCGAACTGTCCTGGCATAGATGTTTTTAACAACCACATAGTTGAGACAACTGCTGCTTTGTTGCTTCCGTTTGTCCCCCCAGCCCGCTGTGCTCGCTCTAGACGGGTGTCTTGGAGTATCTTAACTTCTTTCCTGCCTGGACACCCCCGAGACTTCATGTGGCGCCTGGGATGGGGTGTGCTTCCCACTCTTGACCGCCTCGAAAGGTGGAGAATAGTCCAGTCAGCAACATGTCGGAACTGCTCCCTTTGGGAAACAAAGCATTTTCTGAGGCATTGTGTCATTGCTCACGTTTTTTGGAGAGCCGTACATACCGGATTTCACTGCCTCAGAGTAAATCGCTTCGTTTCTTCTGGGCGTTGTTTGCGAGGCCGCTTAGCTTGTCTTCTCATTGTTGCCGGCTCTTTCTGCCTCAGGCGCAACTGCTGCGAGGCGGTTGCAGTGGGCCGCCGCCACCGCGCGCTCTACCCGATCCTAGAACGATTGTACTCGGAGCTGCTGTCTGTTTTGTCGGAGGAGCTCTTCTTCCTCGGTGAAGAGGAATTTCTTCGGCACTGGTCTTGCCCTTTTGTGTCGGTCTATGACGGACGAGTGAAACTTGTCTTTCGGCCGGCCTAGTATTGGTAAGCTGATCTGTCGATGCGCCGGCAGAAATGGCATACCAACATGTAAATATGCAAAATGTACATATTTATGTTTTATTTGTGTCTCTTGTTTACCTTGAAGTATTCTTTGTGGTTGCGTTTGTGTGAACCATCGAATGTACATGTTCTTTCAACGTCATCTCATATCCATGTTCATGTCAATGACGTCTGTTTTGTCATCATCATTAGAGTATGTCTAAGAAGGAAATGTTCTGTTGAGTGTTATTGACGTTTGTGGAAATAATTTTTTTCTAAACAACACTGCGTCTAAGTTGAACTGGGATGGCTTTTGCTCTCCAGTAGTTGAGTACCAAGTACTCTGAATTGTAAAACACGTTCTCTAAAAACACATGGCGTTGACTGTGGAGATCAAGTGCTGCAGTCAGTGTTAGGCTCACAGGATGGCTTTATGCTTTTCTATGGTAGAGCGCCAAGTACTCTAAACCATCCAGAACGTTTTTCTAAACACATATCGTCTATCTTTACCGGGACAGCTCCTCGCTCTCCCATAGTAAAGTACATCGTATCGTACTCTAAGGTGTCCACCATTTGTCTTAAACACACGTCACTATGCTTTGTGAACGTTTCCGTCATGACTTCGCTTTTAACTTTGGGTTCCTGTTTGTGAATTCCTTGACGGTGCAATTTTCGTCGACACGGCCTCATGAAGTGCGAGGTGCTCGGGCGGCTTTATGCTCTTCCATAGTAGAGTACCAAGTACCCAATATGGTTACATTTTTTTAAACACACATTAGTTATCGCCACGTGTCTTGGGGCAGCTTTTTGCTCTTCTGTACTAGAGTACATTGTACTCTCAGTCGTCTATCATCTGTTCTAAACACTCAAGTGCAAGGCTCAATGAACAGCTTAATGCTCTCGCGTGCGAAACAATCTAAACCATTACTTACTTTTTCTAAACACACAGAACAAGAAAGAGATAGGTGAGCGCTACTCGGTAAGACTTTTGCTACCCTCATCAGCGCCTCCAGGCTGCGTCGTTGCGCAAAACCGGACGCTGACTAGGACCTCTCTTTTCAAACAGCGAAAGAGTGCTATCAATGCTCTATGTACGATATATCTAACTTTGGTGTGGTCTGACGACAACGGCATCAACGGACATCGTGACAGCCTAAAGAACTTCGCTCTTAAGAAGTGGACTAAAAGATAGCTTGCCACAGGCAGGGAGCGAGTTTGTGACCTTGATATTACGCATTCGATGCTTCACCAACTAATCTATTGCGGCACCTTCCCCCCCCCCCCAATTCCACCTGATCGACTTCATGATGCATATATGTGCATTTAAACGATCCAGCGTTTCGTGCACATTCATTATCCGAGCAAGCTGCTGATCTGAGCTGATTCGTATGTCAAACACCACTGTTGGTAGTTGAACACATATCTACGGAAGAGTGATGTGGGAGTGAAACGCCAGAGATATCGCCCCTGAGGCCGCAAGTAGCCGAAATACAGTAGACAGGAGACCGTAGAGCCGGCAATAGAGAATCGCCAAACCAATCACATAATCATGAGAATAGAACAGACGGTATCTGGTGATATCACGTAAGCACGTGGAAAGAAAGAAGAATGGCAGATTAACTCCGCGAAAGAAAAATAGAGAATAAAAAATTACCCATAAACACAAGATAAATACAGGGAAATTTCTGGTCCATACTCCGTACACTTTTCAAATGGAGCGCAACTAGCTTTTATTTTTTACGCTTCGTGCTAATGCGTCAGCAGAATGAGTTTGAAATGTGGTCCACTCCTCATATATTACTTATTTATTTATTTATTCAACAATACTACCCATCTCATTCCCGATCTTTGCAGGGCAAACACATGCCAAGGTGTCACATAGAATACAGAGAAAAAGAGACTGAAATGGAATAACACACTGAAATCTAGTTTGGGCAAAACTACCTCGATACTGTTGCAATAACTACACACTCTAAGAAAAAATTAACTAAAAGGCTTAGGCAGGTTAATCCTTTTGGGAATCAGCTGGTTTTTTACAACTATTAGTTCTTTTGGGGACTAACTTCACGAAGATAAACAGTTAGTCTTTGAAGAATTAACTGCAAAATGACTAAGAGTTGCTTCTCAGAGGACTAATGGTTAGTCCTGTAAGAAATAACATCTGATTTCCGGAAATGGTCCCTAACAGAGCAAGTGTTACTCTCGCAATGACTATCTGTTGATCCCTTCTGTTGACTATCTGTTGATCCCTTCGGAATAGACTGTGGACCCATTCCAACAATATTGAAGGAACTAAGAATTATTGCACTATTTATTCGCTTGTGAGTGACCTGACCATCTTGACCAGACTGTCATGTTAACTCAGGTCAGCTGCGCTTTACTCAGTACTGCATACGTGATTGTGAGCAGGGTCGAAAAATTACAGAGACGAAGACAAGGCTAGAAAATTTTGTTTTCCGCAATCGGTGCGTCATGCGCACCATCGGTGTTGACCATCGCCTGCTGCCTGTGACGGAGGAGCACAGCAGGTCAAACAAACGGCAAGTCTTTCTCGCCCAGTTGAAGTCCCAGCGCTGTAATCGCGTCGCTTTTCGTCCTTGTTCGTTTCTGCGCTAGGAAATCAAACATGAATTACTTGCATGCTTATGCATACGCTTTTGAAGTAAATCGCCTTGTGACCCCAAGTGTACAAGAGACTGGAAAGAATAACCACATTAATTCATGACGTCCGAAGGACGTTATGAAAATTTTCACAGGCGATTAATCTTAGTGTCAATTATTTGCTAGCTATTTACCAGATGCCTGCAAGCGCCACCTGTTTTTCTGCCCCAACGGGTGGTTGGTTTGCAGTGAATCATCGCTTACCTGGGCGATCTCGAAATGAGATCGGCATCTTGTACGCGCTTTAAACTACTATAAGATCAAGTAAAATACCGTCTAAAGTGTGAGTCAAAGCCACACTTATGAGCGAGAAACGTGTTGCGAAACTATCGACTATTTCACTTGTACTGTGTGTTTGAGAGGCCAAGTATCCATCCCTTATAAAAACAGATACAGTGATTCAGTTAATGCATTTACTTTTGTACAGAGAACGTACTGTCGTTAAATTGAGCGTTCATTCACTTTTACTTATAACAAGTCTAATTGACACGGCGCTTTTATTGAAGATGTCTCTTTGTATCTCTATTAAACGTCTATTGCGCGAGTCAAAGAGAAATTATTGACTCACTGATAACTGTTATTACAGTGTCAATTAAAACAGGTTAGGGGACTGGATATTCAACCACTATTGCATTTACTCAAAAGCATGTAGCATGTAAACGGGTTTCGCAATTGTCAGAAATGATGGCAAAGTTCTTGCACGATCACGAACAGTTGAGGACATTTCGTGAAAACCTGACCCTTTAATGGCGTTTCAGAAGTGGCGCCCCACTTATGTACGTTAACGGTTTTAAATGCATTCTGATTTCAGTTCTGAAGTCCGGCGCGAACGAATACAGAATAGACGCGCTGACATGTCTCTCAAACTTGCATGCATTATATTCACAAATAGTAAATATTGCGAAGTTTATTCAACTATACGTTTCAAAGCCAAATAATGAACGACGTAGCATTATCCCCTAACACGTAACTGTAAGTTGGCCGACGAGCCTTGTCATCCCTTCACTGAACACCTACCCCATGCCTCCAACGAGTAGTAAGTAATAAGAAGTGGGAGGCTTTTTACTTTCCAAAGCGAAAATAAGTTTTACCTACCTAAACAAGCATTTGCTTGGTCCCCGGATTCCCTTGCTGCGTGCAACCACCTTCCTGAAAAAATAGGGTTGCGGCTACCTTTACGTAGCAGAGTTACGCATAGGTCTGAAATCTGGCCAGCTGAGCCGTGCACGTGCTGCAGAAAAGCCACCCGTTCCGCATGTAGAAGCCGATGCACCCCAGCGGCTCCGTACGCTTTCTCGCTCGTTCATGACTTGTCGCTAGCGAAATGACTTTCGCTTAAGAAAAAAAGAAACTCGAAGAAATAATGGTCGCACACAATACTAGTTGTAAGGTTTTTTTTTTATACCAGTCACCATAGGAAGATGCTTTACTCTTTAATAGCAAACAATTAAGCCTTGACTTTATTTGTCGAGAATCATGTACATGTCGAGAATCCTGTAAGCTTAAGGTCCCCCAATATTTTATTAGAAATAGGTCACCGATACTCGTCTCTGTAAGTTATTTCATCAGAAACAACTATCTTCTTATTAATTGTTAACGTGCGCGGGTTTCCTCCTCAATTCAAAGAAGTGTGCGTGTGCCGCTGCTCTAGCCCGGCCGTGGAGGTGGCTACCTACTACCACTACTACTACATACATCGCGGACGCACAACCCACTACTTAAGAAGCTTCGTCCCTAAAAGCTGCTGTTTTAACAGCTGTTATGGTTCAGCGACTCGGAGAACGCAGGCAACTCAGCGGCTGCCTTAAAATAAGAAGCTGAAGAAAGCGGCTGGATGGAATGAGTATAATACTGCAGCTCTTCTTTTATTATAAGCCTGCTTCTGTCCTCCACGTGACACCATGGTCTTTTTTCTAGCTGCCGGAGGGAGGTTGTGCTGTTTTTCCCTGGGCTGGGCTCATACCCAATGCAAGATATCGGCTAAGTAGTGGGAGACATTTTTCAATTTTTCTGAAGTGGGTCATTTGTAGGAGCTATAGATCCCGCATATATTGGACTGGGGTACCAATAATTGGTAATATTCACCATGGTCCTCTATAATGGTGATAATGTTCGCCTGCTCTCCTGGATTTATTCACGGAAGTGGTGGTCACTTTTTCGATGAAGCCGAAAATGCTGTAGACTCGTGTATTTTATTTAGGTGCATGCTCAGAACCCCAGCGGCTCGAAATTTACGTATTCAGTTATAATAACACGATGCTTTCGGTAGGTTAGACGTTCCTAACAATAATTACAATTACAATTCTTCGTAGTGACATAATTCAAGCAGGCATAATTTTGATGATTATTCATTCAGACACACTAATGAATTTTTGAGTGGTGAATAAAACATCCCTCCGCCTGAATTCCAGAGTGGCGGCGCCTAAAGAAAGAACATAAAAAGATATAGAGGGCGAAACAATTTTCTTTCTCCACTTCGCTCACCCTCAAAAACTCGCTAGCTCTCTTTCTTCTCTCTAAGATGCGTGGTGGCACGAGCACAAATGGCTGTTTGCCCAGTCCCGAAAACCCCTTGACTGCCACGACACTTTCCCTACGTTTCCTTTTGCTTATCGTGCACGCAGAGTGACCTCTTTCGCCTGTCTCATGAGAAGTGAGACAGATTAGCAATTCAATAAGGTAAATAGCGAGTAAGGATAGCGTCTAACTTGTTACTCCTCCACAGAATCAGAGCAGTTTGCGCAAGCTCAGCAAACGCTCGTGATGCCGAAAATTCTAACACTGACCATTATGCCACTTTGGGGGGATTTTGGCTTTACGGAAAGGGTAGGCGCCTTGCCGCGCTTCTCTGCTTTTACACCGGTTTTTTAGGAAACGTGTATTTTGTAGTTGCCTGAAATGGATTTTAACTTTGGGAACTTGAAGTTATAGCAGTTTCACGGCACACTACAAATGTGCCAACACCAGACTTCTACCCTCCTGGGCGCGGGATGCCCTGGCAAAGTGCAGCATTAGCTACACGTGTACGAGTTAAAGGAACACTAAAAATGAACAAATACTTGATTTAGATGGATACACTGAACTCTTTCAAGTCTGCTGGTATATGTTGCATTATCATCAGTTCATTATTACTGGAGAAGATCAAGGTTAGTTTTTTTTTTAATTTGGCGCCAAGATCTCCACACCGTGCTTCAGCAATTTCAAATTTCATTTTTTGATGTTTTTATAAAATTTGCTTGCTGAAATATTCTCCAATCTCGTAATCTAGGTCCATGGCACGCAAAGAAGCCAATTTATCTCATTTTTATTGATTATAAACTACGTAGGTTCCAGTAGGCACTTCCGAAATCTATGACGTCATGGGGTTTGGTGCAGGAATCTCGAGGTGGCATCTCCACAGGCTTTTTTTCTCACGCGTTCGCACACATACCAAGCGTCAAGGTCCAATAAGAGCGTTATTCTGGCGATTGTGAAACTGTACTTCACTACTACTCAAAAAAACTTTCTTTAGATGCGAGGCAGCTTCTGGCGTAGTTCAGTCCAGTGATGTGCGGCGTGACCACCCTAACTGCGCATGCGCCAACTCTCTCCAGAGGAGAGGGGGTGAGTTGGTGCATGCGCAGAGGGGGAGCGGGCGGTCGCCAACAGCTTTCTCCTCGCGTGAGCGCGAAGAGATGGGTGGAGGTGGCACAGTGCTGCTTCCACTTCGTTTCTCCTCTACCGTTTATCTCTCCTCCACATCTGTGCGGTCGTACACAATGCTATGCGGGCTCGCTCCATGCACTTTATTAGCAGCGCTGGGTGGTCGATTTACGGCACACAAACGGTAATGCACACAAATGGAAGGGGGATAACTTAAGTAGTAAACAACACATACACAACATGACACACAAATCAAACAAGCACGGAAACATACAAGAGGAAACAACGAGTGGAAACGCAAGTGAACAACAGCGCCGCTTAGCATTCCAACATGGTTTCCTCCAGTAAGAGATGGTGCGATTTGCTCTTTAGTGTCTTTTTAAAGATTAATTTAGAGATATGAAAACCATTCTGTGCGGGACGACGATCAGCATAAATGTGTTTTCCTAGCCCTCCACGTGTGTGATTCGATCTACATTTTCTTCATAATTGATTTGCTAATAGGTCCAAGTAATTATTTGCTTGACACTGTATTCGAAATATTCCCACAAATTCAAATGCCGAGGTATGTATCACGTTCTGGAAAGCAGAATACAACAGTTTTCGAATCCCTACATTTAGCTCCGGAATAGTTTCGTCTTATGCGAGTCTGGTGGAATTTCTTTTTTAAAAAGGTTTCAACCAACAACTTGCCATAACTGGTACACTCGGCGTACGTAGTAGGCGTTGAGACAGCTGTGTAAATTTTTGCTACTTCTTCATTTCCGCAGTATGTCCCCATTAACATCAAATGGCAGATCATGTTCGATATATTATAAAGTTTTAAATATCCATCTCAGTTTCAAATATCCGATATATTATAGGTTTTAAATATCCATCTAAAGGCGGTACTATTCCGACCCAAAAATAAGCCCGTTAATGAAAACATACAACTCAAGTATGGCGATATTTATATTGAACTTGTAAATTGTACAAAAATTCTTGAAGTTACATTTTCAAGCAATATGTTTTGGAGTGAACATATTGACAGTGTGCTGAGTCAGTTATCTTGCGTAGTGGGTATGGTGCACAGTGGCGAAAATTTTCTACCATACAACGTAAAACTCTTACTTTATAAATCACTTTTCTATTCACATCTTACCTATTGTTTCTTGGTATGGGGGACTACAACTTACACAAACTTTCAAAAACTGTACCTGATGCAAAATAAGTATATTAGAATCATTTTTAACTTGCCGTATGATGCTCACACAAGCGAATTGTTTCAACAGGCTGAAATACTACCCGTACATCGTCTCTACAGTTTTAAGTTAGCATTGGCAATCAGGCGTGAATTGAAAGAAAGCCGACATTTTTTGTATGACCTCTCAAAACTGCAGCCAAATATAACATTGTTTGAAACACGAAATAAAGAAACATGGAAAATAAAAACTTCGAGAACAAATTACTCCACAGATAAGTTATCCTACATAGTCCCTACGTTACTTAATAAATATGTGAAAGATGGCTCAGATTTTTCACACTGTACACAGATTCAATTGCGCGTTATACACATGTTTAGTTTTTAAGATTTTTTTGCAGTTGCTGTATTATCTTGGTTGTTGTTTTTATTTTTGGAATTCACACTTTTTTCTTATATCATTATTTATTTTTATTTATTTAGCTATTTGGTGGTGTTATTGTTGTTGACTTCACATTGCTGATTGTTTCCCACTGCTGTCGTGCTAAAATGTAGCTGTGGGCCTTTGTCAAGCTGCCTCTTTTGGAGAGCAGCTTTTACCTGCAGCTGCCCTTCATCAAACTATTGATGAAAAATAAACATTATTATTATAAAACGAAGAGAGAGTGGTGGAAAACACACGCCTGCTCTAAGAAAGTGGGACAATCATAGAAATTTTTGATAAGATAAACTTCTTTTCAAAAACCTGAGCAGGGACGACAACCACAAAATCAGCAACCATGATTTCGCCATATTATACGACGGCAGAATGTAGAGAAATAAATCAGGTGGCTTTTGAAGCGTCCGTAGCAATTGTGGAAATTGAAGTCAATATTCTAATCGTCTACAGAGCTGTGTTGGTCAGGAATTTACGAAACGCTGATAAGGTTGTACCGCTTTACTTGGCTTACTCAAACTTTGCAAAGAGAGAATGCGTGCGCGTGTGTGTGTTCGTGTGCGTGTGCGTATTTGTGTGTTTGTGTTGCTGTCAAACGTGCCACGCAATAGGCAGCAAAATATTCTGCCTCTATCTCCACAGGCCGCTTAACTTAGAGAAACAATACGGCTTCATCTCAAGCGCAGGATTAATGCCTTTTGAGTGTTTTAGCGAAATAGTAAACGTTTTCCTCATAACGTGAATTACGTTCTCAGCCTCGGAGTTTCACACTACCGCACATGCGAGAGGGCTGGCGCGGCAGCCAATTCATGCTTGTAGAGGTTTGACACTGAAAGATGCTTGTACCACGCTTGCTGGATCTGGTTTCCTGCTCGCAAAGGGGAACTGTTCGCTTGGAAAGAGAATTCCGAACAGTATTTCTAGTTGTTTGTCTCCTGAAACATTGTTCCACAAAGTGATTCCGCGCCACGCGCATTCATAAAAAGCTGTAAATTAAATTAAGCTTTTCTGTGGTACAATACTTTGCATCATTTCCTGCCACGTATTCATGTTAAGGGGTCGCTACGACGTAATTGGCCTACTATATTCTAATTGAACTTGATTGCTGCGGCAGTGAATCGGTCCTTTTTTTACGTTTTTGCAGGCAGTATGAAAGTAATTGAAGATAGTGTCTCTGCCTTGACTTGTGAAAAAAAAATCCGCAGATCCCACGTACCTTGAGAATCGACGTTATGCGAAGCATGCAGTAAGAAGGTGATCGTGTTGTAATTTTTTAGTTAGATAAACGATATAAAATGGCGCTAAATATATGTACAAACGTTGCACGCACAAATATTGGTTTATGACTTGCAGATGCTTATATAATCAGTTGTTCGGACTTGCGCAACTTGTCAACAGGAACATGAGTATCAGCAACACCACAAGCGATAAACTAATATAAACCACTGGTACTCATGAGGATGGTAGCCCTAGACACTGCTGCATAAATCAACTTCAGAGCTAACCACAATTTACGTTAACTTGACGTGATCGCTCTATTATAAGAGTACGTGTGGTATACATATATACTTGGATAGCTTGCACTGGAGCTACAATTGACGTTTCACGAATGTTAACGCCTATTATAAAAGTAGTTCCGAGACCTAACGTGACTTTGTGGTAGAATGCCTGATTGCCACACAGAATGCTAGTGTTCAATACCTGCTGAGACTCCAACATTCATTTTTTGCGTTCCATCCGGTCGATGCAGCCGATGTCAGGTTTTGCTTCATGCTTACGCGTTAAAATCACCCATGTGTGTTCTCTTCGGTTCTATGTAGACACTGAGTGTCAATCACCTGTGGCACATACCCACTCGTGGTTATGTGCCACTGTCTGGTGGGAAGTGTTTGACGACGCACGCGGCAAGTTGGTGGCAATATTCATGTCTTGACTAGCACGTCATACTCGTGAAACCATCTTAGTCCTCACACTAGTTTTGGTTCACGCATATTAAAGGGGTGATCACGACAGCACGCAGACGTAAGTCGCAAGATAGATAGAGGGTTGGATGGATGGATGAATGGATAGATAACTGTGCAGATAGGCCCCAAAAGTACTTTCGGTATCCAAAGAAAAGATTTATATGTGGGGTGCAACTTTCCAAAACTACCACACGATTATGAAAAACGCCCTAAAACATGCTTCGCATGTAATATCGAAAGAACTGGCCCCTGGCTCCACCGTAACTGATTTCACAACGGATATAAAGACCTGCACTAGCTCGATCCCATGGTGTTTGGTGAGAAAAATCGCGTACGTTGCCCTATTTGGCTACTTCTGCAATCTGTATACCTCAATTCAAAGTCACTGCAACGTTTTTTGCTTGGCAATATAATTCTTCCAGCTCTTCTGTTTCTTGTGCATTTCATGAATGTTGTGAGATGTCAGAGTGGCTGAGGTAGTGGTAATCAATGATGGTGTGGTAATCGGTCTTTTGCGTCCTACATTCCATAACATTAAAACGTGCTGGCTGAGATTTCCTGCCATGGTGGCTCCACAATTAAGCTAGGGGTAATTTTAATAACACCACCTATGTTTTACTATCCACTACTCTCGCCGTGTTGAAGATAAGATCTATGCCGAGGTAAAAGTCAACAATGCCGAGCTTCAAATAGAAGAAAATGTTTGGAAGTTCCGCCTCTAAAGTGTTTCATATCAAAGGTTGCGTTTGACATGGTACTGACTCGGCGAAATCGGTTGTGTGTATCAAATTATTTTACTTATAAGCAATGTCAAGAATACTAAAGCAAGAAGAGCGCCTATTTCTCGTTATCTACATTTTCGGGTTTTCTTACTTTGTTGATTGGCTGAATAAACGCAGGAGTACGTCAAATGTGCAATCGAGCGCACGACGCCAGCAAGGGGCTTATGGTTATTTCACCTGCTACTTTTATATTGTTCTGCAAATCCTGCTCGTCTTTCGAAACAAATAAGCATGGGCACTTTTCTGCTTGTTCCTTGCCTGTAAAGATTGCTTTGCGACAGTACTGTGTATAATGCCGTGAAACCACCTCTTCAAAAGAACTTGCAATGCCGTGGTGCCTCCACTCCAGGGGGGCGTTGGCAGAATTAGCCTGCAGAGTTGTCAGTTCCACTTAAAATAAACTTGGCCTTCTTTTTTAAATGCGCAATAAATATTAGCCGCACAATTTCACGCTTCGTGCGTCGGTGGCGATGTCCACACCGGCACTGCGCATGCTTGCACCTCGCGTATCGTGCAACATACTTATATTTTGTGCCACCTGTTTGCTCCCTCTCTCTCTCGTCTCGCAATGGTGACGCAGGCCGCTTCTGGTAGAAAAAACCGACTTCTCTATCTGCACAAGCGTTCACTGGTCACGCCGTATATGAAGAGACTGGATCGCACATCAGTGTCCGATCACTCGTTAAAGGACAGGCTTCAGCAGCATTCAATAAATAAGAAAAATTGCGAGATCCCAAGCACAGTGGGAATCGATGATATGCGAAGTCCGAATGAGCAATGTTGATATGTCACTTTAAAATCAGCAAAACGTTATCAAGTGGAAGTAAACGATGCCGTACATAACTTCCGTGTGATGATGATCGTGTTTGGATGTGTCGTTTACCTTCGTCATTTATTCACGTCAAGTGATATCAAATTTAGTATATGTATAGGTAGCGAAATGACCACGAGCACGCTATGAGCGTGGTATGTTTTGATTGATATGTGGGGTTTAACGTCCCAAAACCACTATATGATTATAAGAGACGCCGTGGTGGGGGGCTCCGGAAATTTAGACCACCTGGGGTTCTTTAACGTGCACCCAAGTCTGAGCACACGGGCCTACAACATTTCCGCCTCCATCGGAAATGCAGCCGCCGCAGCCGGGATTCGAACTGGCGCCCTGCGAATCAGCAGCCGAATACCTTAGCCGCTAGACCACCGCAGTGGGGCGTGGTATATTTTCATGTTCTTACATGACACCCGTGTCTGGATTATGATGTTTGCACCCGCCATATATTTCGTCATCCATTCACGTCACGTAACACCAAAATTGGTTTATGTGGAGCTAGCAAAATAGCCGCGAGCGCATCGTGAAGGGCCCAATATACTCCAATGTAGCGTTTACGCACGCGCGTGCTGAGCACAGCAACGCTACGTTAGCAACACGCGAGCACTCTATAGTCTGAGGCCCGGCGCGACTAGCGTCCGTCGGTGCGGCCCAACGCCAACCGGCACAAAATGTGACTTGCTGCATTTCACACCCACTACGTTACCCAGACAGCACTGCGTCTGCCTTTTTTTTTTTGTGATGGAGGGACGCCGAACGCACTTTAACGCGCATGCGTCAAAAACAACGCAGCGCGGCGCGCGCCAGCGAGTAAATGGCAGGACTGGCGACTAGTGGGGCTACGCTGGTGTGACGCGACGAAACTAAAGCCGGCGCACACGCGTGCCGAGTCACGTCGAAGGGTATTGGCGTCTTGATTTTGGCACGTAGTCAAGTTGTCAGATTACACGCATCTCATGCACCAGTAACATATCTTTGTCATCCATTGACGTCACGTAATACCAATTTTTGCATATCTGAAGCTAGACAAACGGCCACGACCGCATCATGAGTGTATGATATACTCATTTTGTTACATGGCACGCATGTGATGATTACCATGTTTCGTTGTGTCAATTACCCATGTCGTCCATTTATATACCGTAATACCAAAGTTCGTATATGGGACGCTAACGAAATGGCCGCGAGCGCAATATGAGCGTGGATTGTAGTCATGTTGTTAGATGACACGCATGTCATGTTAATGACATGCGCGTCAATTAACCAATCAATTGAACGTGCATTCACTCAAATCAAGATTACCGTAGAGACAATGTTTAACAGTAGAGTTGTCACGCTTGTTGAGTGCTTTATTTTGATGTGATGTAGTTACACCTACTAAATGTGTCAGCAATTCTAGGCGTGGGCCACGCAAAAACTAATGAACCATCTTTTTTAGGGAGATTAATCGTGAATGTACCACCGCTTTTTGGGGCTTCTTTCATGATGAGTTCGTTAGCCTGGTAGCATCTGGAAACACTGACATAATGCGCTCTTCAGACACTGGTGTTAAGCGTCTGGGCCGCAAAGCCCTATACGTGAACACTTCACTTCAAAATTATTCATTACTACTTAATATACAGGTATATTTTAGCGTTAACGTGAGAGACGGAGCTAAGGAAATAGCATTACCATGCAATGAAAGTTCTACACAGAGAGCGCGTTTTCGTTTACCGGTATTGCGCATGCGTGCCCGAGCCATGACGCTGGCCCCAACCAGCGTAGTGTGAAGGCGCTAAGAAGAGATCAAAATAAGATTGACTGAAAATTCTCGCCTGTACCCCCGCACACAGCTGTATCACTTCATTTTAGTAAAAGCATAATTAAAAATAAATGTGAGCCACGCACTAAAAGCGAACACTGTTATATTTCTGATTTGTTTGCGGTCATCTACTTGGCCTATAGTGAGGTTCTATACAGGACAGGATCTTAGGTTAAGTTATTCGTAGTACTCAGCCGTCGAAGCCACCTGAAGGCAAGCGAAGCCATTTCGCACAGTTGTTTGATCGGAAAGAAGTGGATTAGTCCACACCAATGCTAAATTCAGTTCAAAGCGGGCGTCCGAAACCACTACCATGCTTTACGTACATTACTTTAAACATGGAAACATGACAACCCTATGTCTTAAAAACCACTTGTGTAGGGTCAATGCTACATTTATTTTAACGTACGGTGCATGCGCAGTTCAATCCCGCTATTCCGCGAAGCCCGCTCAACTATACCTGCCTATCATTCGATTCAACTTCCCCTAGATCACAACCGAACATCTGCGGAACGCTGTCATGTGAAATTCTGCTTCGTAAGCAAAATGCGCGAATGTAGCTTAGGACCCACACCGATAGTTGCAAATGAAACAGATCACGCCTTTTAACTCATCCCTACAGACATTCTGTTCTGCTCTCTTCCTTGTATGGAAGTACGCGCAAAGATTGTATTATGGAGGGAGTCTATGTATTAATAGGGGAGTGCCATCTCATGCCACCAGATATAAGTTTGCTTATCAAAATGTGTCTCTCAATGAGGTGCAGATGCTGTACGATGCACGCCCAGAGGTTGGCTCACTCAGAGTTCATCTGTTCATCCCTGTGAGAAGAATAATCATCACAAGCCGTTTTCCATATAGGCTGAAACGCTATCCTTCATGCATTATCCTCGTTTTGCTATCTTTCAAGAACTATGACTAATACCGTTACACAAAACCGCAAGTGAACCTGCAAGCCAGCCAACTGAGAAAAATAATGACTACTAACACATTCATGTGGGGCCATTGGCGTAATATGAATTTACCTGACAACAATCGGCTTTCAGGACAGAGAAACCTAGCATTTATGAATTCGGTTGTTTATTTTTTTTTATTCCTAAGGTATGGTTAGATTTTCACATACACGGAACAGAGCAATACTGCCCCTGGGGCGGCAGAAACTGTGGCACCATCTAGAGAATACACATGCCTTAATAACTTTAAAATGCCACGAATAACCTTTACTGCTAGCTCAAAGCTTTGCTGAAGACTTTCAGCACCATGCTCAATTTTTTTGGTGGCTCCTAATGTTTTACTTCCGCATATAACTTGTACAATTGAGTGATAGCAGTAATATATTTCACCAGAGATTACTGACAACGTCGAAACTCCGAATTAGCTCGTCATAGCGAACTTTCACATCTAGTATAGACTTACGGGGGGACCTAATCATGTGAAATATGTCAAACTGTTCAAATTCGTTCTCGTTCTATCTTTTTTCTAGCAGAGAGAGAGAGAGAGAGAGATAAATATGCAAGGAAAGGCAGGGAGGTTAACCAGACGCACATCCGGTTTGCTACCCTGCACTTGGGAAGGGATGAAGGGGAGAAAAGAGGCTGCAGAGAGATGAGAAAGTACACACAATCACGAACACACTCGGGGAGCACACACAGTCTACAGGCGGTCGCTCAGGTTTGGTGACTTTAAGTAAAGTAGCAGTGCTTTAGTCGCTTTCTGCGCAACTGAGGCAGATTCCCAAGGTCCTAGTATCTTCTGCTTTTGTAGCAGGAAACAAGAAAACTAATGAGATCATAAGGCTGCAAGTTGGCCGGAGAAAGGGCTGTCTAGGCAAACACGTCACGGTAAGCAAACAGGTGGACGAAGAACAAGAGAGCGCAAAAAAATATGAACCGTGCAGTATTGTAAGAAAGCGATGTGTTGTAAACGAATCCATAAAACACCGTCCCGTTTTCCCGCAAAAAAGTTGCTCACGTACACACGAAAACGCGCACATGGAGCATACACATTGTGCACTCGATAGGAGTAGCAATAGGTTGAAAGCCAAGCAGGCTAGTTGGTTCTTAGAACGGCTTACTACCTGTTATAGGAAGAACGTGAAGTAAGAGGTCTGAAAATGATGAAAAGAGACACTACAAAAAATTTCGAGTCTTTCTAGTGTGTGAAGGTGAATGTGTGGAGAAGCTATTGAACATAGACCGAGAGGTAACACAGGATTCGGAACACAGATGCAGTACCTGCCCAGGAATGTTTAAATCAGACTCTAGAAGGGTTGCTCTTTTAGCTTTCACTGTGAATGTGTGTTGTCCTTAGGCCTGTGTAACATAGAGGAACCACCAGTTGGGTACAACCATTCGTCTTTTTTATCGGTGGTCCTCATAAAGAAAGATACGAACGACCATCCATGGTGGGTACTACACTTAAACTTGTTATGCTGACAATGTGACTACACTGAGTGATTGAAATGACATTCCTGATTAAAATAACTATATTGGTTGAAATAACTTTATTAATTGCGACTGCTGTTAAGTTTCGTTGATATCTCTCTTTTTTTATGGTACGGATGTGGATCACTACACTCTTCCAGCCAGTTGCCATTTCTCTTATGCTGTTTTTATGTGCAGTGCACTACTGGTTGAACAATATTCCACATAGTGAAGTCAAATTGTCCATAAAACTGTCCTGCGTTGTTTTGCCCGGCTTGCCGTGTGCGCTATGTATGATTCATGGCAGGCCGTGAGGATGTTTTTTTTTTTTTTTAGGAATAAGCTCCACTTGTGTTAGGGGCCTTGAAAAGCACTAAAAAACAGCTCCTCCATCTAAATTTTAGTAGAGGGGGTGGGCGGGTCTTTCACTATTTTCCTGTGCATAGTCGTAGCTTCGGGGGGGGGGGGGGGGTTGCAAAGAGGTGCTGCTCTCCTTCCACCGAGAAAAGCAAGTGGGGGGGGGGGATGAGCCTCCGCATTTTCAGCCTCAGTTTGTTTCTCAGTGGACAGCTGAGAAACGAACTGTGGCTAAATTTTCACAGTAGTCGCGTAATTTTATATGATGAGATTTGGTAATGTATTTTTTTTGTAGACTTCTGCGGAGAAGGTAGTTTGCCGTGGCTCGCGACCATGGACGGTAGCTTTGTGCATTGCGGGCCGCCTATGCAAGCTTTCGCGTCTTGCGCTGGAACATTGCAGAGAAAGCTATCGCTCAGCAGGGGCTCTGGAACGTTAGACCACTCTGTCATGCCTTTATTGGGGTCTGCCTGATTTGAAATTTACATCACTGGGTACGCAGGTGCAGACTGCAACCACATAGTAAACACTTTATAGGCCGATCGCGCTGTTTACGCCTCGAAAATAAATCATTATCTTTCTTAGAAAACACATTAAATTACGGCTGCTCTGTTTCCCCGCTGCGGTGAGTCGACGAGAGCGTAGAATTTTATTTGAGATAGCCGAGTCATAAAGCTAGAAATGGTCTGCACTTTAGTCTCCAGTTTCACCAGCCTCAGCAAACTTATAATGTAGTGGTTAGAAACAATTGTGGTGGCTTGCAACAGCGCGATAGGCAAGGCAGTCGTTTCGATCACATAGAAAAGGCCACCTGTGACGCTTGTCCCACCACTTAAAAACCTGAGCAGAAAGATAGTCAGAACCTGCAGTTTTTTGGTCTGCCATTACTGACCCACCTGCAAGGACACTTACTTGTTTCTAATAATGTTTATTTTTTCTTATCCGCAAATAGTTCACCGAGAGCTGTACATGCGCGTGAACGGCTCAACGTCGCTGTACTACAACTACCTATATTTAATAAAAGCCGTTAAGTCGTGTCGCCAGCTCCTACGAAAGCCGCCGCCAAATTGATCAGCAAAAATTTTTCTTGAATTATTAAACGTGACGGACTCCGAGGAAGCAATCTGGTAACTTTTCTCTTTTATTCTGCTTTCGGTGAGATCAAAGCAATGATGACAACGTTAAATTTACAATTCACATAGATGACACCAGTTTATCTTATGTGGAAAAAATGAATACAAACTTGACAACTAGAGTTAGTGTGACCCAAGATGGTATAATTTGTGTGGATCAAAATACACTGAAATACCATGCTGAAACTGGGCCGGTACTGTTTCGTCTCGAATGGATCTGTATAGCGCCAAATACAGCTCTGACGGTAAACACACGTATACAGCGGAGGCTCTCAGGCAAAGGTTTATTGACCACTATATCGTGCACGCAGAAGCACTCACAGACACACTCGCAGTTATGTAGTCTACCGAATCTCTGTGGTGGGTGATGGTATTAGTATAAGACGAACTGGAAGGCAAGCCAATGTGACATTACAGTAGTGCCACAGAAGATATGACCGTAAAGAACGATTATGAAATCTGGCAGGACACTACACAAAACATGAGTGAAAGTGCAAGCCAAGGTACTGTTTGAAAATTTGCCGGTAACCCAGTTTTAGAAAGTTCTTACTCAACTTGTTATTGTTATCAAGTATGCCTGCGCTTCCACCCTCTTTACACACTAAACACCACACGCAACAGATGCGTCACTTTAAGGAGGAGCTTTTCGCGCACACCCTCTCTCTATTGCATGCGTAATCATGCGAAAGAGAATTGAACTTTGGAGCCAAATATCTGGAAGCACAGGTGTGCTAGAAATAAACGTTCCAACTGAAACTGTGTACAAACACCACTGCCTATATATTTTATAATAAACATGCCAGCTTACCGACTCCAGTAAAACAGGTAATTAATAAATTTTAGTTAACTGGTCTGCTGATAGCGATAATTATCAACTAACTTTCTCTCTTCCTGGCCGCTTGACGTGTTTGCACAAGTGGTTCTCATATGCAATTTGAGTGCCTAATTAAAAAAATTCCGCCATATCCACGAAGTGAATGATGATGAGTGGGCGAAGCTCCGGAGGTAAACCTGGTAAACCATGAATCATCTGTACATTTTGCCCACTCGATTTTATTACATCACTCCCCCTAGCGTACGTTGCCGCACTAAATCGAACGATTGCCTTCAACCAATGACACGCGCCATATGGGACATCATTCCTATTTTATAAGATCTCGCGTCTTTCATAAACTACAAGTACCGCTTTCTAGTTTATAACATCTTGCATCTTTTCATCATCAGCTACAAGTACCACCATCTAGTAAACACTACAAGAACTAAACGAGAGGTGGCTACATACAGGAGACGGTACCGCCATCTAGTGAACACTGTAAGAACTAAACTAGAGGTGGCTACATACAGGGGACGGTACCGCCATCTAGTGAACACTGCAAGAACTAAACTAGAGGTGGCTACATACAGGCTACAGGGGACGCACAGCCCACGCCCTAAGGAGCTTCGCCCCTAAAAAAATAATGAAGCTTAACTTTGAACACCGCGTATACACGGATGACGGAGCTGGGAAATCTCACCCGCCACTGGCGACCAAGTTGGTACGCCACTGCCCTCACGGCTAAGGACCTGCTTGATGGCCTTCATGAGCGCTTACCGCTTGCCCGTGCCCTACAAGTTCCAGTCGCTTTTTTCTTTCTGTTACCTGAAAATCGAGTGATGAATGTGTTGATCATAGTTGCTAAAGCTTGATGTTGCACTGGGAAGCCATAACTGTAGGTGGGTACACCGTAGCAAACGTGCTAGAATAATGGAATACGTTAGAATACAGCTGCCAGATTCATTTGGTTTATTCATACTAAAAAATAGTCATTTGACTCCTTTATATATTTCTAGCTTGCTACATATAGGACACTTTTTAGAGGCACGTCATCTCACTTTGGGAGCCTTGTAATCTCTTCTAAGAGTTGTGTCAACCACCAAAGAGCTAACGTGCCTCTTTAAAGTGAGTCACATGGCACCTGAGGACTACGCGAAAAGAGTCACACATACTTCTTTTTTTTTAATGGTAGTGTTTTTTTGTTCAGTGAACGACTACCACCAGCTGGGAAAGTAGCGGGAAATTGGCCGTGCACGTAATGGCAGCATAGATGTTTTTCTTGACGCTGATAGGCAATACGTAGAATCCTAGCCACACTCATATTCGCTGCAAGAGCAGAGAACAGGTAGGCTGCACTTGCAGTGTATTACGTGAACGTTTTCAAAACTCAACTTCACAGGGCCGCTTGTCCGCAAAAAGCTCAAACACGTATTCAGTGCTTATTGCGCTTCTGTCTGTTTCAGCCATTGTCCTCTCTTGGCCAAAGGTCTTTCTAATCTTCCACCAATCAACTCTGCCATCTGTTTTCTTCTGAATCTAATCGACTAACCTAATTTCCTCTCACCCCCTGGCATTTTCAGTTTTCTCGGAATTCATTATTTTATTAACCCGTGGTTACCTAGACTACGGGCTACATGTCCGGCCCATTAACAATTTTTCACTTCCATTTCGACTAAGAGCCTGAACCCCATTTTGTTTCCTGACACATTCTGCTCTATTTTGGTCACTTAAAATAAATGCCACCATCTTCTGTTCCATTGCTGGATGCATCGCCTTCAATTTATGCTGAACCCTCTTTATAAGCCTCCCACCTTCTGCTCCGTAGGTAAATAGCCGTAAAATGCAGCTGTTATATACTTTCCACTAGAGGTATGTCGGTAGACTACCAGTCATGGTTACAACATGTATGAACTTTCTCTATAATATAAATCTTC
The DNA here is from genome assembly GCA_013436015.1 of Rhipicephalus annulatus. Taxonomy (NCBI): domain Eukaryota; kingdom Metazoa; phylum Arthropoda; class Arachnida; order Ixodida; family Ixodidae; genus Rhipicephalus; species Rhipicephalus annulatus. The sequence continues at coordinate 1,198,919 of WOVY01009991.1, forward strand.
CTTAGCACGAACTGACACACTGTATCTACACAAGCGCAGTTGGTGTGTATGTTTGTATGTCTGTGCTTGTGTGAGTGTATGTGTTGCTGTTGTCGTGTTTCCATCGTCGAGGAGTTTAAATCTTTTTTGAAACCACGAGCAGACTAGCCTAACAGCATACCTTGCTCCGTTATTTGTATGAATTTATGCCGAAGAAATTTTCTGTACGTGCATCACAATAAGGGTCGAAATACGTAATCTGCTGGTTCTAGTTTGTTACGATGTTTGTATTTCTCTAATTTCTTCTCTCTCTCCACATTCACACAGACCGGGTGTCCTCCAACAGTAGCCGAGCGGGCAGCGCCAGCAGCAGCGAAGCGAGCAGCCGCCGCTCGAGTGCCACCAGCGTCGCGTCATTGGCTGCGGATGCCGTCGATGACGAAGAAGCCTCGGAGCGTAGGTCGTCACAGCCACTGAGAGGCGACGAACGATCTGGTTCGGGACAAAAAGCTGCCATGACGGGGCAGGGTTTCGTCCGCGTCAAATTGCTCCAGGTGAGACCGGAATGGAAGCGTTCGTGTACAGTCGAGCGCTTTCATAACGAGAACTTCTTTTTGGTCTCTATCGTCGGTATTGCACGCAAGTTCCGGTGGGCAGCCTCCCTTCTCGATGTGTCCGTGTCTTTTAAGATTGAAGCTCCTTGAGCCGGCAGTAATCTGTCCAACGAGAACGAAAACCCTCAGGTGGGTATCGCCACAATAATAAGGAAAGCCCCACTAGCGGGAAGAGCAGCTGCGAGTGTTCAATGGAAACTCTGCTCGGCGAAGTGCAGCATGAGCAAATCGTGAAAAAAAGATAGAAATATAACAAGAGAGAGAGCAAAATGAGAGAGAGAGAAGTAATTGATTGATTGATTTGTGGGGTTTAACGTCCCAAAACCACCATATGATTATGAGAGACGCCGTAGTGGAGGGCTCCGGAAATTTAGACCACCTGGGGTTCTTTAACGTGCACCCAAATCTGAGCACACGGGCCTACAACATTTCCGCCTCCATCGGAAATGCAGCCGCCGCAGCCGGGATTCGAACCCGCGACCTGAGGGTCAGCAGCCGAGTACCTTAGCCACTAGACCACCGCGGCGGGGCGAGAGAGAGAAGTAAAGGGAACAATGACTTAAAGAGACAAAATAAACAAGAAAAGCATAGAGCGAAAGATAAATAGATAGAAGGAAAAAGAAACAGAAAGAGGTAATTATATAAATGTATAGAGAGAAAGAAAGAGAATGAAAGAGAAGTAACAGAATAACGAAAAAAATACAATGAAGACAAACAAGGAAGGCTACCCAGCTGCCACATTTTTTCAGGCTTGGCGCCACTAGTGCGAAGCTTTCATAGTTTGTGTGTTTATTGAAATTGTGTTGCCTAGACTCTACACGTGAAGTAGCGTTCACAACGAAATGCGGAGAACTTATAACTACCTATGTTTGAGACAGTTAGAACCGATTTGTGTTACAAGAATCTTGAAAATACTGTCAAATATCAAGAGATCACAAGCTGTTCATAGCCGCCGTTAGTGTTCTAATCCATTTTTTTAAGCATCTTGTCTCTTCAGCTTCTTTCATCATGTTCGGAATGCTCAAAATTCGTCGTTGAAATTGATGGACCTCAGTGAATGTGCACCTCAAACACGTTGAATAAACAGTCGGGATGCAAAGAAGCACATGCTATTTCTGCCGTTCTGTCATGGAGTCGTTCGTTTGAAACGCACTTTCATGTAGTTGCTGCATAATTGTAAACAAAGTGACAGGGTGATCACGAATTGAGAAGAAATGTGCATCACAGTTGGCTCATTTTTAAATGCGAAGAGTTTATTCGTGAACTTCGGTTACTTTGAGCCCATCCATCCATCCATTCATCTATCCATCCATCCATCCATCCATCCATCCATCCATCCATCCATCCATCCATCCATCCATCCATTCATTCATTCATCCATCCTTCCATCCATCCATCCATGCATCCATCCATCCATTTATCCATCCATCCATCCATCCATCCATCCATCCATCCATCCATCCATCCATCCATCCATCCATCCATCCATCCATCCATCCATCCATCCATTCATCCATCCATCCGTCTGTGATGTCTGTCTGTCTGTCTGTCTGTCTGTCTGTGCGTCCGTCCGCAAGATAAATAAAAGTGAGATGTACAAAGCTTTTTTTTTCAAGAAAATGCTCCTTCAAAGTGAATTTGACGCATGAGGGCGCACAACCTATGTGCATTATATATGCTACAGCTGTACTCGGCGACGACTGGTCAGGCGGCGAGGCGTATCACGGCTCCCCTATCAGCATATGTATCAGCGTGATGGTAAATGTTTTTGTGTGCCCTCCGCTGGATTGTAAGCGTGTGACATTCGCTTCACACGCGTTCACAGCTCGCTCACGATTGCAGCTGACTGAACCATGGCATGCAGCTTCGCCCTGACGCTGACGTGAAGGAATGTCACGCTTATTTTCGGCCCCGTGGTGCTCCAAGCGTGACTCACGGCTCATTTATACATGCGCATCACGCTTCAATTCAATTTTTAATTCAGCATGACATTAAGCGTGGGATATTTTAAAGTGTTTGTGGAAACGGAGCTTCCGCATATTCCGCATGTAGTACGCAAGTTTGCGGCTGTTCTCAGTCATTGATCACTTGCAGCGTCAACGCGGTTAGAAAAGTGTATACACGGAATATGTGAATGAGTGACGTTTCCACCGTTCAGTGTACATTTTAATGTTATCCTACGAGTATACTTTGCTTGGAAAACTATAAAGCGCATTTTCAGCCACAGACTCACTCGCTTTGTCACGGACGCCATGTATGTATACTACAGCAAACTTGTCTTCTCAAAAGATTGTGCTGTCTAAGAAACGGATAGAAAGGCATTTTTCGCTAAGGGAATCATAACAGTATTACACCCAGTTATTACCATAACTAATTGAGTCTCTTAATAAATGAAGCGGCCTTTTTTTCAGCAAAGCAGCAGAGAAAGTTATCAGGAAACTTAAGTACTAATTTTTGGCCTGGTAGGAGGCACGCATTTCGGTTCCGTAGCTTCTACAGTGCTGCCAAGAAAGTTTGTCTTGGAGTGTAGTGTAGATAATACAGGTGACTTTCTCTCGACGTGTTTGAGTGTGTGGGTGTTTTCAGTACAAGTACGAGTGCTTCCTTCGAATGAAATGGTGTAATTGCAGTCAGTGTATACCTCAGGTGGAGCTGTTGCCCAACAACGGCCAAACGGGCGGACACGAGCCTTCGGACCTGCAGGCGCCAACGCATCAGCAGCAGACGCCGGTGAGGCACGACATCGTCGACCCTTTCTGCGTCGTGAACCTGAAGGAGGCAGAGGAGATTCCGGGTATGCTGCTCACCAGTGTGAATGCCTTTTTGACTGAATGACGGTTGCGAAAATTAATGGGCTTACACGTACTCTGCGCACCACGAATTTGCAAAGAGTGATAGATGGCTAGCTGTCTATTCATTAACATAAACTTTCTGTTGGCTTAGGTAAGTCACAAGAGTATGTGAAACTCGCCGGGGCACTGGTGCATTCGCTAAGACAACTCGAAGGCAAAAGCTATCTTCTTCTCTTTCGTGGTCGTACTCCGCCACCACGCTCCAAAACCTTCCTCCCGGATAGGAAACATTGCACGCAAGGTGTACGCAATGTGTAAACATTCCACGCAAGGTGTAAACATCGCAAGGTGTAGCTCACCTTGTTTAGTACTGTCTCCGTGGCTCGCTCATCTTCTACAAAGCAATAATGTAATGTGATGACGACACTATGTTGCATCACGTCGTCGGGACTTCGTAACGTATTCATGATGACGTCTCAAATTTTGACGATCTGTGACAACACCGTGGCGCCATATGTGGAATTTATCACGTAGTTATTTTCGCATCACTCATGTTAATTATACCTAAGTTAATTGATACCTAAGTGTCGACTCGTACTGGAATCGCTCGATGAGGCACTAACGCGAGTGGTCTTTGTGCTGCCATTACCCATAACACGGGATAGCCAGTGTCTGTAATTACCATAGCTGCGCAGACTCAGTCATGAGTCATCGACTCACTCAGACTTAAATTTATCCGTGAGTCTGAGTGAGTCCCGGTCTGTTCTATTTTGGTTAGTGTGAGCCGTAGTGAGTCTGAACGGGAAAAAGTAAAGCGAGTCTGTGTCTGAGTGAGTGCGGTTGAGAGAAGTTTTGATGAGTGTGAGGCCGAGTGTTTTTAGCTTCATGTTTTTTGAGTGAGTCTGAGTGAGCTCCACATTGTTTTATCGACCTATCGCTTTTTCACTAAGCTATATCATTACTAACAGCTTTATGTCGAATCACGTTTATTCAAATTATGTGTAATCACACATCAACGGAGTAGGATTTACATGCCAGCTCAATAATAACTGAATGGATGTGTGGGTTGCGGAAAGGTGGTGGTGGCTTGACTTTCCCCTCATTCTCTTAACATTACGTATGAGTCATACAATGAATACGAATGTCCTTAGTGGCCTGCAACCCCTGATAAGTCGTATTTTTGAATATACTAGTTTAAAAGCGCGAAGTAAAGCACTTAGTATCAGAGATGTCTGGGTTAAAGAGCATTCACACATAGGACGAAATAGCTAATAGTGCGCTAACGGACTCTTCAGTCGGCTCACTGGCACTAACTCAGAGTATGATAGACGCATGCGTTTCAGTTTGAGTCCGACGCAGTTCAATAAAGAAAAAGTTTAGTGAGTCTGAGTCCAAATGAGTCCGGTTGAGGAAAACAATTGTGAGTGTTAGTTCAAATCAGCCCAAAGGGCAAATTATGTTACTTGAGTGAGTCTGAGGGAGCTCTAAATATCGTCACGGGGTTGTGACGCTAACAAAGGCAGGCATGGCTTGTTCAAAATGAAACTGTTTATTTGGCCAAACTTTTGGTCGGTAAACTCAAAACTCCGATTGCAGCGATACACACTGGAGCTAACAACGTCGAAAAGAGCGTTGGCCATCGATCAAGTGAAAAGCAGTGGCTCGTCGGCATTTATACAAGTGCCGTCGAATACCCAGCGTTACCGCCAGTGGCCACGTAAGCCCAGAATAGTCTGTAATGTTTGCGCTGTACTCGTAATCTTAAAAAAAATGATATACTACAATGGTGAATCTTTATAACACTGAGTCACGGTTTGCACCGATCGTCGCTGACGTCACTCACAGTCTTCGTGGGCCTAAACCGAAGACAGCGAAAGTGAAAATAAGATACTCACGTGGCAATATTTCGCTGACCTATGGTACTTACTGAACCATCTAAAGCCAGCGCAATTCTTGACTTGCCAATATAAGCCGTCGTTTACGCAACACATGCCAGCGTTAACTAGTGCCAATGACTGTGGATCAACTTCTCTATAAATACAATAATTGAAGTCATATTATTTGGTGGGAACAAGTCATAGATGGTGCTACCCTGCGGATCAGCCATACGTTCGGTCAGCAATCATCGTACACCACCAGGGACTTGGATGGAAGACGTCAAAGAAGGCATCCCCTTCGAGCTTTGAATGCACGAGCTAAGCACCAAACTGTTCATTCTATGCTCTGTAACTTAAGCGATTTCCTCCTCCTTATCATCTACGGCTTGGTTAGGACTAATGACGACAATATAGTAAGCGTGAGGCATGTCATATGTTGCGTTAAAACATCGCGCTGAAAGCAAGGCCGCAGCGTATGTTACAAAATCGCCGCTTAGCACCACACCGAAGTGTCGCTCAAAATTTGCACCCGAAGGCCGAACTCTTCCTGCAAGGCGCGTTTTGCAAGGACATCTCCATCGAAGTTTCGCGAGCATGTTGATGGGGCGCCATCCCTATCTTCGCTATTTTTGGTAGTTTGCATTGTTATCACAGCCCCGCAAGCACAGTTGGAAGAAGATTCATTAGAGCATTCACAAACACTTTCACAATGACTCTGGAAGCAGCTAGACGAATTGTGGGTCTAAACGTGCTCTATAGACCCCAGGAAGTTCCTGGGTGAGCACTTTGTGAAGTCTAGCCTTTTCTGTAGCGCCGCCTTCCCCGTTATCAAAATCTTATTCGAAGCATTATCTTGCGATTGGTCAGGAACAATCTGGCTGAATACGGCTATATCTGACCAACTCTGCAGCTTGCTTTGGTTCTCTGCCAATGTGAACAGCTTGCAGATTCAACTTAAGAACTAAGAGAAATCTGGATGTTTCTTTAGTTATTTGCACCAGCCTACATGTTGTGACGAAGAAAAATAGACAACCGAAAAACGTGAGGCGGCACAGGCGATTTCTGGCCGCTTAATCTGCGAATATTTTGACGACGAAAAATTGTTTTCCCGATTATACACACCACACACATGAAACGATTCTCGGAAATAGTACCCCATCGTCCTGTAAGGCCCCAGGTCATTCAAAGCTCAACATGTAGTTTCGAGGAGTCAAGTCTCTGTCTCCGTTGTTGTAACAGCACAAGCAGACCTCGCGCGAAATCCTTATCTCCTGATATAGCCTGGTAATTCAATGCCTCCAAGCAGAGCAACGATGGAAAATTTGCCTACCACAAAAGGGGTTGTGCAACACAATAGGCTTTGAGCACCTTTCGTCGCGTTCTTGTGCCATTCAAACTTCTACACGGAAAGTAGATGGTTGAGAGCGCGAAAAACCGAAATCAAAACACGGCATAAAAACTTTACACATCTGGTGCACCTTAAGACACCCTCCCACACCCTGTCTTTCTTAACAATTGGTGATCTAGCGTAAACACGATTGTTCCTTCTCAAATCTTTTTCACAGCGTCGCAAAGCTGTTTCGTGGCAAAAAAAAAACGAGTGTTTGTGTGTGTGTGGGAGGGGGCGGCGGTGGAGCAGCTGCTTCAAAGGACTCCGCGGTATTAGATCTGGTGCTTCGTGTATAATGTATTCGCGTGTTGCACACGCGCATAAATGTTTCAAAATGCGTGAGTGGCACGCATCGTTCACTGAAATGAATGCCTGTGCTTGTAGGGGGGAGATATTTACAGCTCTACTCACAGACATTGTAGCCATGCGATGCCCGGGCACTTACGAGAACTAACCTAATGCGTACGGTTATGTTACGTTTGTCTCACAGGGGCAAACTTGGCACGAGCATTTCATTACACCACTCACATACCTAAAATCAGGTGTTCGTTCAAGAGATCTCTTCTTTTGTTAAACGCAATAATAAATGAGAACTAACAGGCTATTATGACAATATAATGATGCAAATGATGCCAAAATGGTAGTATACCAGAGATTATTAGCCAGGTGCCAGCTCGTTATAGAAATAATAAGATCCCGTGCTATGTGAAGCCAACAGGCTAAATAAGAATGTTCCACGCTCGCCGCAATGGCAACACGTGGTGCTGACTGGTGCTCTCACGTTTAAATGCACAATTATGCCATATAAAGTGCACGCCGGGATGACCGCCACCGTAGGTAAGCGTCGGATGCATCATTTGAAAGTTGGAGGATTGGTCCACTCCAGCAGCAAGCTGCCTTTTCGTCCACTTTTATGTATTGACGTTTGAAATAAAGTTGCTTTTAATAGCATCCCCTGTACCTTATTTAGCATCGTTGTTTGTTAGATATCAACAATAACGGCTCTTGTTATCACTATTTCTGAGATCGCGTACGTGTTATTTCGAAAGTTTTTGCTTTCGGTCTGCTCCAGCATCTCCTCTGAATGTAGTCGTTTCTCGTAGTTATGTTAAAAATAGCAAAACAAATCGGGACATCCTCTTTACTGGCACCAACAATTCAATATTTATGGCTTCCTGGGAAAGAAAAAAATGCGAAAACAAGGAGTAATCTATATAATGAGGTAATAGTTTTAAACTGACCTCCCCCAAGACCATTTAGTATTAGAGCTTCAAAAGAAGGAACGAAAATTAGCTGTGTTCCAAGCAAGGTCACCGGGATAATGTGTGTAGCCTGACAGTTGTGATATATACACTTTACAAAGTTAAGAAGGGTGCCGAACAAGGCGCTTATCGTTTGCAGCAACGCGCCGAAGTTCACGAGCTCGCTCGAATAATTACAAATGTTGTTAAATTCCAGTCTCAGATATAAGGTTCAATTAAACTTGCTGCTGGGCGAGTTGATTTATATAGACTTTGAAGGAAAGAAATCGTTGAGCACTCCTTACACAGGGACACAGAAGATGCAAACGAGCACAATTACTTTCAACTAACTTTAGTTTTTTTTTTCTTCGCAGTATACAAGCACATTAAAAAAAACGGCTGGTAACAACGAAAATCGTATTGTGGCTCTTTATATTACAACAAGGACACAGAAAACGTGGATTAGGCTCGTCCACGTATTTTTTATCCTTGCGTTAGTATAGTGCGCAACCATTTGTATCCTTCAAAGTATCAGACACCTCTGGAGATATGTGAGACTCAAGTCTCATGCTTTCCAGTCCTAGGCACTCAACCGAACACTTTGCCGGCCTTGAACTATGAAATTAGCATCTGGCCATTTAACACGCTTCTACGCATACAACTGTTTCATCAAGATTAGCTTGGTATTTACCAGCGCTTCTCTGCAATAAAATTCAAAGATTTAGGCATGGTACAACGTTATGCTTCCACTATCTGTCTGAAATTGTAGATTAAGTGAATACCATGGTTCACTTTGACTGGTTCCGCAGCCAGATGACAAGAACACCCTTACTCTTATGTATGTTAGCACTAGAAATATTGGAAATCGGTGAAGTCGGCCACGAAAATAATGCTCGGTGCAAGGGGGCCCTACCTGAGATACCCACAACAAGCTTTCCCGTAAGAGCATGACAGCTATTCTAAAGATAGGACACAAACGGAGAAAGAAGAATATTACAGAGTGTGATTGGCAGCAACAAGTGCACTATTATAGCCGCATATACTCGTTACGAAACTTATCGGCGTGTGACGCGTCGTAATGTCGAGTATACATAACACTTACGTTATATAACGCATTTCATAACCATTCTATCTCATCAGTAGAACACCAGCACTTTGTGTCTGCCAAAGGAAATGAAGTCTACCCGGAAATTCTAGCCAATCGTTCTTCTTTATGTGTTCTTTTACTAAGCGGATTCCTCCCGAGCACGTTATTCTTCCCTTGCGTTTCTCGTCTCTATGGCACACTTCATCACGCAAGAATAGCGTTTCCATTGACGTGTTAAAGTAGATAGTCTCGATTGTTCACAATATGCGAAATATTACATGATAAATATCACCGCTGTTTTGTTATGCAGCCGCGCATCCGTTCTTTGTTGTCACGCATGAATATCATGCTCGATAAGCTGATTTGAGTTCATTCTGCGTTTTCAATTGTACAAAAGGATATAACACGTACAGCCGACAAGAAAAAAACCTTGGTAGGCCCAACGCTAAGAGCTAACATTTGACATCTACTGTTAAGAAATAAGTGGCGAGAAGGAAATGACGCCTCTAAGAAATCTAGGGAAGGTGATGAGGACACCACTATTTTGGTCATCCCGAAGGGGGTCGCAATAGCTCAGACCATGAAAGCAGCACACATGAATTGGTAGTTACTGTATTGAATTCTTTTGTCCTTGGGGGCTCTTACGCATACGTTTTCAGCTTTTCCATGATATGTTTACAGCAAAAAAGATGATTGAAAAACAAGCAATACCTTGTAGGGTTCCCAAAGCCCCAAATTATTTTGCAGTTTCAGCGCTGCTTATTACCCCCCTCTTGAGGCACAGAATGCTGCCAGAACTCTTGTTTTAAATGCAGAGTTTACTTTTATTCTGCATTGCATTCAATAAATGAAATCCAAATGATCTTCACAAAAGAGCGCCAATGTCCTAAACTGCAACGAAAACTTTGTATATCAAGAGTACATGTGGAGAAGCAGAATTTTAAATACTCTCTTAAGGTTTTTCATTTGAGCAACATTGTTAAAGCGCTCACAGCTTTTGGTTTTCCAGGTTCTTTTGTCGAATTATTTAGAAACACCTACTTTGGTATAAAAAGCAGACTATTTGTAGATTGTTGGGAGCGTGCAGCTTTTTCTATTACACGTGGCGTACGTCAGAGATGTCCGTTGTCTCCTGTTCTAATTGTTCTCAGCCTTGAGCCATTTTCATTTGCTCTGTAAGCGGATTCACGTGTCCGGGGTCCTGCGCTTCCGGGCAGCACTGCAGTGAAAGTCACAGCTTTTTCTGACGACATAACGTTGTCTCTTTCAGATGAAGAAAACCTTTCCCATCACCTGCGTTTATTCTTTCAGCAGTCACATTTCTGGTGCTGGCGTAAACTTATCTGAATCCTGGTATTTGTTTATCGACGGTCTGAACTTCAGACTTAGCTCCGCATCTACTCCTCAGCCGGGTGCGTCTATTCACATCTCAGGAATTCCGTAAAACCACTGCGACATTTATAACTCCGTTTGGTCAAACGCCCTCGACGAAGTAAAGCAAAAAAAAATGACAGATCCCACCTACCATGGGAATCAATGATATGTGAAGCACGAATAAGAAATGTTGATATGTCGCTTTCAAATCATCACAATGTTACGAGGTAGAGGTAAATGATGCCGTACATGACTTCCGCGTCATGATTATCATGTTTGGATGTGTCGTTTACCTTCTTCATCTATTCACGTCATGTGATATCGAATTTAGTATATGTCAAGCTAGCGAAACGGTCGCGAGCACGCTATGAGCGTGGTAGGATGTCATGTTCTTACATGACACGCGTGTCAGGATTATCATCTTCGCACCAGACATTTATTTCATCATTCATTGACGTCACGTAACACCAAATTTGGTATATGTGGAGCTAGCAAAACGGCCGTGAGTGCATCATGAAGGGCCTAATATACTTCAATGTAGCGTTGACGCACGCGCACCCTAAGCACAGTGACGCTACGTTAGCGAAACGCGAGCACTCTATAGTCTGACACCTGGTGCTACCTGCGCGACTGGAGCGACCAGCGTCCGTCTGCGCAACCCGACAGCAACAGGTGCGAAACGCGACACACTGCGTTTCGCGCCAATGCTGCATATCGAGCCGAAGCGTTACCCAGACAACACCGCGTCTCCCTCTTTTCGTGACGTAGGGACGCCGGATGCGCTGAAATGCACATGCGTCAAAGTGACGCAGCGCAGTGCTCGCCTGCGAGTATATGGCAGGACCGGCGCTTAGCGTGGCAACGCCAGCGTGACGCCACGAAATGAACGCCGGTGAGCATGCGCACTGCGTCACGTCGAAATGTATTGACATCGTGACTGTGGCACGTAGTCATGTTCTTATATGACATGCATCTCATGATTATCATGTTTGCACCAGCCGCGTACCTTCGTCATCTAGTGACGTCACGTAATACCACATTTGGCATATGTGAAGCTAGAGAAACGGCCGCGAGCGCTTCATGAGTGTATCATGCAGTCATGTTGTTATATGACACGCATCTCATGTTTATCATGTTTGCACCAGCCACATACCTTCGTCATCCATTCACGTACCGTAATACCAAATGTCGTATAAGTGCCGCTATCAAAACGGCCGCGAGCGCATCATGAGCTTGGCATGTAGTCATGTTGCTACATGACACGCTCGTCACGATTTTCATGTTAGGGTCTGTCGCTTGTGTTCGTCATGAAATCATATCATACCATACCAGTTTTGCAACATGCCTTCTGAACGAAACCAATGCAAGAGCTGCAGGGCCATAAAATTTAAATCATGACAATCAAGACATACAAGTAATGACTTTCATGACTAGTAAAATATGTTCTTCATACAGCCACGATATGCCATACCAAGTTTGGTTTTGATACCATTAACGGAAAGGCCGGGAGAGATAAAAGTCGTACATGGCTAGATAGATAGATAGATAGATAGATAGATAGATAGATAGATAGATAGATAGATAGATAGATAGATAGATAGATAGATAGATAGATAGATAGATAGATAGATAGATAGATAGATAGATAGATAGATAGATAGATAGATAGATAGATAGATAGATAGATAGATAGATAGATAGATAGATAGATAGATAGATAGATAGATAGATAGATAGATAGATAGATAGATAGATAGATAGATAGATAGATAGATAGATAGATAGATAGATAGATAGATAGATAGATAGATAGATAGATAGATAGATAGATAGATAGATAGATAGATAGATAGATAGATAGATAGATAGATAGATAGATAGATAGATACGCTCAAAGTCACCGAAGTTCGCTAAGAAATAGTTTGCGTTTAAAATTGAGAACGCGTGGGATTGCGATTTCCCGCTTCTTGAGGGGAGCTACCTTGCATCGACTGTTCTGTGGTCGCATTTGGTACGGTGGTATTCTTGGCCCCTAAGATGCAGGAAAACCAAGTCACGAACAAGACACACATTTATCAACTTGACACACATAATTACACACGCATTGTCTGATTGAAAAGTCCAAATATTCCTCAAGCCCTTATCTGAAGTTTTTTAACCCACATGGGACAGGAAGGGCGCATCCTGACGTATAGGTCAGTCGAGCGTCAATCACGTTACCGCAGAGAGGTAGCGACGGTGTCCACACGAAGCGGGCAGTTGCGGTGATGAATTCGTGCGCAGGTGCACGAGTACACGAAGACCTGCTGATCGTGGAACGTAGAGGCCCACGCTGGCGATGGCCCACTCAGACGTGGCACTACGGCCACGGTCTTAGCTTGGGTTGTGCCGGAAACCCTGGGACGCGGCACCGAGGTCACGATCTCGGCTCCAGGCCCACACGCTTGAGCCCCACGGGAACAGTTGCTAGGCCCGGCCCGTAACGCCCGCTCGTTCCTGGAACCCACCCAGCTCTTCCCGGCTCGTTTCGTCACACCAGCTTTGTCCCTGGCGTCTCTCGGACTAAACGTCCAGCGCTTTGGCTGGCTGGCCACGTATTTTCAGCGCGGAGGCGTTCGCCAGCTCACGAGATTCGCGAGCGTCTCTATCGGGCCCACCGTCGTCTTCTTTAGATCGGCTATTTCGCTTGTGGAAAATAGTCTCTTAACACAGGTAGCTTTCTCACGCAGAGCAGCCGCCTTTACGCATCGTGAGGCTATTGCAGTATGCTTCGTGTTCCTTCTTTTGGTCTTGTGTCACAGAGTTGGTTTCTTGTGCAGCGTTAGGACAGCAGCGTTCACACGTAGGCTTTGCTTTTCCTTTGGTGTCAATACGCTGCCGGATCCTCTTCCTACGCTTCCTGTTGCTTAGAAGTGTGGCAGCTTGGGATAGTTGGTATGGCATGACGATAGTTATAGCGCGAGAACAAAACGACGACACAGAGACAAGAAGGACACGAAAGACACGAGCGTCTTTGGTGTCCTTCTTGTCTCTGTGTCGTCGTTTTGTTCTCGCGCTATAACTATCGTCGTCCTGTTGCGCCTCGTACAAAGAGAGGAATTCCCCGCGTGAACTCTAGCATATTATTTTCTGGGTAGTCACTTTCGGTATTCAATGCCTAATGTGCACCTTATTTGGGGCCCACAATCAGTAACACTTCATTTGATTTATGCAACAGCTGTCGCATTTTTATTCATATCCAGTCGACTTGTCTGGAACAGATGTGTTAGACAATCCTATCATTGACACAACAGCCGCTTTGTTGCTCCCGTTAGTTCCTCCGGCATGCCGCACCCGCTCTAGTCGTGCGTCTTGGAGCGTGCTGTTGGCATCATTTCTGCCTGGGCACCACCGGGATATTATGTTGCGGTTGGGCTGAGGTGTTCTTCCTACCCTTCATTGCCTCGAGAGGTGGAAAATGGTTCAGTCAGCAAAATGCCTGAACTGCTCCCTAAGGGAAACAAATAAGCGTGTTTGGAGACAATGCGCCGTTGCTCGTGTTTTCTGGAGGGCCGTACATGTTGGATTTCTAGGCCTCGGAGTAAATCACTTTGTTTCTTCTTGGCGTTGTTCTCGCGGCCACTTCGACAGCCTTCTCATTGTTGCTGGTCTTTACTGTCTTTGGCGCAATCGCTGTGAGGCAGTTGCAGCACTTCATCGCCATCACGCTCTATTCACTATTTTCAAGCGACTGTACAAAGAACTACTATCTTTTTTGTCAGAAGAATTCTTTTTCGGTGAGGAAGGATTCCTTCGACACTGGCCCTGTCCTTTTAACTACCAATATGGATAGGATTGTTAACTACCAATAATAATAGGACAAAAAAACTACCGATAATATAACTACCAATATGGATAGGATAGTTAAAATAGCGGAGGAGTTTTACTGAGATGTGTAAAGTAGCCGGGACAACCACGGCTTAAATACAATAAGAACTAGCAGTAACTCAGATGACATCCCACCGGTAATAATAGAAGAAGTCAGAAAAGCTTTGGAGAGCATGCAAAGAGGCAAAGCTGCTGGTGAGGATCAGGTAACATTAGATCTGCTGAAAGATGGAGGACATATTGTGTTAGAAAAACTAGCCACCCTGTTTACGAGGTGTCTCCTGACGGGAAGAGTACCAGAGTTTTGGAAGAACGCTAACATCATCTTAATACATAAGAAAGAAGATGACAAGTACTTGAAGAATTACAGGCTGATTAGCTTGCTCTCTGTAGTATACAAGCTATTTACAAGCTAACAGAGTTAAGAAAACATTACAATTCACTCAACCAAAGGAACAAGCAGGATTTCGAACATGCTACTCAACAATAGACCACATTCATACTATCAATCAGGTAATAGAGAAATGCTCAAAATATAGCCACTATACATAGTCTTCATAGATTATGAGAAGGTGTTTGATTCAGTAGAAATATCAGCAGTCATGCAGACAATGCGGAACCAGGCTTTATTCAAACATGGAGATAAACAGTTGGTTTGTAATCATCGCCCAATAGCTTTGAGTTGCACATGCTGCAAGTTATTGGAACACATAATACATAAACACATTTCCTGCTTTTTGGAGTCGCACTCAGTACTTTCACCAGCTCAGCATGGTTTTAGGCGTAGGTTTTCCACAGTAACACAATTGGTTGAAATTGTCCATGACTTCGCACTAGCCATAAATAACCAGTCACAGATAGATGCTGTTTTTTTAGACTTCGCGAAGGCCTTCGACAATATCTCTCATTCCAGACTACTTATGAAACTTTGGGCAGTATTAAAAAACCCACAGCTTTGTCAATAGATACAAGCATATCTGGGATCTCGAAAACAGTATGTTGTTTTTAATGAACATTTCTCAAAAAAGCTGCCTGTATATTCGGGTGTCCCCCAGGGATCAGTCTTAGGACCGTTATTGTTCCTTCTTTTTATAAATGGCATGGTGGATGATTGTGGCGTTAAAATAAGACTATATGCCGACGATTGTGTTTTGTATAGTGAGATAATTTCAACTTCAGATCAAAATGCACTGAGTTTTGAATTAGATAAAGTGATGCGTTGGCGCAGGACGAGGCAGATGGCTATGAATTACGACAAATGCGCTGTAATGACCATAAGTAACAAGAAAAATTCTCTTTTATATACATATACAGTTCATCGTAAATCATTAAATTGTGTCAATGAGTTCAAATATCTAGGTCTTATTATAACTGATAACATTCACTGGGATAGTCACATCACAGCTATTTCTAATAAGGCATTGTCTAAACTTCATTTTTTGAGGAGGTCTCTCAAGAGAGCATCTACCATCTGTAAGCTCGCCACTTTCAAAGCATTAATCATGCCAATTTTAGATTATGCAAATATTATTTGGGATCCGTTTACACAGACGAACACACGTAAGTTGGATAGAGTCCAGAGTAAGGCTGTACGATTTATTTTTAACAGTTACGGTCCATCATCTATTACTCAGTTACTTCGCCAAGCAGACTTCAAAAGCATTACAGTTAGAAATAAAATCGTTCACCTTAAGTTCATGTTTAAAATTGTCAAGGGTAAGTTCCAGAGCCGGACGTGTGGCTACATTTCTTTTTCCAGCGGTTATTCTACAAGGCTACGACATCCATACTCATTAGTGCCATTTAAATGCGAGAAAAACGTTTTTAAATATTCTTTTTTCCCCGAACTGAAACACGATGGAATGAACTCGATAAAGACGTAGTAACGGTAGTTGACTGTGATACATTTCAGGCTCTCTTTCAATTGTAACCCTGATGTATTTTGTATTACGAAAGGCTTGTCTGCATGTAAATTTTGACATTTCACGTTGATATTGTCAGTTGAACTTTGTATTGTCTGAATGTGTTGTATTTGTTAAGAAACCTTGTTATATGTTTTGTACCACCCTGCTAGAGCCCCTATCTTTGGAGTTAGCAGTATTGGAAATAGAATAAAAAAATAAATAAAATAAAATAAACTTGCTACAGCAAAATTTCATTCATTCAGCGCCTGTTCAATCGGAAAATTGGATGATCAGGGCATGCTATATCGTCCCGGTCACCGTACACATTGTTCTATGCCATAGAATTCTGGTTAATTTGGCCACACTTGCCTGCAACTCTGTTTTTACGGATAATTCTCGGAGCACATCCAGCGCGAAACGCCGTAAACATGCACCGAAAAGGTGCGAACACGGAGTTTAGAGACAACGGAAAGGAGGCACTGCAGTCTGCACAGTCATTTACATCGACTTGAACCATGTGGTAATGAAGTTTCTGATTAACTTCGGATTTTCACGCTTCGGGTTATTTTGAGGCAGCGACTTCTCGAGCCTCGGTCACATTGCGAACGAAAGTGCTAGTGACAAAAAGCACCACCTTTACACTGTTACGCAAAGTCATCACGGGAATAACGTACTGATCAAAGAAATTTAAGTTTAATGACGTATCACACATTCATCTATTGTTTTTCAGATATCAAGTTAACTGCACAAAAAATGTGGCCGAAGGGACAAAATAACAACACAAACAACTTCAATGCAATCGTGCTATGCTTGTCTCTCTTTGTGGACATTTTTCGCGCAGTTTCTTAACTCTTACAGCTGTCCCTTTTTCAGATACTTCACGCAATTCGGAATTCGGTCAATTCGGCCATGTTTTTGGTCCCGTAAAGTTATGACTAAGAAGCTATCACAGTATGTAAATACACTCCAAATACAGTAGTGGCTTGTATTACGCCAAATTCACTCCTTTTTGTTGACCCACTTCCTCTTTTATGTCTTTCAATGCTAGTGTAAATGCGCTTTCTTCATCAGAAGCCATTGCTCCGCCTTATAGTTAAGGTAACGGTCGTGATGTGACGCCACATGTAAGGTACGCATGCTTGCGTCACACGTGAATCTCAGTGTTTTCCCACAGAAAAGCGATAGACGTCTTCCTCTGTCCGATATCGCATACATCTGTCATCATTATTCCTTCGCAGTGCTTCTTTTTCGCTCGAAGCATTGCCACCGCATCCTCACAGAGCTCTTCAAGTCAGCGCATGCAGCAGCGTCGCAGCAACACATTCCTCCTAGTTGCACGCATAGCGCCATCAACGGTGACATGCTATCTCAAAACCTTGTATCTCTTGCAAAACCAGCGTGGCCGCCCACATTGTGAACACAAGGATGCAAGACGCTGCTGAACAAAAAGCGACCCCATATGATTTCCGTCATGAGGCATAACATAATGGGTTCTCTCTATCGTGCCCTCAAAGCACACGCAAAAGCTAGGCTATGAGCGCGGACAGGAAATAACAATAAGAGAAAGTGCTGAATGTCTGGATCGGGTGTATTTGTGTGGCATTAACAAAACAGAGGTGGTGCTGGTTGAACAGTTCAATCGAGTCTATAGGGATATCGCTATTTTGTGCAGCGTTTCCTTGCGCACCATCTTGCTACCTACACGGTAGCAAGATGGTGATTAGAGCAGTTTTATTAGAGCATAGAATCTAAATATCGGCCTAAAATCTCAAGCATTAGGTCCATCGCTGTGATCAATCATTTTGAAATATATCATCGGGAACCCCCAAAACAAATCGAAGTACTAATATTTTCTCATTAAAGTTAGCGTCTCGGTAGTCCTTGAGAAATGTTTGATGAGCTTCCTTGACAAGCACAAACTCCCCAAAATATGTTTGGCTTTGTTGCCTATATACTCTAAATAAGTAAAGCAGCCCCCAGGGGTTTAGAGCACACGTCTGCCTAACTGATCACCTGGTCGAGAAATAGTATGCAGCATGCACGGGAGGTCACACTGAGCTGTTTTGATAAACGTCTGCTAAGGTACGTTATTCAACATAGTTTGTAGTTGTCCAGGGTGCTTCGTTATCGAAGTAAACGAGGCACAACAGCTAAGTAACAGTAGAAGACCGAATAGCAGAACGTCTATCTTCCGCGGGAATCTAGCAGGTGTGCAGGAAATTCTGGGCACAAGTGCCGTTAACTCATCCCGTACGTCCGATGTGATTAATGTGGTTTCTTCAGCATTTCGTTCTTCCTTCTGTGTAAGGCAGGACTTATGTTTATGTCGTTTTTTTTTGGGGGGGGGGGTGAGATGCAAAGGCTTCTAGTAAAAAAAAACTCGCATGCTTACACCTGTCTAGGTGTTCATGGATATTCGAATATTTCTAGGCATTTTACTTGGTGTAGTTTATGACCAGAAAACTACGCCACGGTTACTGCGAAATACGAAGTTACGGAGGCAGCGCAGTTCTTTAGTGATGAAAAACCAACGACCCTAATACTTCGCATTGCTTGGTGACGTGTTCCACTAATCACCATCACCGCAAAAGAGCACAACCTGAACCCTTTCTTATTGAGAACCACCGCTACCACAGTGCGCAGGAGTGCCATTGGTGGAATTTCGCCGATTCTAGCCCTTAGTTTAAATTTTTGTAACAATTCCCTTACTTGGGAGGGGGGGATACGGGAACAATGACAATGAATAAATAAAATAATCTTGATACCATACGCCCTGTAGAGCTCAAACCCAAGATTATTGTTTTACACATATTTATTGTATTTGCTGCAAAATACTGGTTTAGCTAGTAAAACACTGATACAACCTTTATTTATTTACTTATATGACATATCTTGCTAGAACTGGTACTTGCATTTAAAAGAGCGGACGACGCTGCCATTATAACATATTGTGCTCGCGAAGTTCCCAACTTTTTTGACCTCTACACAAATGAACACTCGACGGTAGATATGGTGTGGACAACATTCACAAATACTGTTAGGCACTACATACAAAACTTGGTTCCAACAATAAAAAAAACAGAAAGCACAATTCGTGAGTTACGCGCGTTATAATTCAAACGAAGCGTAAATTAGAGAGGCTCAGATAAGCTCAGCAACTTCCCTCACGCCGTAGTATTGCATGAAATATCCCAGCACTGTAAAGGTATCTTCTGAGCAAAGCACATTTAGTCAAAAAATGCGTCTTCAGTCACAGTTTTAATAAAACAGCGTCTCATAAGTTCTGGCGATTAAGGGTGAAGCATAACAACAAAGCGCATACACCTATCCCAGGAGGAAAACAGATAGTCGACTTTTTCATCAGCTATTTTCAGTCTGTATTGACTGCTGATAATGACCTTCTTCAGCGCGCATCCTTAAGACCAAATGGCGTATGTACACCATTGGACACCCCCTTCATATTGTAAACCAGGATAGTATCCTTCTTGCTAAACACATACTAAAAGAAAAGTGCTGCTCAAGATGACCTTCCAAATGCCTCTTTAAAGCGGTACGCTGAGCCCGTTAGCAAGTTTTTTCAGCTCACATATGTTAGAGTCACATCGCGTTGGTCATCTTTCAGCTGACTGGAGAGAGAGAGAGAGAAAAAACGTTTATTAGGTTGTCATAGAGTGAATGTGGGAACCAGCAAAGATAATACCCGTGCATAAATCAGGCGATACCTTTTCTCCAGCTAACTACTTGGTCATATCACTGACATGTAAATCTTACAAAATACTGGATCCCCATCTGGGCAAAGCACGTCTGCGCGGAGGTATACTCCACAGATATATGCCAACTCTCCAAGAAGGCGTGAGCCACACGGATACATCTCCTTTATTATTATTATTATTATTATTATTATTATTATTATTATTATTATTATTATTATTTGATACCCACAGCACCATACAGGCATTATATTGGGGGGGGAGGGATAGAGGAAAAGAACATGAAAATTGCTCCTGTGGGACTGTGCGCCACCGCCGTGTAACAAAGATGCAATGCCAACTAACATCAGCAGCAAAATCACGAGCCAAGAGCCAGGCAACAAAAGAGACGTGGTACAGCACGTGCCTGGCATCCTGGAACACCAGCGGCTGAAAGCAACGCCCCCACGGGTTTGACGCCAGTAGGTTGCGGCTCCGGGAAATCCGAGCATGCCAGAGCCTTCCTTTTATTTCCCTACCTCTTCCCCCTTTATGCCGGATCAACAATAAACTTGTTTCACTCACTCACAAAATACAGGAACCCATCATCTAGAAATGTTTAACACAATTTGTTAAAACTAACAACATAATACTCCAATCAGCATGGGTAATGCGGTGGCCTATCGACTGTTACTCAATTAGTAGAAGCGCTTCATGATTTTACCGAAGATGTAAACAGTCAACTACAAATAGATGTAATTTTTGTGGACTTCTTTATGGGTTTAGATCGCGTTTCCCACCTCAAGCTTAACTATAAATAAAGTGTCTAGCAGGAGAAGGACCATTCACGCGTTGGATTTAAGATTATCTTTCAGACCGTTACCAGTAGGTAGAGTACAATGACCAGGTATCTGATACTGTACCCGTTTTATCTCGTGTACTGCAGGGTTTGCTACTGGCTACAATGCTATTTTTACTGTTTACACACAATATAACTAAGCACGTCGAAGTAAACATCAGGATACTTGCAGTAGACTGCGCGCTGTACCACACAATTAAAACTGAAGATTACCACGAAAAAACTTAGTAATTCTCTGAACAAAGTGCCTCAGTGGTGCTCAGGCTGGCAAATTGTGGTAAATGCGGAAAATATGGTCAATATAAACCTTACAAACAACAAATCAACACTTATCTTTCCTTGCAGTATCAACGATATGCTACTACGAAACGTTTCACAGTACAAATACCTGGGCGTCACAATAAGCAGGCTCTTAAGGTAGAAAGCGCACATGCCGCAAATTTCAAAAAGAAAAAGCAATGAAAAAAATTGTTCTTCCTGAAATGATCAATTCTTAAATCTACCTTTGAACACGTTGCCTCGCCTGCATCAGTCTAACTTGACCAACATTAAAATACGCCAGTGTTGCGTGGTTTCCGCATACTGAACACAACGTCGCTGTGCTTGAACGGGTACAAAGAAAAAGATTACCCGCAGCTTCCCTCGGGGGAACACTGAGGAGGATGCGGAGCATATAATTGGTTAACGGGGTGTTAAAGTGCGACTTACTTGGGTCGATGGCTAAATTGGTTAACGTGGTTGTGAAATGGGGTGTTAAATTGCGACTTACTTGGGTTGATGGCTAAAGTGGTTAACGTGGTTGTAGGAGGGGGTGTTAAATGAGTGAACACATACACACGTATGCGAAAGGGCGGCGCTGGTCGAAATACGTCGATCATTGTGTTTGTGGATTCGTTGGAATTCATTTCACCGCGACCTTGGACGTCGACGCGCCGTACAAACCAACCGACGAGCGGCAACTGAGCGAGCGAGCGCCGACCTTGAGTATATATATACAGCGCGACGGCGCATGCACTGTCAGCTGTTGAATGTTATCGAAGCGCGACAGCGCATGCGCGTCCACTGGAGAATCAGGAGAATTTTAGAATGTTCTCGAAGGGGAGAAGCGCGCGCGGCACAGATCGTGGGTGACGGTGCATGCGCGCGTCAGCTGTCGAATGTTCGAGAAGGGGGAAAAGCGCAACGGCGCATGCGCGCGCGTCAGCTGCCGATGTTCTCGAAGCGCGACGGCGCATGCGCGCGCGTCAGCTGCCGATGTTCTCGAAGCGTGACGGCGCATGCGCGCTACATTATACAGCTAGGGAATGTTCGTGAAGAGGAGAAGCGCACGTGGTGTGTAGAGGAGGAAGGGTGCACAGATGGTGGAGGAGTGAAGCGCGCGCGGTGTGTAGAGGAGGAAGGGATGCACAGATGGTGGAAGAAGGAGGAGGAAGCTTGCGGACGGCGCCGCACTACAAGCCTCGAGTATTAGATGCTCCGCATCTAAAACTGTCTGCTTTATTTTGAAGCGTTACAGGCATAGCGATTTCCAGCAAAACTTCTTCGGCTGGCTGGCCTCGCTATTCTCCAAACGCGCGAAAGTGCGCAGATTAAAATTCCCGTATTCATTGTTACACAAGAGTTTTAAGGTTAACATCAGGTCCGTTGTTACATACAGCTCTGCCAGAGAAACGCGACACAACTGGAGATTCACGTTAGAGAAATTTCGTCCTGCTAACAATGTGTTTCGCTTCTTTTTTCCCCTCAAGCAGTAAGAGACGGGAATACCTTAGATGAATATATTGTTGCTCAGCCTACACTAGAATTATTCACTGAACCTGAGGAAGAAGCTGTTTGACACGGATGCATGTCGTTTTGTTTATTGTTCTCTCTTTTGGTGTTAATGTGGTCAGTTCCATGAAAATGCATAGTGTGTGTATATTCAGTATGTGAAGTTTGTTTGTATGTGTAAATGCTTATTTCTCATATAGCGCATGCTTTGTTGCTCACATCCCTTCTGTACATTCATGTATAAATTTGTCCCCCCCCACCCACCCCTGTAATAATCCTTCTGAGAAATTAGCAGTTTGTGAAAATAAAAGAAAATAAATAAATAAAAGCTTTGAACAGATGCTAGCGCACAAGTACGACACCAGCTACACCATAGCCCTTGAATGATTGTTGAACACACATATACAAGTAAATGTAAAGAGCAGTACATGAAAAATACAGCACCCGGGAAAAACACACTCATACGCATATATCCAACAACACCAACACAAATATTAGGAAGGGTTTGAAAGTCAATGAATAATGTCTCTGATAAGGTCTCTAGTTAACATTCAATCCAACTGGCCCAAACACCAGTGCACACGGCTGGTCCTTATGAGGATTTATTCGCTCATATGTGCATAACAGTGGACACGTCATACATTTCAGCACACGCATACTTATTTATTTATTTATTTATTTACTTATTTATTTATTATTTATTCAAAATACCTTACAGACCCAACCGGGCAATGTGTAAGGGGAGCATAAAAGGAATAGATGCACGAATCAGTACCATTTCGATACAAACAATAACATAAAGTAATTGTGAATTATTATACAAGTCCTAACAGGAACAAGAATGAGAAAATAATAATAATAATTTTAATAGGAATAGAACGGCAATGAAAATTAGATGAGTATACATGTGAGGTAATGACGTAAAACGAGCTAAAAATTCAAACACAAATTTTCAAAAGACTTTCCATTATTCAAAGAAAACATCGCCTAAGAATAGACAACAGAACTGAATGGCATGTTAGTATTCAAACCATAAATAAAAAAAATTTTAAGTTAGTTAGAGAAAAAAAAGCTAGATACTAGTAGTGAATAAACGCGCAGGTGCTCATTTTGATATGAATAAAACGAGCAGTTAATCCTGGAAATGGGTGAGTAGAAAGTGCCGGAATTTTCCTCGATTGCGTTCAGCGGCGATTTCATCTGGAAGGCTGTTCCACATGTGGATGACACGGGGGATTGCAGATGAGTTAAAAATATATGTCTTACCGTACATGCGTGTGAATTAAAGATGATTATTCAGTCTCTTAGAAGTGAATGCGGATGTTTGCAATGTCATTGATAATGGCCTTGTTTC
Organism: Rhipicephalus annulatus; assembly: GCA_013436015.1. Classification (NCBI taxonomy): domain Eukaryota; kingdom Metazoa; phylum Arthropoda; class Arachnida; order Ixodida; family Ixodidae; genus Rhipicephalus; species Rhipicephalus annulatus. Next base: position 1,222,716 of record WOVY01009991.1, read on the forward strand.
ATGTACGTATTTATGAAATAATGAAAGGAGATTTGTATTACGTCGGCTGTTCAAAAGGGAAAGTAATAAGTTTTTTTTTTTTAATTTGTGTTATGCTTGCGCTATGATCGTAGTTTTGTTAGATGAATGTAGCGGCTCTATTCTGGATTGACTCCAACATGTTAGTTAAATAGCTGTAATGAGGGGACCAAACTGCAGAAGCGAATTCAAGCTGAGGGCAAACAAATATCATGGATATCCTATAATTAGTATGGACATAATGAGTTTCGCATGTTTTATACCAATGAAATTATTTCGTAGTATTTTTGAGTGATTCTACTGCCTACTAAAACGTTTTATTGCTTTTAAAGCAGACATCTGTAATGCTCTGGCTTTCCAAGGGCCGAAAAGTTTATTGATACTGAACAGTCTGAGGTCTAATGGCAACAATTTCGATTTAAAAAGGCGTCTTGGCATGTTATGTTGTGGGCATTATACAAAAAGTAAACATACGTCTTCATCAAAAATCCGCACTGCCATTTGGGAGTTTCAGGTCTCCCAATTTTTCGTAAAACATATTTTGTGTATTTTGTGTATGTGGTGCATAGCCTTTCTCACGAGGCTGTCGGTTTGATTCCATACACCCTGCGATAGCCCCGTTTTCGTGTTTCCGGACATATCATGAGTCTCCGTCATAAAGCGAAGCCGCTTCAGAAAGCATAGAAATTTTGGCCATTTCGTTTTGATGTTTCGGGGAAGCTCAAGTGCCTAATGGTGACGTAAGTATTAAGGTTGGTAATTTCTTTTGTCTCACATTTTTCCACACCCAGTTCATTAAAGCAGAATGCATGACATTGTGATGCCTAGCAAGCAAAAAAACATCTCACTCTTAGATTCACTTTTCTTGGTATTGGAGTCAAATGTTACTAGTGGCAATTGCGGTAGCTCTACAACCCGTAACCACGATATCATTGAGACACTTCGTACTGGAGGTGTCCGGAAATGTTGACCACCTATTCTTCGACATTCACCTCAATCTAAGTACAGGGCCGCTGGCATTCAGTTCCAATAAAAATTCAACCGTTGAGGACGTGATTCGATCCCTTGACCTTCGGGTCAGTAGGTGTGCACCAGGATCATTAGACTACCATGGCGGCTCTAGACAAATGCTACTTGAGCTATCCCCCAATACCCTCTGAGGATTGCTGTTTGTGGTGGCGGCTTCGCTGCATCACAGGGCCATCATTGTGGGCACATCCGATTGTTCCTCTGTGTCTAACCTCGCCACAGCGTTTTCTCTGACGTCACGAACATTCCAGCGAATTGAGCTGACCGTCCTTCACGTATGAGAAGCACATACCTCTGGAAGGCGCATTCTGAAAGGACAAGTCAATTCTCCACGTAAGCAGTACAGCGTATTTCAATAGCAGCATTCACTAACCGGCCGAGTTCGTAAGGGGCTTGCTACGATGCTACGAATATAACTACGACTATACTCCGATAAGTCAGGAAGGACTCCTGGCTGTCTGTCATGTTCGCCACGTGTAAATAAATCGTTCGGGCCTTCATTTACTGAGGCAGTAACTTCGTATTTGCGAGGAACCATGGGCAACTCGCTAACGATGTCCCCACACACGCAAAGGGTCTTGTGTCTTTCATCGTATTGAGAAGGCAGGAACAGGGACTGCATTCGTTTTTCGGTGACTGGCCCAATGCCGACCGAGGAACTTGTGACAGAAGGCTTCACTAATTTGATCTTTCATGGCTGTTGGGGCCATTCTACTATTTCCGTAAAGTAAGACACGGACGTAACATTGTTCTCTTTGTCTTGTGAATTCGTCCTCTCTCTGAATTTCTGCTTTTGCTCTATGGGCGCTTTATTATAAAGGCAGCGAAAAGTCCTTGAGACCTTTTCCATCTGTCGCACTCAGCGGAACAAAATGTCAACAATTACAGTATGTAAGGGAATATTGCGAATTGCAAGTAGAAAATTTGTGAGACGTGAAGCTGTGCGTAGCTTTTTTCAGGAAATTCCTGTTTGCTTTCTGCCCGAAGGGACGTCTTTTGTCTCCCGCCTAAGATAACTCTTTTATTACGAACAAAAACTAAATGATAGAGCTGCAAGCCTTCCTTCGTATAATATTTGATCTCATTGCTGGCCCGTTACTGCTTCGGTGTTGATGCGAAATTGTGACCTTTCATTATTGCTCACAGATTTATCATATTTTCTTGTTGCTACAATGCAGGCAAAGGAGTCCAGTTAGCGCAGAGCAAGAAGTCTCTTTACCCGGAATGGAACTCCTGCTTCGACGTCCAGATTTTCAGAGGTGAACAAAATATAGGTGCAAGTTTTATGTTGTATGTGACGTCTTATTACGTAAAGCGGGGAAGTGATTTTTTGTGTTTTGAACTGGCTAATCAATTCACCTTCTTGTTACAAAGGGTTCTACTGAACCAAGTTAGCGGGATATTTTTTAATGTGATGTTGACTATTTCTCATGACAATGTTAGCACTCCTAAATCTTGCTCTGCTTAATATGTCGTTCCCGTGCGGCTCTCAAACTTTACGCTGCAAAACAGGAAGACACTCAGCATTTATACAATATCTTTCTGGTCCAGCTCCATGATATTAGCAGTTCGTGCGTACGCCTGAATTCACAATGTGCGATACGGTGGCGATACAATGTGCGATACTTGTCGTTTTGACGTCGACAATTTTGCATCCTAGGACCTACATTTGTAGTCGAAACGGTGTTTTGCACCATGGTGCGTTTCCTCGTCAAACTTTTTTAACATCTTTTTTTTATTTCAACGTTAGTGACAATAGAGTATGCAAGTGGGTTTCCGCATGTTGTTACGGTGAATTCTGAAGTAAGCTGACTTTTGTTGCCATGCATGGGCTTGTATGTCTAAGTGAATGTGAGGCAGCTAGTCTACGTTTCAGTAACTTTCTAAAATAGGGAAGAAATAATTTTCCTCAAATATCCTGAGTGTTCCTAATTATATCTAGCTTACGTATACAGAATGCTACACTCGAGGTGAACTATCCGCGCTGTCGCGTTCATGACTTATCATTTGCACCACTGGTTCGTTCCGAGATACAAAAGTCACGAAAGCAGATAGGAACACAATTCCTGAACAGCCGCTAACGATGGTATTGCAGAAGACCACGCAAATACCTGCAGAAGGCAGCTTGAAACAATGACGAGAAAGGCACTCACCTTTCCGGAAGTGTCTTCCAGCCCTTCCGAGGCATCTTCGAAAGGGCGGGACAGATAGGTGCAGTGGAAGTGAGGAAGAGAAGCATAAAAAGCATAAAAAAATTGGCCCGAATCTACAAGTTACACAGTAAATGTCGTTGAAAGACGATAGTCTTGCGTCTTGAGAGAGTGAACAAAACGTTTATTTGATGTTCTGCGCAAGAAAATCAGGGAATGGTATTCTGAAGGCGCTGCGTTAGAGTGCCTCGAGCCCGTAGCAGAGGTGAACAAGCCCATCTAGGCCCGTTAGATACGAATGCCATCTGGCAGTTATCTTCGAAAACGAAAACGTGCGTGACCGCAGAGAAAGATGCGTGCCAGTCACGGAGGTGATAAGGCGTAGAATGCAAAGCGACGGCCACGTGCCACCATGCACCATCATGCCGTCGTAGCAAAGTGTTGGAAACACCTTCTTGAGCATCGCGTTGTACTGTCAACGCAGTGCGTTAAACGCTACATTCCTCAGAGTTACTTGCGTGTGCCTCTTCTAGTATGAAGGCAGACATACAAACCATATACATGTTGTTATGGTGCCTCATACATGCGCAATATTAGCTTTTTTAATTCACAATTTCACAACTATGAACGCTAAACCTTGAGCATTAATGGTGGGCGCTGCGGATGAGGTCGGCCGTTCGGTGCCGTTTGAGATATCGTTAGTGTGAACCAACAGACAAATATACAGACAGACAGACAAAAATTTTCACGTCGAAGGTGCCCAAGATAGACTATCTTCTTTAAAAAGGTGGAAATGCCTACTCCTCGGTGTGATTGCCTATCATACAGAGCGCGTCCGCGTACGACAAGAGACGCTGGAATCCCTTCCTAAATACCACCTACCTGATTGATTGATATGTGGGGTTTAACGTCCCAAAACCACTATATGATTATGAGAGACGCCGTAGTGGAGGGCTCCGGAAATTTAGACCACCTGGGGTTCTTTAACGTGCACCCAAATCTGAGCACACGGGCCTACAACATTTCCGCCTCCATCGGAAATGCAGCCGCCAAAGCCGGGATTCGAACCCGCGCCCTGCGGGTCAGCAGCCGAGTACCATAGCCACTAGACCACCGCGGCGGGGCTAAATACCACCTACCTCCTAGCGGTTTTACCACCTACCTCCAAGCGGTTTTTATTATATCGAGCAAAGCGCCCCGACGTGAAGCTCTGTGGTGTTGGTGCTCGAGCAGAAATTGTGCACCCTGTATTTCACACCCTTCCAGCTTTCACTCCATTCCACCAGGTGACGCTGCGCCTTCAATCAGGCCTCCTGAAAGTAGCGTGTCAATCTTAATGCGCCATGCACTCACCATCAGGAAGTAAGGCAAGGTGTGTATAGACAGACACGTGAGAAAGAGACAACATAAACTCCGAATGCTCTTAAAACGCAATAAAACGAAGTTACGTTCATGATCAAGTTACTTCGTTAGATCGCGCATATTGTGAAAACAAAAATAAGTTCCCTTACATAGAGCTCTAACTGCATCAGCTGAAAGAGCGTAGTGTGGTAGTAAACGGACAGGTCACCAGGCAAGCAGGTACACGTGCTTATTTAGATGAGGGATAATTGTTTGAACACTTCATTTTCTTTTTCACGAGTTAATTGACAGCGCACTTACGCGTTCCATTACGCTATCGCTGACATGCCAAGCCTCAATCCACAGACGCGTGTTTTCCTTCACTTGTCTGTAAAAACTGCACATTCCTAGAATTTTGCGTGTATCAAGAGTTACGATACTTCAATGTTAGGTTACGCAGCGGTTACCTTGACATAGTTCTTCATTTGTGATAACGCAATCGCAGGTTTGCGACAATGCTGAGAGTCAGCTACGAGCAACGCATTTGGCCACTTGGCTGCCATTTCATAATGAAAACTGACGCCGGCATCTGAATTCAGTCAACCGCAAATTTCTACACGTAAGATCTACGTGTAAGATCTACGCGTCCATTTGAAATCGCTAACGCAAGCTTCGTATACGTCGATGAATGAACCAAAACAAGGCGCAGGACTGCTCCTCTCAAGTTGCCCTTTACGGTGTATCGCGGTCGTAGATGACCGTTTTCTCAATTCATTTTTCATTAAACTGGCGACCGGCGAGGGACGTGACGTGCTCTCACAATTTTCTCCAGGTTCTCTGATGCACATCCTGGTGATGGATCGTCCGAACCGGCATCTGGCCGATCTGCTGCTCAGCGCCCAAGTGCTGGCCGACAAGTGTCGTGACGGGGAAGACGTCGTCAACGTCTGGGTGAGCGTGCATATTTCTCAGCACATCTGCATCCTGCGAGTGATCAGAAGAATCGTACCTGTATGCTATATTTCATTCCTCCTATTTTCAAAAGTTATCTGACTTTTCCCTTCCTACACTCTGAGTTAGCTCTTGTGTGAAATCATATAGTCGTAAGCGTGCGCAATGTTTCTCTTCAAAGGAGTCGGAGAAGTAAAGGTTCGTCGCAGCGCCCCCACCCCTATTAAAAAGCCACTAAACCACACTGTATTCAAGGGCTAGATGGTAGCTTCTTTTTCGCCTTCGCTATAGCCTGCTCGCCACTTATTCGCTCTTAAGTCACATGGATTGGCCGCACTAAGCCTTGAGGCAGTCAAGGTTTCGAACTTTTTGACTACGTGCAGTTATCACCACTTGCACAGGCGCAAACGCAGAAAACGAGGGGATAACAACTTATCGCGCGTGATAGCCTTGCGATACTTGGCGAAGTAGGCATGCCACTCCATGGCAAAGCAGGATTGGCAGCATTTCACAACGATTATGTTTCGTGAGCAGACATCTGGCGTCACCAATTGTGCTAAAAATGTAAATGCCAAGCGAGAATAACGTGCTGACTTTCTGTATACTTGGGGACTGTTTGGGGACCCTTGAAGGGAATGTATGGTACACACGTTGTGCCTTTCTAGATCTTAGGCTACTGGGGGGGGGGGGGGGGGGTGCTAAGCTTTACTGCCAGCGAACAGCACGTATGGTGCCTTCTTCAAACGCGGACCTTATCCACTCCCTCCCTACTGAATCACCACCGACCCAGCCACCTTCCTACCCTCTGTGCAATGCACTGAGGGCCAATCTAACTCACATTATCATGGCCTATCCGTCATCTCCTCCCGGCGTCACTCCAAACCTGGGAGAACTGGGAGACATCGCGACGCTCCTCGGACCGAGCAAAGCAGATCACTGCCAGCTGGGCTTCCAGCGTCATGAATTTATTGAACATGAACGTTTGAATGTGGTGGGGCCGCGCGGAGACCAAGGGAGCACGGGAGATTTTCAATTCCTCAATTAAGCTTTTAGACTCGACTCGACTCGACTTATAAAACCAGCGTTATATCTTAGGCGTCTTGCTGTATATCTGCAATATCTTATTCGAGGCTACGTTGAGAGCGCCCTAACTGAAGTGGGCCACAAAGCATTCTTCTTCCTCGAATAAACAACAAAACTGCACGACAGTGCAGCCACACGGGAGCCCCGATATTCCTCACTTTTACTGCCTAATAAACCAATGCAGACAGATCTATAGGTAGTTCATGAATGCGTGAAAAGTCCGGTAAATACTTGATGAAGCTGTGTCTCTAAGCACCATATTAGACAAAGAATTGAAAATGTTTCTGCAATTTTCTTACTTTATCTGTCCATACTTTTTTTTCAGTTATGGTAAATAACTTTAGCGTCTCTCACTATGATATGGTAGTTTTGGGACGTTAAACCCCACCTATCAATTATCCTTACCACACCTTCGTGCACTGCCACACTCATTGCTTTGTTTCACATGTAGTGATTCTCATCGCTTTGATACAACTTAGTTGTTCATCCACCCCATCATCCATTCATGTTTTGAAAATGTCGACGAGCTCCTCTACCAATATTCAAATTGAACTGACGTAGTTTTTTTTTTATTTTTGCAAGAACACAATTCCAATGCGAGGACTTAGGGCAGTTGTTCCATTCGAGCTCGTCAACTCCACGGTATGTGACAACATTAACAATCATTCGTATTCGTAGCATTGTCAGGCAACAAATAATGCTCGAAGTGCATAACACGTCGTATTTTGGTTGCCAGTTGTGTTCATCACTAGCAAAACCGTAAATTATCAGTTACTTTGATCTCAGTGTGCACGTTTATACACGTTAATTGCGCTAATTTGTCTCGTATAAGCAGAAACGTGGTTTAACTTCAGTACAACAACATACCATCTTCAATATGTTTCCAACCTTGCTGCAACACCCCGTAAGGTTGCTGTGGAATTGTCTTGTCCTTTGGAGAAATTCATTTGCGGTGGCTAGCAAAACTACATGCCTATGTGGCAACCTCGATTTTTATTCAGCTGTTCATCTCTCATTAGCACCTTCAAAGTCTCATCCTTCACTCTTTGCAAGAATGCCACCTCTGACTATCTTTCTTGAGCCGTGAATAGCAACATACATGATTTTTCTAGAAAATGCACGTTAACTTTTTTTAGGTTATTGCACTCTCTCCAAGAAGTTGTGAAATGCATTACTCTAAAGAAACAGGGTTAACATCGATCTTTAAACGGTCAAGTTAGAAGTCGCCAAGAAGAACCAAATGCACCCTTCTTATTTTTCTTGGTTCCGGTGCCAACTCAATTTACTGTTCAAAGGCCCCGTAGAAGCCCTTGCGAATACAGTGAACTATGGCGTTCTTCTTTTGAGGATATGTGTTCTTTCGCTGCGCTCATACTTACGCCATCCAAGCTGTTCGTGTGACGTTACATTTCTCGATTTGTCTGTACAATAAGAATTTCCGTTTGACTTTCGCTTTCGCCATACAGTAGAATACCCGTTCTTTCCTTCAGCCACGTTTTGCTGTTGCGCGTGATCATCTCATCTCATGCAGTTTGTTTTCCAGAGTGCAAGCGGTAAAAACAGGGTATCTCGAGGCAGTAAGCGCCACAGTCATCATGCACTTGTTTTGCAAAAGAATATGTGGCTATGGAGGATGTGGAGGCTTGGTGAGATAAAATGTTCTATGTAGAGAACTAGCAAACCTTCAATAGGCAATGGCGTGGCTAATCTGTCAATAAAATAAGACCAAACAGTGCATATAATACGTAAACAGAGGAAAAATGAAGGAGTAGTTCGACCCCGCATCGAGTGCTATAAAGTTGTCAACATTAAAACAAACTAAATTTGTTTCGAGATGCATAGAACGCAGTAGTTTGTTTCTCTTGACGCGTATTTCTTGTGCGCTAACTACTTCTAAGCCGTTGATCTACTTTCTCTAGGGATAGCCAACTGAACGCCCGTCTGGATAACTCACCATTTTACCATATGGTGACAAGATGGAACCGACACTTTGTCACCTTTGTTCCTGTCAGAAGTGCGCTACTTCGCCATACGGAAAAATGATCAGTCACTAAGTAGCCCAGCTGTCAACCTCGTTGGTCTGGTTAACTTTCCTACTTTTAAATGCGAAGCATTTCTTGGCAAACTTCGGCGACATTGAGCGTATCTATCTATCTATCCATCTATCTACCTCTCTATCTAGCCGCCTACGACTTTTAGCTATCCAGGCGGTTTGGATAATGGTATCAATACCAAACTTGGTATGACATAGCATCACTGTATGAACATAACTGACTAGTCATAACATTAAAATCATGACATGTATGTCATAAATGTCATGATTCACATGTCATGCTCTTGCTGCTCTTGTGGTGTTTTATTCACATGATATGTTGCAAAGCTGGTATGGTATGACATGACTGCATGGCGAACACAAGAAACAGACCCTAACATCAAATTCATGACGTGCGTGTCATGTAACAACATGACTACATGCCACACTCAAGATGTGCTCGAGGCCGTTTCGCTAGCTTTGCGTATACCGAATTTGGTATTACGGGACGTGAATTGATGACGAAGGTATGTGACCGGTGCAAACATGATTATTATGAGGTGCATGTCATGTAACAACACGACTACATCCCATACTCATAACGCACTCGCGGCTGTTGCACTAGGTTTTCATGAACCAAATTCGGTATTACAGGACGTGAATGGACGATGAAGGTATGTGACTGGTGCAAACATAATAATCATGAGATGCGTGTCATGTTAAAACATGATTACATGTTACGCTCATGATGCACTCGCGGCTGTTTCGTTAGCTTCACATGTAGTAAATTCGGTATTACGTGACTCGAATGGATAACATAGGCAAATGACACGTCCAAACATGATGATCATGACACGTGTATCATTTAGCAACGTGACTACGTCCCCAACTCATCATCCGCTCGCGGCCGTTTCACTACAATCACATGTGTAAAAATTTGGTATTACATCACGTGAATGGAAGACGAAGGTATGTGACTGGGGCAAACATGTTAATCGTGAGTTGCGTGTCTTGTAAGAACATTAATACACGCCACATTCAAGGCGTCAATAAACTTCGATGTGTGCTGGCGCGCGTGCGCGCCGGTATTTGTTGTATGACGTCACGCTGGCGATGCCACGCAAGGCACCGGTATCCCCCTAGTAGAGATCAGTGGATCTTCCCGCTGACCATCATTGTGGTTCTGCCCACTGACCTTCACTGCCCTGCATGACATATACCCGCAGGCGGTCACTGCGTTGCTTTGAAGCATCCGCGTTTGAGAGCACATGGCCTCCCTCCGTCCCGAAAAGAGGCCGACGCGGTGCTGTCTAAGTAACGTCGTTGGCGCGAAATGCAGCATGCCACATTTCTCGCCGGTTCGCGCCGGTTGCCACTGGGCCGCGCTGACGGACGCTGGTCGTGCCGCTCGCGCCTGGCGTCACCCTATAGAGTGCTCGCGTTTTGCTAGCTTGGCGTCACTGCGCCCAGCCTACGCGTGCGTCAACGTTGTGTCGGAGTACAATGGGCCTTTCATGACGCGCTCGCTGCCGTTGCGCTAGCTCCATATGTACCAAATTTGCTATCATGGGAAGTGAATAGACGATGAAGGTAAATGACACGTCCAAACCTGATAATCACAGTATGCGTTTCATGTAAAACATGACTACATGCTACGCTCATAGCGTTCTCGCGGCTGCTTCACTAGTTCCACATATACCAAATTTGGTATTACGTGACGTAAATTGACGATGAATGTAAATGGCACGTCCAAATATGATAATCATGATATGGATTTTATTTAAAACATCACTGCATGCTACGTTTATAGCAAGCTCGTGGCCGTTTCGCTAGCTCCATATATACCAAAGTTGGTATCAGGTGACGGTAATAGATGGCGAAGGTAAATAAAACGTCCAAACATGGTAATCATGACATGGAAGACATGTACGGCATAATTTTCCTGTGCCTCTTAAGGTTATGCTGATTTTAAAGTGACCTATCATCCTTCCTCATTCGTGCTTCGCATATCATCGATTCCTACTGTACGTGGGATCTGCCTTTTTTTCTATCCTTCCTCCTCTTCCACAATTAAAGTGAGAAAGAAAAAACTCGAACAAGATATCCAAGTGAATTTAAGGCTGTTTATCAAGCACCTCATTAGGGTTCAGTATAGATGCGACATCAAGCCGGGGTGAACAAGCCAAGCACAGCAACCGCAATGTAATAAATACGTTCCGCACATAAGTAGCACGAGGCGCAAAGAAGTTATATATATATATATATATATATATATATATATATATATATATATATATATATATATATATATATATATATATATATATATATATATATTTATTTATTTATTTATTTATTTATTTATAAATATATGCCTTTCGTCTTTATGAACTTTCTGCATAGGAATTGCCGACAACACTCTCTGCAATGCCTGCCATTGCGAAAAGACGCTACACAACATCCTGTGCGACTGTCCCCTGTATGACATTCACAGACAGTCACTGGCGTCCCTTCTTGCGCGCATCGACAACAGCCAAATGTCTGTGGACACTATTCTGTCAAGTGCCCGATAGAAGACATTGCAACAGACATTGCAACAAAAGTTCTGTTGAAATTCCTACGCGACATGGTTTTAAACAAGCCGCTGTAACAGATGTCACACCGCGAAAGACAAGACTGGAGTATGACTGAGTGTGCGCGCATGTGCTGGCGAATGTGCTGTGTTTACCTCTCTTCCCTCTCTGCTCTCTATCTTTCATCTCCCCCTTCTCCACTCATGCGCAGGGTAGCAAAGCGGCTGTCTATAGGCTGATTAACCTCCCTGCCGTTCTTCGTCCTATTTTCCTTCCTTCCTTCCTTCTGCTGGACGATAACGAACACTCAGACAAACTTGTGTTATTCGTTTCTCCTTTGAACTGGCCAAGTGGGGCCGCGGCTGGCAAACAGCTGAACAATGTCAACTCTGTCGGTCTTCCTCTTGCTAAAAGTTCTAGTTCTCGCAAAGCCTGACACATATGAATGCTAACGGAAAAACAACGAACCCATATAGACAACTCGACCGTCTGAGTCTGCGTCCATGCTCTGAACAGCATCGCAAGCAGGACGTTGTGACAGCTAAAAAAGAGCTAAGTCCAAGTCACATTAGTAACGGAACCTTAGATGGATGAATGGGCGAATGGGTGTTCAGCTGTTCTCTTAGATCGGGCGGCAGCTCAAGCCATCTAGCCATAAAGTAAACTATTATCACTATAGGTTTATAATTGAATATCAGTCGCGCCCTGATGGTAGCCACCAATCAGTTAGGTTCTTCCTGGTTATTTCTACCCATTTAATATCTATTTTGCCTTCACTGTCACTAAACCCCAATGCTTTGAAAATTTTCGCGTCATAATCTTGGACTAGATAGAGAGGAGACCTTTACAGAACATCATCAAATGGTCAGACATTTCCTCCTCCTCTCCAGACGCACTCTATAACGGTAAGTCTTGGTCCACAATACTCCCGTTCTGCTCTCGAACAGCAGAGAACTACCCCGAGAATTATCGTAGATCTTTTCATTTGTAATTTCCTGCTTGAAAGTTCGGTAGGTTTGTAGGGATGATTTCGTTAGCATTCCGGTCTTCCGCATATCCCTCTCTGTTTCCTTCACCTTGTTCTTAACCGATGTTTCCTTTTGGCTTGGTATTATGCTGTTGTCTAAATATTCGCTTGACAATTTTCGAGTTCACTTCTTCCATTTAGTATCAACATACTTCATGTACACGTTGCCGAAAACTTTTTTAGATGAACGCTCCTATTCCATTTTTCTCGATCGCTCCTCGAATTCCATTTTTCTGCTAGTTTCTCTGCACTCAAACGATGTCCATCCCATGTCACCCTGCACCCCCTGATTTGGGGTATTCCTGTGTGCGGCTAAAGCAAGTCTACCTCTGCCACGTTGTTTAATTTCCAATCTTGCTTGAACCTCTGATTTTGTGCACAAGACCGCATTGCCGAACGAGAAACTCGGGACCTTGACCCCTTTCCAAATCCCTCTTACAACGCCATACCTATTTTAGTTCCACAGTGCACTATTTTTCCTTAGAGCTGCATTTTTGTTGTCCTTAGTCGTTACGTATCTTTCGTGCTTCCTTATTTACTCAGCCCCGCTGTTTATCCATGCGCCCAAATATTTGTATTTATCCATCAATCTTAGCGTGACTTCTTGCATCTTATGCTCACTGTTTTCAATATCATTAAAAAAAAATTGGCAGCATATCAATGGAGTGAATGACGGAGAGTGGGGCGAAGCATTCGTCAGTCCATTCGTTCTTGCTTCCGTCAGTCCATGCGTCCTTCTGCGTGACCGCTCATGCGTCTACCCGCCTGTCCGTGCGTGCGTCTGTTCGTGCGTCCGTCCCTGCGTTCGACCATGCATCCGCCCCTGCGTCCGTTCATGCGTCCATCCATGCATTTGTCGGTATGTCCGTTCGTCAATCTATTCAACACTCCAAGTACCACCATCTCGCACCTTTTCATCATATATTCCTCATATAGAAGCACCGCCATCTAGCGGACATTCCAAGGACTAAACGAGAGGTGGCACACGCACCCTTTCTTACGGCTTGCGCTTCGGGTCTACTTCCCACCTTCAACCACCTCGAGTTTATGGTATATACTAGTTCACTGTATTCATGGCACTGCGGCCCAACACTCGCTAAACCTTTCTAAAACCAAGGAGGTTACGCCCAGCGAGTATAACGTAGCAACCTTTTCCTGTCAGATAGTGCTCAATGTACATGCCAGTGGCTGCTAATGTGAAATGAGAGGCAGGAGAATTCGGCTTTTACTTTCTTACGGCTTGCACTTCGTATCTACTTCCCACCTTTAACCACCTCGAGTTCTTGGTATATACTAGTTTATTGTATTCATGGCACTGCGGCTCAACGCTCGCTAAACTTTTCTAAAACGAAGGAGGTTACGCCCAGCGAGTATAACGTAGCAACCCTTCCTTGTCAGATAGTGCTCAATGTACATGCCAATGGCTGCTAATGGGGATCGCAGCGTGCGCGTTAACTAAAAGCATTGAGCACTATTTGTTTTTGTTGAACAACGCGCAGAATCTCTCACCAGCACCACCTTGGAGGTCAAAATGTTATACTCGTTACTCACTACAAAGGCTACGAGGGACGAACGGGTGCCGCTATAAGGAGCTTCACCCCTAAAATTGTAACTGCCGATTTTTTCCTACTGAACGTCAAATTTAACTTATCTCCCTCATTACCGCAGACGTCTATCAATCTCTGCAGATCTTTGTTGTCATTTATTATTGCTATATCATCTGCATACACCAATACTGATAATGACTGTTTAACGTGTTTGTTTAGCAGAGGAGAGACTGAAGGCAAGTCGACTCCCATCTGATTTGGCTTCTAGTCCCTGTAGATACTGCATAAATAACAAAGCTGGCAAGGGACATCCCTGTCGAAGCCCGCGTTGTATCTCTATGCGTTCGAATACCCATTCTTCCCGTTTCATATCTCGTCCGAAAAGCAAGACGCCACCTGGCATCTACGGGAGAAAGCAAAGCCCCCAAAACTCACTGTTTCAAACTTCTTGTGCATTCGTACTCGCGAAAAACTCAATTGAGCGTGCGTGAAACTCATCGTACAACAATGCTATGTTTATCTCCCAGCAAGTGAGTTCCCAGGAAGGTTCTAGTGTGTGCTTATAGTCATCATTTTACCCGTCATAGTGGACTGATTATGATGCTCCACCATTGACCCAAAAGTCCCAGGTTGGAATCTCCACCGCGGCGGGTGCATTTCGGTGGAGGCGAAACACGGAAAGCTCGCGCTTTGATTCAACCGCAATTTAAAAAAAACACAGGAGGACGACATTTTCGAAGAACTCTACTGCGGAGTCTCTGATAATAATATCGTCGTTTGCGGATGTATACCACTTTTTATTATATCAGGGATCATATCATGTCGACAGAAAAGTAGCCTGTGTCGTTTCTGAATTCGATTACCTCTTTGCGAAACTATCTTGCCGGCTTCGTAAAAACTGGAATGGCGTTTAGGAGGGCGGTCGTCCGCTTAGTTATCTGTCTAAATCTGTATGGGGGTTGTCACAACGCAAGTAATGTTTTATTTCTCACGCAAACTTTGTTTGTGACAAAATTTGTATTCGAGCAAGTGTAATTTATGCCACAAAGCAGTTTCCACGAAAGTAAATTTTTGCCCTTCTTTTTATGCGTCCGCGGCTCAATTGTTTTACCCTCCTTATTCATGCACCTCTCGTAGAGGTTAGCTTAAAGTACAGCGACGACCCTGGGTGCCGAATTCCAGAGTATTCATGAACTATAAAATTTGTACTTTATAGTGCAGCTTTCTTTTGCAAATTTTCTTTTGTGAGGACAGCTTCCTGTCTGTAGACCTATTCTGTGTTTGTAAACGGCTGTAGAAGTCGTCGACATACAGGGGTGCTTGTGGCAACATCGTGGTGCGTTGGCTCCGCCCTGCCCGAAGCTCACCATCACTCTCTATAATCACGTAACAACTTCCACAGCAGCTGTATAGCTGGCTGCATCCGCAAAGCGTCAAAATAAAACCCGCGCGAGGCTACCTTGACGTTATATAACAACGCTTCGTTCGTTTGCGTGTCTGTTCTGTTAATGCGCTCTCATCCATGTGAGAACTTTCAACGACTTGCTATGTATACTTTCAAAGCAGCTCTCTTGCGTGGTTCCACAAATCACCACACGGTGGCGATGGATGTCCGCGAGTCTAGATGCCAGTTTCTCTCTCTTGACAACTTTCCTCTATTTGCTATTTCTATCGCAGCTCAAGCTTCGGCCCAGCGGCAAACTCAACGTCCAGGTTCGCCGCTTCCGTGAGGGTGAAGGTATGCTTGCACAATAGTTTATAAATTTTATTTACAGGTGAACAAATCACCTTCTTACATAATGCTTGTAATATTTTATTCGACGTTATACAATTTTCGATTTATTTGTACTCTTCATGTATGACTGTCTGTCATGTTGCTGGTTCGCCAAATCGCTACGGTGTTGGGACCTTGTCAGTCATATTGGGCAATTAATACCATACTTCTACTTTTTTATCTGAAGAAAAAACACAAATTTGTTTAATTATTTATTTATTTATTGGTTTATTGATTGATTGAATAATTATTTGATTGATTGATTGATTTGGTGAGTGAATGAGCGAGCAAGTGAGTGACTGAGAGAGTAAGAACCCTCTGTGAAAATGTGAAGGGAAGGGGGTGAGGTTGCCAGAAGTTATCCTGGCAGACATAGCGGGCTATTACTTCGCCTAAGCGTCTCTTTTTGTCCAGTGTATTTCAGCGTAAATTATATAGCAGCCATTTTCTTGCTAATCATCTGCACAAGTTTATTCACCACATCTGTGTGGAAACCATCTTTTCTCCATATCACACATTATGTTTGCCTTTCGGGGCAAAGGCGCTTACTGAACACTGACATTGTAGTCTGTATCCTCAACTTCATAGCATACAGCACACAGTGGTGAATGAGCACCTTTCAATTTTGGGACTATGGAGTTAATAGAACGCGCTGCATATGTCTTATAGCGATTACGATTAACCGAAGAAAACATTTACCGGTGGGCAGAATCTTTTATGAAAGAAGGAACCAGATTGGATAAAAGTGGCAGTTACAACTTACGACCACGTTTCATTCCTCAAATGTCACGAATATTTTCACAGCACTGGGGAAGTAGTAGCATAAAGAGAAGAGAAATACGCATGTATTGCACGCCAGCATGTTGAAATACACGGCTCAAGCGAAGAGATACAGGATTCCAATATGTGATAGAGGGACAGGTTTGCCTTCCATCGTTCATTTAAAAAGCTTCATGCATTCCATAAACATTTTTTTCTGATGTCTAGTATTTGCCTTGTAATAAATAAATAATGGGTGCACTTATACTTTCTAGAGTTACCAAATGGCTACACACCAACCGGCGCCAGAGATAATTCTGATGTGGTCGTTAAGGCGATCCCCTCTGCAACCAAATATAGTTGTCTATTGCACCCGTGTCCACGTCTGTGACCCTGGCTTGTGCTTAAACGGCACATTGCATGAACACCGGGATGTACTCCAGCGGGCAAGCGTTGTTAGAAACCTGCATCTGCATTGTATTGGATGTGGGTGTGTCCGTAATTCTACGCCATGAAGTATAATTTGTAGATTAAGATATAAGAAGAAATATGAAATTCCAGAATATTTTGAATTTTAAAAACACGGCAATGTGTCGTCTGTGAGTAATCACTCGGTTCCATACAGACAAATAATTCGCGTTTCCAGCATGCTGACGCAAGTTGCCTTGCTATTACGCAGCTTTAAAATTTAGTTCAAAGGCTACATATACGTTATTGCTTAGGAAATATTATGCAAAAGCAACTAGTGTTACTTACTTGCTCGTCAGCATTATAGTTTCTTTGCCCCATCGTGTTGGTCTAGTGGCTAGGATACTCGGTTGCTGTCCCGCAGGTCGCGGGATTGAATCCCGGCTGCGGTGGCTGCATTTTCAATGGAGGCAAAAATGCTGTAGGCCCATGTGCTCAGATTTGGGTGCAAGTTGAAAAACCTCGGATGATCTAAATTTCCGGAGCCCCCCCCCCGCTACATTTGGGTGCACGTTAAAGAACCCCAGGTGGTCTAAATTTCCGGAGCCCTCCACTACGGCGTCTCTCATAATCATATGGTGGTTTTGGGACGTTAAACCCCACAAATCAATCAATCGAGCCCCCCACTACGGCCTCACTCATTATCGTATGGTGATTTCAGGACGTTAAACCCGACAACTCAATCAATCAACATTATCATTTTCAAATCAGAGTTCCCCTTCTCAAAAAACAGCACGCCACCAAAGTGGTATCTAGTGTACTTAACTGTGTTCGATGAAAGTACACTTAAGCTTCCTCTTGTGACATAAGTGTCATTTATGCCGGCGCCCCATCGATTCACTGGTCTGAACTAGAAATACTCATGCAGGATTGGCGAAGGTAGCAGCTCTATCCAAATCTTGCTCAAACAGTTACTGGCTGGAATACACAGGTAAACGCTAAAACAAACGATCGTTAAAAATATAATTGATATTGATCATTGGAAGCCACAGCCATGAATAATTGGTCAGTTTTGGAAATTTATTGGAAGAGGCCTTTCGGTATCGCATAAACTGACAGACTAAATTAGAGGTAATTGGCTCTTATCTGCCTCACAGCGTTAGTGAGTGAATGAATTTTTAGCGAGAGGGTATGCATATACGCATTTAACTTCGTTCTTAGCTTCGCACGGTTACTTTATGTTTCTCTGCGTTTCCAAATTGACAACTTATTTAAGGCGGCCGTCGTTCCGTGCCCAGATAACACGAAACGATCATCATCCTCACCATCATCATGCACAGGCACACACTCTATACATCTTCACCTTCGTCATCTGGTGCTTCACTACCAGAACAAGTGCGCTGATTTGTGCTGTTTAGAAATCAATAGCTCTGATCGCCCAGATAGTAATTGTAAAGAAAGAAAAAAAATAAAGGGATGAAAAGAAAAGGAAAGTATTGAGAAATTACGGAAGAAAACCAGAAAATGGCAGAAATACAAGAAAACAAATAGACACCGAGAGAAAGTTATAGAAATTTGAGACAAACACACAAAAAATACATACAAAAAGGGGATCCACGCGGAAAAAAGAAGAACAGACACACAAAAAAACGAGAGACGCACAGAGAGAGAGAAAGTAAAAAGGAAGAGCGGGAAAGAAAAGGAAATAAATAAACACGGAGCAATACAGAGACTACGAACACATGAAAAATCACAGAGCAAGAAAAAAAATAAGGCAGACCACCTAGCCCTGCACATTTTCAGGCTCGGCATTACTAGTACGAAGCTGACCTAACTTTTTCCTTAGTACCACCAGCATAATCGACGAAGGGTGGGAAAGGACAGGGGTTAATCTCCTTTTTTCCCACATAGCCCGCAGGAAGCTGCTGTATTTGAAATAAACTTTATTAATTCATTCAATAAACTTTATTATTTCATTCATTAGTATTTTGAGCAATGCGTCAACCTCTTGGTGAAAGAAAGTATTGCCTTGCTGCTGCATGCCAGAAAACGTTATACAATAATATTCCACTGTTCAGGAATAGTTTTTTTTTGTCATCTAGCAAGCTACTATGACAACGCATGTTGATACTTTCGCATGGATGTGGTGGCAAAGAAGGCTAAAGTAAAACTGTCTAATAGAGAACTCTGTATTGGCAAAATTTATGCCTGGAAAATGAGAACTCAGTGTACAAGCAATGCTAGCTGCACACTGATAGCAGCGATCACAGGAATCGGCCGTCAGGAATCTGAATGAGGAATTAACTGCAGTGTATTTTATCTATAAATGATTGAAAAGGGCTGCATCACCGCTGGAGCTTGCGTTAGAGCCCATACTTTTCCATAGCAGAGTTCACCGTACTCCGAATCGTCTAACATTTTTTGTAAACACATATCAACCAGTCTTTATCGAGAAGCTCCCGAAACGTTACGCTGCTGAATGATAGCGACATGCGCCCGATCCCATCAGTAATAACACCAATGATATTTGAGGTCTTCGATACAAACACCACCGTATGTATATGAGGGACGCCATCGTGAAGGGCTCCGGCAACTTCAACCATCTGTCGTTTGTTAACGTGCACTGACATCACCCAATACACAACCATCTAACATTTCTCCATTGAATTGCGACCGTCGATGCTAGGATTGATCCCGAAACGTTCGGGTCAGCAGCGAAACACCGGAACCACCTATCCACAATGGCGAAACTACTCGCTCATATCAAGAGTTCAGCGCGCATGGAAATGTAATTTGCAAGCTGCCATCTTGCGTTGGCCCTCATACCACTTGTGCCTACTCGTCATTTTTTTTGGCTCGTGCAGCCACTCCTCTCGAAGAAGAACCGAAGGCAGCCGGCGGGATCACCCGCCGACGGGGCGCCATCAAGCACCAAAAGGTCTTCGAGGTCAAAGGTCACAAGTTCATCGAGAAGTTTTTCCGGCAACCCACCTTCTGCGCCTTCTGCAAGGAATTCCTATGGTGAGTCGATGCCAGACTGTTACCTTGTATTCAGCACTTTGAACTGCTTCACTGTGCGCAAGGCTTTTAGTGAACTTCACCGTCTTCCTGACGTCTCCAGGCTCAAGGAGGCGTTGTTGATGAACAACGTGGGGTGCTTATTCGCGGTACTTTTTAATAATGACCGTATTTCCAACTTTAATATAGCGCAAGTGAGCTGCACATTCTGTAATACTACTGCTACTATTTCCTATGTTATCACTCGAATGCTAAATACAAACATCAAGATATAAGCAAGGAGCGAGCTGCGAACTATGATAGAAGAGAGCACGACGTTTACCTATACCACTAAACCTCGTTATACAAAACACAGTGAAAGTGAATTCTCGGCTATAGCGAGCGGAAAGCAAAGTTTGGTTGGCCAAACTTCATTTCACAGGCATTTGTTATTTGCCTAGAAAACACAAGAATTCTATTGCTGCTGAGATATTAGCTATTAGGAAGCCGTACTTCAAACCTGGAAACTAGCATAAAAATCAAAACAATTATAAAAAGAGAACAAGACATTTCATGAAATTGTGGTCGTGAGACATTGGTTAAAAACTTCACGTCCATCTTCAAATAAGCCTCAACGTAGGCCTGTATCATCAAACAAACTTTATTCTATTTCATTTTCACCTTGTCACACCTCAGTCTGTTTCGCTTGAACTGCCACATGCATGCAATGATGAGCTCGTATATAATGGCCTTGGAGCCCATATATTTAGCTTTCGTATGTGGAATTAACTTTCGGTTTATTGTCGCTCTGTGAGTCGATGTTTCTATCTCTGCTGTTTCAAAGAAGAATGGTTTTAACGAACCTAGTTAAGATCCATGCCAATTAGTTTGTACTTGCCTCAATTGTACGCTGAGAAGAGGAAGTATAAACGGTAGTTAGATATGAGGACATGAGGAATATGACAAAAGGAATAGTCAAATAGCCGACAACAGAGCAACAAACTAATAACAGGTGATAGAGTGCGCCTATATTGGTTGAGTATACATACCTGAACGCGAAAAGAAAAACGATTAGTCGCTTGACTTAGTTCCCATACCCCAGTCACATCAGGCAGATTAAGGGGTGTCGACAGAACACATAAAATAGCAGCAATACCTGATCCTTGTTACACAATACAAGCGTATAGATCAATTGGAGTAATTTTAATTTGAGGCGGTACAGGTTATACACACGTTTTAAACGGCGATAAGTATAGACAAGCATGTCTACGAACACTATGCATAAGTATAGCAAAAAGAAAACATTAACAGCAAGTAGGAAAATAGGAAATAGAAACAAATTAATCGAACAGACAAGTAGGCCAGTAAAGCGTAGCAGCCATTATTAATATTATAATAATAATTATAATAATAATAATAATAATAATAATAATAACTTTTATTTTTTTCAAATAAAACAGTACACGTGACTAGGCCTGCCAAAGCCAATCTTACTCTCTTCCCCCACAGTGTTGTAATAACGGCATGAAGTGAAATCAGTTGAAGGGGAAATAAATTGTTCTTTCCGTCAGTGGATCTGTACAACAAACTTCCCTAATTGTGAGTCTGATGCTCTGCCAATTGAGCTACAATTGAAGGCGCTTCCATGCTCCTTATATTTTTGCAGGAGGACATCACGTGGCATGCTATCTCAGCACTAGGTGGCAGCTGACCTATAAACCTTCTTATACCAACTTGAGGCGTTCAGTTTGCCAGGGCACGACCCTCGCGGAATCCACGAAAGGGCACGTTTGCGATTCATTTGGTAGTGGCGAATAAAGTAAAGAGGTCCTCGAAAAGTCTCTTCTTTTTACTCTTTGCTGCGAGGGCCTCGCCCCGTCGGGCTTAATGGCTCAAGTTCACGTGTGACCGTTCATTATTCAGCAGCCACCTTGTGGAAAAATCAGGTGCCACGTGACACTATCTGGCAGAATGGCCCCACTCACGGCCTTTACTATGAGTTGCGCTGGCCAGATAGCACTTCCTAGGATTAGACATACACATATACCCCACGAACTGATGTTGGGGTTCAACGTCCCAAATCACCATAAGATTATTAGAGACGACGTAATTGTAGGCTTCGAAAAATTCGACCAGCTGTGACTCATTATTTTGCACTGAAATCTAAGTACACAGGCTTCTAGTATCCTCGCCTCCATGCCAATGCAGCCTCCGAAGACGGGATTGGATCCTACGGATCCGCAGTCGAGCACAGTTATCTTACGCTAGAGCCCCGCGGCGCGCACTCCGAACGATGTGCACGGGGAAGCGCTTTCCCTCGTAGCTAAGTCGGTAAAGCATCGTATGTCATGATATAATTGACAGAACTGGTGTTTTTTCAGTCACCCATTCTAGTTTATTTCATTATTACTACACTACAGTTGAAGACAAGAAATGATGTCCGCTATGCTTTTCCTCGGCTAATCGAATAATTTGATTGTGTCTGTATGCATCTAAGCGCTACGAGCCGAGACTACATGCAGACCGACCGAAATCCTCACTATATAACAATTACGTCTTTTCCTTGCAAAAAAAGAGCTCACCATCATGAACGCAACCACGACCACATACGCCGCAGAGCAACATATCGTGTGCGTGACAATCTTGTGTGTAGGCACCCATCTACTGCTATAAAGTTTGTTTGTACGTTACATCATTACAACACACACATATATACATATATATACATATATATATATATATATATATATATATATAAACCACGTTGTGACCGCTCACGGAGGATCTACTAGACTATATATATATATATATATATATATATATATATATATATATATATATATATATATATATATATATATATATATATATATATATATATATATATATATATATATATAATGCCAGGGAAAGTATAGGGACCGTTAATAAACCGAATATTAATGTGAATGTGAAGAAAAGAAAAATGGGTGAAAAGATATCTTGCCGTGGGCAGGAACCGCTTTCACATTTACATTACAATTCGGTGTAATAACTTCCCCTATACTTTCCTTGGCAATATTGTCTGCATTATTGTCTGGATGGAAGAACAAGAAGCTGCGTGGTGGCTGTGCTGCTTCGTTCGTCTTCGCGTTGTTTTTCTTAATTTATGTGCCTCGCTGCTCTTCCTCTTGCACACTGAATTTCTGAGCGTCGGACATGATCCAAGCAAGGGGTGCGGTGCCCCAGGTGCCGCACCCGCCAAAGCCTCCTGAGCTTCAGTCTGGTATCACGCCAGACCAAGCACATCAAATGGAAGTGGCGGCAATCAGCACCGGGACAACCCCTTGCGCAGGGCAGCAACCTCCAACGGCTACAGGTCAGAGATATACTCCTTATTCTCCAAATCTCTCGCTACCACCTGGCCAAGGCCCTCCCATGCAATGC
Organism: Rhipicephalus annulatus; assembly: GCA_013436015.1. Classification (NCBI taxonomy): domain Eukaryota; kingdom Metazoa; phylum Arthropoda; class Arachnida; order Ixodida; family Ixodidae; genus Rhipicephalus; species Rhipicephalus annulatus. The sequence continues at coordinate 1,245,831 of WOVY01009991.1, forward strand.
GTCTTCTGCCTCGACATCAATCTGCCTGAGGGTCCAGATAGTGACTTTTCTGAAATGTCTGAATCCTCTGCCACTATTACGTAAACGGATGTACCGTGCCTTCGTCCAATAGCTCGAAAAAAAAAAAAACACGTCGATGTACCACCTAACAGACGCTACCACGGATCGAAGAGGTCGCACATGCCGCCTAACTCTCTGCCAACAGAAAACACACCTAAGTTAAACTTGGCCATTATATTTAAACAAAAAAACCCAGAGCGTATTATCACACGATTCAATCCACTTGCGTTGAAAGCAGCCTTCAAACAGCTCCATATGGAGTACTGCAAGTACGGCCAGGTGAACGTCTGAATCCTCTGGCTGTAGATACCCGCAATGCAGACGCCGCTTCCGAACTACTACTGAAAATCTCAAGCATTGCAGAAGTACATGTAAAAGCCTACGAGCCACGACCGAGCAACTGCGCAGTAGGCGCCATCAAGCGAGTCCCAGTAGACCTTGATCATGCAGACATCCTCGCTGCCCTTCAAACAGCTCCCGTCAGGTCTGTAAGGCGGCTGGGAGCGTCAGAAAACGTTCGCATTATGTTTGCCACGGAAAGCGCTCCTGAACACGTAATCTTAGGCTATACACGATACCGAGTGTACAAGTACATTGAGGCTTCGAAACAGTGCACTAAGTGTCAGCGTTTCGGCCATGTTGCTGGTGCCTGTAGGCTACAGGCACGGTGTTCTCGCTGCAGTGGCAACCGCGATTGATCTGCATGTGAAAATGAGAAGCCACAGTGTCCTAACTGCAAGAAAAAATATAAATCTACGTCTACTCATTGCCCCATTCTGCACAAAGAGAAGAACATTCACATCTACAAGGTAGAAAACAACGTTGGGTACCGAATGGCAAAGGATGCGGTACGCCATCAACAGAAACCTCGAAGTGGTGGCCAAGCAATGATATCCAAAGTAGACAAACGAACATCAGCAAATCCGCCATGGGTCAACGACACAACTGAGTTCCCGTCTCTACCGACACGTTAATCAAATCGACTCCTTCCACACTAAGTGCTCAGAAGTGCACGTCTGGTCAGTCGAACTAGTCACGGGCCTCAACTTCTTGGTGTGGACCACGCGAGTACAACTCTCTACAAGACAATGGATACATATACTCACTGCTATCTGCACTTGTCAACGCTGTACGCAGCTTCCTCGCTCGCGAAATGGCTTCAACGGCCCAGCCACCTAGTCTGAAGAAGATTAGAGAAAAGGCAACCATATTTCAATGGAATGTCTGCAGTCTCCGCTGTCATCTTTTCGACTTCAGACAATTTGTATACAAGCACTGCTTTCCAGTGATCGCCATCTCAGAGTCCCGAGTGTGCACCGGCATACGTCTTTCAGGATGTACCATCACCGTTCCATCGACAGGAACAGATGTCAGTAGAGTTCTTTTAGCTGTTCGCAACGATACAACTTTCAATGTTCACCACATATCAGCTGACATATCCAATGAATATGCTGTAGTGACAGTGAAGATGGACACTTTGATATTTACGGTGATTGCGGAATACGTATCACCTCGAACCACATTCGATGTGGACAGACTGAAGGACATAATTGATGGAACACGTGGACCTCACATACTAACCGAGGACTTCAAGGCACATCACCTAGTCTAGGGCGGCAGGAGGACTCCAGTGCGTGGTAGACGCCTTTTCGGCATCGCACGTCGAAACAACCTGTCGATTAATAATAATGGGCAGCCAACCTTCTTTAAGAATGACCGATGCAGCGCCCTGGGCGTCACCATGATTTCCACCTGCCTCATGTCTACGGCGATCTGGTTTGCTCACATCGAAAGTCATGGGAGTGACCACGTGCCCACCTACATCTCATTGGGCTTTCCTACGCTAAACACAAAGCGAGGGAGGATTCGATGCACTGCCTAGAATGCATATAACGTTGCAGTCGAAGACGCAGAGCCATCTAAAATGACGTATGAGGAATTCGTGGCTGCTCTGAATCGAGCAAAACAAAGCAGCACCAGGCATCTATAACCACGTCGAACTCTCTCAACGGTTGACGTCGAGTATGAGAGGCTGCGGGCTATTCGTCGCCGAAATGAGACGTGCTCCTAGGACATTGTCTGCAGAAGACATTAGTGAGGCCAGGCATATAAAATTAAACGCCACTTGGACAAGCTAGATAAGAGGCGATGGTGGCTCTTCTGTTCAAAACTAGACCCAAGAAAGCCGCTGTCAAGAATATGGAGTATTCTTCTTTAGCCTGAAAACGCCACCGACCCAACTACATCCCTTCAGCTCAGCTGCTTTGTCTCGTAACAGCAGCAAGTTAGACATGGCGGAGGCTTTCTGCTCTAGAATCACTGCAGCGACTCTAGCAACGTTACTTCGCGCATAACGACAAGTTTCAACACCGGCAAGCACCATTGAGGTAGATGAACCTTTTACTATCATGGAACTTCTTGGTGCTTTGGCACTGATGAAAAAGGCGTCAGCTCCAGGATCTGATCGCGTCAGCCACGCTGAGTTAACCAATTTAGGCCCCAAAGCGAAGATGCGTCTACTTGCCATATTCAATGCCAACTGGGAGAGTGGCCTTCTTGAATCTTCCTGGAAACTAGCTCGTGTTATTCCTATTCTAAAGCCTGCAACCCTCGCACGGAACCCAACTCCTATCGCCCCATTACTCTTTTCAGATGCTTAGGAAAGCTCTTGGAAAAGATAGTGTCGATATGCCTGGCGTGGTTGCTTGAGAACAAGAGGACACACCCCCAACAAATGTCTGGATTTAGAAAAGGTCGAAGCAGAACTGACATTGTAATCAATCTGATCAACTGCGTAAAGTTAAACGAAGCAACCGGCAACATCACTATAAGTGTATTCCTCGACGTCAAGGGAGCGTTCGATAATGTGACTCATGAGTTTATCCTACACGCCCTCAGGTCATTAGGTGTAAGAGGTCGTATGTACCACTGGATCTTGGACTACCTCAGAGACAGGACAGCCTACATGTCCACAAACGAAGGTGACACAACTCCACACGCAGATCATCAAGGAGTTCCCCAGGGAGGTGTCCTTAGTCCGACATTATTCAACATCTCTCTCATAGGACTAGAGAGGTGCATCCCTGCATCGGTAGAAATCACACTTCACGCAGATGACATTTCTATATGAAGCAGTGGTCACAACAGACGTGTTCTACGAGCAAGATTGCAGAAAGCTCTCAACTCCATCGAAAAATTCTTGCTCGAAAGAGGTGTAAAGATGTCACCAAAAAAATGTGCTGCCATTGCTTTTACGAGGCATGATATCTCGTGCTACACATTAAAGTTAGTGCATTCTCTCATTCAGTACGCGACAGATCATAAGTTTCTGGGAGTGACAATCGACCGGCTAATGACGTGGACTCCCCACGTTCGGATAACAAAGGAAAGAGTTGCGTCATACGCGAGCATTTTTCGCTTGTTATCAGACAATGCCCGTGGCTGTTGTGTTAGTGCTATGTTACGAATATCTACCGCTCTCTTCGAAGGTCTTCTACGTTAGAGCATTCCTGCGATACATGAAATTTCTGAAACGAACATACAGGCACTGACTGTAATCCAGACACAAGCCCTGAGGGTGTGCTTTGGCCTACCAAAGAACACATCAAGCATCAGAACCCTTGCTGAAAGTAGGCGCCCTTCAGCTCTTGTTCTTCTGCAGCACGAGTTTCTTCGAGTCCACTTGCGTTATGCCACCAGAGCGCCGGATCATCCGCTTGCTTCAGACAGTAGTCCTGTGTGGAGCCTCCTTGTGCTACACTATCAGAGATCATCAATGCATGCCTAACCATCGTTGAAAACGCCGTCATGGACCATAGTCGCCTCTGTGCCTGGTTTAAAGAGCAAAAGATGGACATCCAGACCAGCACTCAGACATTTCACTCTAGAGCATTTGGAAAACTGCTACAGAGCTCATCGTCATATTCACACTGATGGCTCTGTTACGTCTACATCATCCCCCATTGGCGTCTGGATTCCATCTGCCAATGTCACCATCACTGCCACTCCCAGTCACTGCACCTAATCTACAGTCACTGAACAGGCTGCACTGCGGGCTGCCACTAAATACTTTGTGGACCAGACAGCTGAGTCCTGCCTGGGTCATCTTCACTGACTCAAGAGCAGCGCTGCAGTCGCTGAGGTCTTCATGCACACAGGACCAACTCGTTACGGACATCAAACGCCTATGCAAGAAAGCCTTTGACCTCCATGATCGCATTGTTCTGCAGGCAGTGGATACCTTCCCACTGCGAAATACGGGGCAACGTCCGGGCTGTTGACGCTGCCGAAGCTGGACATAACACTTCAGCAGAAATTGTCGAGATACCTTTTTCGAGGCAAGACGCAGCAACGCTAGTGTCGGCACACGCCTGGCACCGCCAGAGATCCCTCTGGACAGACCCTAGCCAACAGTATAAGCCTCTGTACAAGATCGATCCATCGTGTCACTTCAGGATGCCTCGAAATCTCAACAGTCAAGATGAAACGTGTTTACACCGCATCCGATTAAACGTTGCATATACGAACTACTTCAGGAACAAAATTAGACTGGCCGACTCAGCATTTTGTGCCCAATGTAACAACGTTGAAGACATCAATCATGTCCTCTTTGAGTGTACGAAATACGCACCAGAGAGACAGTCTCTGACAATGGTCCTAAAGATACAACAGGACACAAACTTGGGAGTTGAAAAATATTCTAGGCCCATGGCAGAACACCTCCAGTGCGTTAGACTCTACAAAAGCACTACTGACATTCTTACATGCCACAAGCTTGAACGAAATGCTGTAAATAGTGCAGTGCGTGTGAGTGATAGTGTTATAGTGTTATGTGACTGTTATGCGTGTATGTAACTGTATGTGTTGTGTGTTTATCATTGTATATGTCACTGCCATTACCCGACAAGTGAATGGAGTAAGGCAAACCTCTCCAGCTCCCCATTAAAATAATTTTCTGTCTCTCTTGTCTGCTAGATCTCATTATTATTCTGTCAAAACACACACACACGCATATATATATATATATATATATATATATATATATATATATATATATGTGTGTGTGTGTGTGTGTGTGTGTGTGTGTGTGTGTGTGTGTGTGTGTGTGTGTGTGTGTGTGTGTGTGTGTGTGTGTGTGTGTGTGTGACGTATGAAGTGATGGTTGGTAGAGGAAGATGAAGAGAAGTCAGAATAGAATAAACATGGCGCATGAGCCAGGCTACGTCACCGATGCATCATAGCGTCACACGAGTCGACAGGATGAAGACCTGGCGCCGCTTGTCAGCCACACATCATTCACGAATCCACCGGCAATACGCCTCAACTGAATATCGACCACAGTAGAGGTGATCTCAGGCGCAAACAGTTACCGGCATCACGGCAGAACCATCGACTGGCCTTCCCATCCCCAAGTACACCGAAGCAGCGGACGATGGACCTGTACAGGACTGGTTCGACCTGTTCGAGCTCCATGCTACCGCTGCATCTTGGTCGGAACGGGAAATGGTTACGAACTTCAGCGACTACGTCATTGGTGAGGCATTTAAATTTTCCCTCACCCACATATTCGAGAACGACGAGTCTTGGCAAAAGATAAAAGAAGAAATGATCATCTGGTTTCAAGACTATAATGAAGATTTGATTAGGACGCGCACTCTCAGTGCATTCGAGCTCAGTCATTGCAGTCATTATCAACTTTCACGCATTCGAGCACAGAGCATGAATTTACAATTCCCGTCAGGTGAAATTAGCCACATGCTCACGGAAACACCACTCGGTCATTTTCCCAACCTTCCACCTGGTTCCTTATCCGCGGAAATATCACCAATGTTTAACTCTCTGCTGCATAAAAGAATTGAATCCACTATTGATGATAAAGATGCATTTAATACTTCTTGCCGCATGCGTACTTTTCGAACTGAGTTGGTATTCAGCTCAGCAGTTCCACAAAGACAGAAGGATTCAGAATCAGCATCTTGTGAAGAAAAGTATTTTGCAGAGGCGTCTAATGTTCATCAATCACAAGATTGAAGCGACGTCAATCCAGTGCACAAGCTCACTGCGAACACTGAAAACAAAAGCGTAGGTGCGACTTCTGATGACACAAGTACCCTTTAGGCAACCACCAACAATGAACAGTTTATAAATACAGAAGATTCAAGTGCACGAAACCCCTCACAATGTCTTGCGCCAGAAACAGCTGCATTGTTTGGCGTCTTAGAAACCTGCGGAGGGCTTGCTAATAATCCGAGCACACCACGATCAATGTCAAACAACAAGCAAGTCGACGAAACCAAGAAACTACAACGTCAACGTATACCTCAACATTGTCAACGACGAAAAAAAACTTCATCGAAACCACTCTTAGGCTCAAAGAACATTGCGAAAAGGCCCATTATCGTGGATACATTCTCCACCAAAGATCAAGAATGTGCCTTCCATCAAACCATCTGCGACATCGCCATAGAATAATCTCCAAAAGCCACAAAAGCACTCCTTGTACTCGGCAGGAACACAGGCAGCGCCCAATAAACCTCGATCAACGCGCACGCAAGCTGCCTGCACGGCCTGTGTATCACCCATGACGAGGAATTCGATGCCTACAATATCGGAACTGTCGATTCTGCAAGATGGTCCGAACTAGTTTGTTCTTCACAAGAATACCAGCTGTGATTACCACTATCTCCACGTCCAATGCATTTTTGTGTTATCCAGGACGCAACCACCAGCCTCGCCCACCAGAACTCCTGCGTTAACCAGACTGCTGCACTCGCCCCTGAAGCCTTCGGGAGTGCGCCTGTCAACGCAGACACACAAATTCATGTTCTCGGACGTTCAAATAAGTATTCCGTGGCGCATAACGATGACCCAAGGTGCATATGTCATGCACGCTATACTCACGAAGTTTGTTTTTTTTAATCACGCCTACCTGTGCAAGGAAAGTTGATCGGTGTAGTCGATCAAATTATTGGTTTGTTATACATAAAAGACTCTATGAAGCATTGATAGTAGAAGTTAAATGAAAAGGTAGCAATATCGCGTAAACAACACTTATCTGGTAAAATTTCAATGAAAGATCTCGTATAAATGATAGAAAATAAAAGAAATCTACCTTGCCTATGTTTTTAGGTAAGAAAACATGACATAAAATAATTAGAAATTCTCTATCGGCAGCATGGCATTAGGCACATGGAAGTATGAAAAAGAAGCATACACTTATTTGACTTCCGTTTATGGACAACCTCCGTGTATTGTAACAATCATATACCCTTTTAAACTGCCTCGCCGTGCGGTGGTTTAGTGGTTAAGGTACTCGGCTGCTGACCCGCAGGTCGAGGGATTGAATCCCGGCGGCGGCGGCTGCATTTCCGATGGAGGCGGAAATGGTAGCTGGTTGAAACTACTACTTGCCGTCGCCTTTTTTTTTTCTGCGGCTCTTTGCCACTCCCGTCGGCCCATTGTGCGTGGTTTTAATTTGCATTAAAAAAAATAAGTCACAGCTTTGCAACAAAGGTGAAGAAATTACCGTGATAACAAGAAATTTGAAGGTGACACGCCGATTGGCCTAGCAGATCTAAACGTTCTCCGTGTTTATCACGCACAAATGACGCACGAAACGCATTCACAGGTACAGAAAAACGCGAATAAGCGTCTCAGCTGTTACTTCGCTGTGTGTGAAAAGCGGGCCCTTTTCACAAACGGAGACTGCGCAACGATTGCAGTGATCCTTGTGCGCCCGGTAACTACAACAGAAATGTTCTAGTGAAAGCCCAGCGCCAGCCGAGAGGTACGATAGCCCCCACCGCGAGATAAGGGCGCGCAAATGAGCGCCCACTTTCTCCACTTTGAGGGGCAAAGTACACGTGGGCGAGCGATTAGAACGCGCGCCGCTGCGCGCTCCTTGCACCATCTTGCTGGTAATGCTGAAAACACGATAGTTCCCCCCCGAGATACCCATCACTAGCGGTAAGCGAATAGATATGAATAGCTTGCCGCTTGAAAGTTGACAGACGTCCTGCTCGGCGGCTAAGGGGTGAACGTCGCGCATTGACGACTCAGAGGTTCTACGTTCGATTGCAAGCGCCAGTGTCATTTCCGGGCTTTTTTTTTCTTTTTTGCGTTTTCATATTGCCGCATGTTGTTAGGCACCTGCCGAAGTCCTGCGCCGCTTCCTGTTACTTTGAATTCTGCCACACCAACGGACAAGACAAACGCGCCAAGCTATAAACGCGCCATGCAACGCTGGCTGCACGTGTCACCACATCACGCGCTGGACAAGGAACGCTGGCGGTACGCGCCAAGCTATAAACGCGCCATGCAACGCTGGCTGCAGGTGTCACCACATCACGCGCTGGACAAGGAACGCTGGCGGTTTTTTGAGGAGCAGCTCGAGGCGAGACGCGGGAGTGGTTGACGAGGTTTTGACCAGTGAGGACACAACCTTTGTGTATTTAGTTGACGGGCACAAGTTCGCCATTAATAAATAGCTGTTTTAGCTTCCGGCACTGTATTTGTTCGTTACAACTGGTGGAGGTGCGGGGTATGATTCCAAGCCCATCTCAGCATAGGGAACATAGCCCAGAACCCCGAAGGTTGGAGCCAGCGCTGTTGACTCCCGTACAGCAACGAACGAGTCGTCGCCTACGAGGTGAGCAGCCCGAGTTTGGTGCCCTCTTCGATTCTTCGAGACCAGCGGAGGACGTAAGTACCGGAGCCCCTGCAATGGCCACCCAAGCGAGTTCATTTCCATCGCATATCGTCATGGACCCACCCCACATACCAGAGGTATTTCATGGTGATATTTTCGAGGATTCCGAGGACTGGCTCGACGGTTTCGAACGCGTTGCCAGACTGAACGGTTGGAACGAAGACAGGAAACTTCGCTACGTCTACGTGGCACTGCAAGATTCTGCACGTACGTGGTTCGAAAACCACGAAGCGTCCTTATTATTGTGGGACGACTTTCGAAGAGAGTTCCTTGCTACGTACCCAAACACGGACCGCAAAGAAAAGGCAGAGGCCGCTCTTCAGACGCGAAACCAACGGAACAATGAGAGCGTCGCCATGTACATTGAAGACATGTCTCGACTGTTCCGCCGGGCCGACCCGAACATCGCTGAGGAAAAGAAGTTGCGGCACCTGATGCGTGGAGTGAAGGAGGAGCTTTTTGCAGGCCTGGTGCGTAATCCACCGCGCTCTCTTGCTGAGTTCAGATCAGAGGCAACCATCATAGAAAAGACCCTGCAGCAGCGCGCGCGCCAATACAACCGGGACGTAAGCGTCTCATCTGTTAGCGCGGCGTCAACAACCCTCACGAGTAACATTGATCTCTTGCGTGAAATGGTGAGGGCTGTCGTAAGGGAAGAACTCCAGAAAATACAAATAACTCAAGCTCATCCAGCGATGTCCTCACTTGCCGACGTTGTGCGCGAAGAAGTGCAGCAAGCGGTTCTACAACCACAACCTCAGGTACTACAGCGCGCACAACCGGAGCCTCCGCCTCAGTTGTCGTACGCGCAAGCTGTACGACAGGACCTCGGACGCATGAATCGGACGGCTGCGACTGCTGTGATGCCTCCGACGTTTTCTCCGAGTACGCCGCTACCAATCCCGGAGGCAAGACCACGTAAGAGCGATGTATGGCGCACTGTAGACCGGCGGCCCCTTTGCTACCACTGCGGAGAAGCAGGTCACCTCTACCGGGCGTGCCAGTATCGTCGAGCGGGACTGCGTGGTTTTCCAGTCAATGCACCATGCCCACGGAACGGTGAACGGCCCTACGAAATAGAAGAATACTTGTCTTCACGCTATTCACCTCAAGGCACGCAACAACGGGAGTCGCGTTCGACAGCACCGATGCGCTATCGGTCGCCGAGTCCTCGTCCGTCATCAAATCTCCGAAGATCACGTTCACCTAGCCCGCGGCGGGAAAACTAGAGCCAGCGACCTCTGGAGGTGAGGCCGCTGATACACTGACAACTGAAGACCCTCCATTGTTAGCCCGACAGGGCGGTGGCAGTTACGCAACGACGGTCAAGTGCAGTAGTAGTGACGTTACCTCCGAGATATTAGTCACCATCGACGACGTCGAGGCCGTTGCGCTAATAGACACTGGTGCAGACTATTCCGTTGTCAGTAATGCTCTCGCAAAGAAGCTTAAGAAGGTGATGACTGAGTGGACCGGACCTCAGATACGTACCGCTGGAGGGCATTTAGTTAGTCCCGTGGGGTTATGCACCGCAAGGATAGGAATAAGAGGATTTGTGTATGTCGGAGGCTTTATTGTGCTTCCTGAGTGCTCCCGGGAACTGATTATAGGCATGGACTTTTTGCAAACAAACAATGCAGTCATTGACTTGCAAGAGTCCCAGGTTTCGTTTTCTACGGAGAATGCCATCGCCTTCTGTAATGCGGAGAAACCAATCGTTCTACCTCTCCGCATTGAGGACGAAGATGTAACCGTGCCGCCACGTTCCAGTGTGACCGTTCTTGTGAAGAGTGAAGTTCTTCGTGACTGTGACGGATTAGCTGACGGAAACATCGGACTGCTACTAGAAAAAGGACTATGCGTGGCAAGAGGCCTGGTGAGCCTTCGTGATGGATGTGCGTATGTTCTATTAACTAACTTTCGAAATGAGCTGCAGCATGTTGCGAAGGGAACATCCGTAGCATCGCTGCATGAGTACGTGCAAATCTCAGATGTTTGCACTCTTGATAAAGCTTCAGAGACAGTGGATAACGTACTCCAGTCAGTAGACATTGACAGAGAGCTCTCGTCATCTCAGAAGCAACAGATTGCTGACCTCATTCTGCAGAGAGTTCGCCGAGTGCTTCTCCACCTCGTCGAAAGTCGGGCGTACTCCCGTCGCAAAGCACCGTATCGTGGTCGAAGAATACGTGAGACCTGTGCATCAGCGCCCATACCGAGTAGCGCCAAAAGAAAGGGAAGCCATCAAGAACCAAGTGCAGGAAATGCTCAACGATGATGTAATCCAGCCATCCAACAGTCCGTGGGCATCACCGGTAGTGCTAGTCAAAAAGAAGGACAACACTCTGCGGTTTTGCGTTGACTACAGAAAGCTGAACCAAGTCACAAAGCGTGATGTTTACCCACTTCCACGGATCGATGATGCCTTGGATAAGTTACGCAATGCTCACTTCTTTTCATCATTGGACTTAAAAAGTGGATATTGGCAGATCGAGGTGGACGAACGAGATCGCGAGAAGACGGCGTTTGTGACCCCAGACGGACTATACGAGTTCAAAGTGCTCCCTTTCGGTTTGTGCTCTGCTCCCGCTACCTTCCAGAGGATGATGGACACTGTGCTCTCCGGACTCAAGTGGCAATCGTGTCTCGTCTACCTCGACGATGTAGTGGTTTTTTCTTCCACCTTCGAGCAGCACATCCACCGACTGAGAATAGTACTGGATGCCATTCGGGTGGCAGCACTGACCATCAAACCGCAAAAGTGTCACTTTGGATTTCGTCAGCTTCGGTTCCTCGGGCACTAGTTAGTGCGGAAGGCGTCCGCCCCGACCCGGAAAAGATTGCAGCAGTTGAAAATTTTCCGAAACCGCAAGACAAAAAGGCCGTCAGACGATTCCTGGGACTATGTGCCTACTACAGACGCTTTGTTGAAAACTTTGCTAAGGTCGCTGAGCCTTTGACACGGCTAACAAAAGAAAGTGTACCATTCTCTTGGCGGGACGAACAAGAAGCGGCTTTCTCAGAGTTGCGTCGCCGTTTGCAGTCTCCTCCATTACTTGCCCATTTTGACGAAGAGGCCGATACAGACATACATACCGACGCGAGTAACGTTGGCCTCGGTGCCATCCTCGTTCAGTGGCAGAATGGAGAAGAAAAGGTCATTGCTTACGCGAGCCGCACTCTATCAAATGCTGAGTCTAATTACTCAGCGACAGAGAAAGAGTGTCTCGCAGTTATATAGGCCATCAGCAAGTTTCGCCCATACCTCTACGGCAGACCGTTTCGAGCAATCAGTGATCATCATTCATTGTGTTGGCTGGCAAACATCAAGGACCCTTCAGGAAGGCTTGCTAGATGGAGCCTGCGTCTGCAGGAACACGACATCACTGTGGTCTACAAGTCTGGTCTCAAGCACAATGACGCGGATTGCCTGTCTCGCGCACCTGTTGAGTCTCCATCATCTGACCAAGAACAAGACATCCCATTTCTTGGAGTTCTGAATGTGTCGGAGATGGCTCGTCTTCAGCGAGAGGACCCGGAGCTACGCCCGCTTATCCAATACTTGGAGGGTCACCAAATTGAGGTACCACGAGTTTTCGTCCGCGGTTTGACATCCTATGTCCTCCGGAACGACGTCCTATACAAGCGCAGCTTCGTAAACACCGGTGAGACGTTTCTGCTTCTTGTACCATCACCGCTGCGAGCAGAAATCTTAGAAGCGTGTCATGACGACCCATCGGCTGGCCATATGGGTAGTAGCCGCACTTTGGCCAGAATTCGCCGGAAGTATTATTGGCCGAAATTAAGGGATTCGGTGCACCATTATGTCAAGTCATGCCGCGATTGCCAGAGACGTAAAATACCACCATCGAAACCAGCGGGTCTGTTGCAACCAATAGAGCCACCAAAAGGGCCATTTCAGCAAGTGGAAATGAATTTGCTTGGTCCATTTCCTCTCTCTTCATCGGGAAAGCGCTGGATTGTTGTAGCAACAGACTACGTGACTCGATATGCTGAGACATCACCTCTCGCGAAAGGAACGGCGAACGAAGTAGCCCAGTTTTTTGTCACTCAGATTGTACTACGACATGGCGCACCACAGGTTGTCATTACAGACAAAGGAACAGCATTTACTGCCCGTTTGATGCAGTCCGTTATGAAGCTCACCCACACCGATCATAGAAGGACTACAGCATACCATCCGCAAACAAACGGATTAACCGAAAGGCTCAATAGAACTCTCGCCGACATGATCTCGATGTATGTGGACGTTGAGCACCAGACATGGGACAGTATTTTGCCTTATGCAACATTTGCGTATAATACCGCAGTACAAGAAACGACACACTTCACGCCATTTCAACTTGTTTATGGTCGGACGGTTACAACGACCTTAGACGCGATGTTACCTGTCAACGATTCGAATGAGAGTGACCCACACATCAGCGATTACATAGAAAGGGCAGAAGAGGCACGGCAATTGGCAAGACATCGTATCATTTTGCAACAAGGCTCCGATGCAAGTCGCTATAATCTGAAGCGGAGACACGTACAGTACAACCCCGGAGACAAAGTGTGGGTGTGGACGCCTATACGCGCACCTGGCCTATCGGAAAAACTGATGCGGCGCTATTTCGGCCCTTACAAAGTACTTCGCCAGTTAGGCACGCTAAACTACGAAGTAATTCCTGAAGGGCAAGTGTGCTCAACCCGACGCAGGAATCGCCCAGAAGTCGTACATGTAGTACGAATGAAACCGTACTACGAAAAGCACTGAACGAGACAACTGATAAATGTGCTCAAACATCAGATAAATACTGCTTTACAAAACTGTTCGACGTCAGAGTACGCATCGGGACGATGCGTTTCAGGAGGGGGACTAATGCCGCATGTTGTTAGGCACCTGCCGAAGTCCTGTGCCGCTTCCTGTTACTTTGAATTCTGCCACACCAACGGACAAGCCAAACGCGCCAAGCTATAAACGCGCCATGCAACGCTGGCTGCACGTGTCACCACATCACGCGCTGGACAAGGAACGCTGGCGGTACGCGCCAAGCTATAAACGCGCCATGCAACGCTGGCTGCAGGTGTCACCACATCACGCGCTGGACAAGGAACGCTGGCGGTTTTTTGAGGAGCAGCTCGAGGCGAGACGCGGGAGTGGTTGACGAGGTTTTGACCAGTGAGGACACAACCTTTGTGTATTTAGTTGACGGGCACAAGTTCGCCATTAATAAATAGCTGTTTTAGCTTCCGGCACTGTATTTGTTCGTTACAATATAGATACGTATACATGTACGGTGAGTGACGGCGACGAGCACGTCGACGCTGACTCCAGCGGCAAATTCCAACGTAGAGTTTTCATATAATTGCTATCGCAATAAGAAGACTATCGGGGACTGTTTTCAGTGCACATACATGCATGCCCGTGATGCATCTGTTTAGAAAGTAAAAAGCCTTAATTCACGAGATGCGCTGTTTACATCACCACCGTATTTTCTCTCGAATAACCAGCTCCTGCAGAAAGAACCTCCCCCACAACTGCAAACCGAAGGAATTTTTTTATAAGACAACCCTCTTCAAATATGGCCGTGAAGCCACCTTTTGTTGAATTATTCTGAATCTGTGCCGTGAAGGCAACTTGCCATCAGAGAGAAAGAACTTTTTTATAAAATATATGTGAAAATATGCAATATAAAAAACGTATTTCAGTTCTTGCTTTTATTTTCTGAAAGGTATATGTAGGTGAACGAAGACTCAACCAGGCTACTTAAGTACAGGACTCACCTGGCAATCAGAAAATAAATTAATCGAGACTATCAAAATAATCATTAGGCAAAACATAACATATTAATATTATTATTATTACTATTATTATTATTATTATTATTATTATTATTATTATTATTATTATTATTATTATTATTATTATTATTATTATTATTATTATTATTATTATTATTATTATTATTATTATTATTATTATTATTATTATTATTATTATTATTGGAGAAACACGCGGAAGAAGAATACAGTGCAGGACAAAAAGGCATATACCCCTTTTGCAAAACCGCATTCCTGGTATTGGCTTTGTCAGCTGCGGGGTTTTTTTTTAAACTTCTCTGCAACCTCTTTTCTCCCTTTTATTCCTTCCCCAGTGCAGGGTAGCAAACCCGATGTGCGTCTGGTTAACCTCCCTGCCTTTCCTTGCATCTTTATCTCTCTCTCCCTCTCGCTTCGTCGCCACGCAAGAAGCTTCGCTAAAGCACAGATCTTATGTCTTATTGCAAAGCATTACAGAGTTATACCACTTAATTGATGGTTGACTCACGCATGTGGTACACCGCTGTTATTGGTACGCCAATCCTCAATAGTTGAACCTCAATAGTGTTTCTTCAATCCTGTGTCAGCTTGCCATATCGACAATAGCAGTATCACAGGCGTTTTGCAACCGTGCGATTCTGTTACGTAATTAACAAACCAAATACCTTAACATTTATCTGTCACGCAAACCCTCCACGCGTGCCTGATATCTGCGCATGTCCTGCTGCATGGGCATGCACAGATAAGTTTTCATGCTTGCTTTCTTTCTTTACCGCCATTGCTTGCGTCTCCCGCTGCTGGTCAACTTCTCTGGTGTCCTTACTTCTTTCTGGTGTCCATGTTTGCATTCCCGTTCTTTTAGAATGAATACCCACGATCTAGGGCAGATATTTTAGGGGCGAAGCTTTTTATAGCGGTACCCGTTCGTCCCTCGTAGCGTTGTAGTATGTAACGAGTATAACATTTGTACCTCCAAGGTGGTGCCGGTGAGGGATTTCTTCTGTGCAATGTTGAACAATAAAAAACAGTGCTCGATGTACATGCCGATGGGTGCTAATGAGGAATGAGAGAAAGGAGCATTTGGCTTTTAGTTAACGCGCACGCTGCGATCCCCATTAGCAGCCATTGGCATTTACATTGAGCACTATCTGACAAGAAATAGTTGCTACGTAATACTCGGTGGGTGTAACCTCCTTAGTTTTAAAAAGGTTTAGCGAGCGTTGAGCCGCAGTGCCATGCATACAATGAAGTAGTATGGACCATGAACTCGAGGTGGTTAAAGGTGGGAAGTAGACCCGAAGCGCAAGCCGTAAGAAAGTGTGCGTGTGCCACCTCTCGTTTAGTCCTTGGAATGTCCGCTGGATGGCGGTGCTTCTATATGGGGAATATATGATGAAAAGATGCGAGATGGTGGTACTTAGAGAGTTGAATAGATGGACGAACGGACGCACAGACAGATGCATGGATGGACGCATGAACGGACCCAGGGGTGGATGCATGGACGAACGCAGGAATGGACGCACGAACAGACGCATGCATGGACGGGCGAATGGACGCATGGACGGTCACACAGGTGGACGCATGGACGGAAGGAAGCAAGAACGAATGGACGGACGAATGCTTCGCCCTACTCTCCATCATTCACTCCGTGGATACGCTGCCAATTTACGCTGCCAATTTTTTTTTCGTTCTAAGTTTGGGAAATGTTTGGGTACTAAACTGCTCGACTTGAGCGGGAGGCGCTGCGCTTGTATGGCTCCAACTCTTCAATGCAAAGCAAAAAAACGGGAAAAGAGACAAGGTGGTAGCGCTAATTATTGCCGCAGGTAACTCAGTAATGGCTCGTCCTTCGTATATACTCCACAGTTACATGCAGACATAGTAAAATATTCCTCCATTAATATCATCTGGACAATGTTGGATGCTAACTGGGTACTATTGAAATACAGGAAATTGTGATCTGATTCCACCATGAATCTTAACGCCGCGAAGTATAATGAAACACTACACTAAGTGGCACCACCGCGCCTCAACTCCGCTTTCACCATTGACCTGGACGTGTTTCCTCCTCTCTCACCAGCACCACGTGTGCTCGAGTGCACGTTACCATTGGTTGACTTTTTTCACCGGCACAGCCAGTCGCGTTCCTGCTCTGTACTCCCCCCCACACCCACACCACGTAGACCCATCCCACTCGCTCTTTTCCCCCCTACCCAGCTTCACCCTCTTCACTTCGCTCCCCTTTCTATACCAGACTCAACGCGCTACTCTAGGCTTTCCTCCTACCCATTTAGCTTTACCTAACTTCTCGCTCTCGCTCTCTTTCTCGGTATATTAGCTCTCACAGCGGGGCTCGAAAGTGTGAACGACGATTGCTTCAACGCGGCTTCGAGAGCGTTGCTGTTAGAAGCTGTTAGTTTACCCAATCATGCGGCCATCTTGCAAAGTGTTCACAATCGGTTCTACCCTTAGTAGGACTGCTTAGGTGGGCTAAATTTACTTTGCATCGTCTATATTAAATTTAGGCGTTCATGGCACACTTTGTACTTTTATTGTCGGGGCTACTTTAGTGAAACTGAGCATGGTGCACGTTTGTCATACCGTCGCCGATTGAAACAATGGGCACTGTACTTCGTTATCGAAAGGAATTTCATTATGAGTTGCAAAGAAAAGCATTCTTAGACTGGGGCCCCTAAATTGAGCACCAAGATTTGATTGTCGAGACGAGAATCATAAGGACAGAAAAAGGTGGTTAGGAATAGAGAGGGACAGAAAAAGAATGTGCGCTGCCACGAAGGCAATTCGTTTTCCTCCGTCGCAGCTGAGGCTGACCGAACATTAGGTGGCCTCCAGCCCAGAGCTGTCGACAGTCGGTTATGAAGAAAAGTCTCCTCAGTAAAATGAAAAAAGAAAAACCCGGTCGATAATTCCCGACGTTGGATGAACACCCACGGAGCACTCCGTCTCCATGAGCCGCTAGCTGCCGGCCCTTATCGCTGCTTGCGCAGGACTGTTTTCTAAGGACGCTGACCCCTCCGTAGTGCCCGCCTGCCGTCACCACCGTGTATTCTGTATTGTTGACAGGCTGTCTCTTCGCTTGATGACCTCACGTAAAGATTCGCACACCCACGGGACCAGCAGTAAATCCCCGATTATTCGCAAGCCTTACTGAACCAGCCGTCTCTGTGATATTTATTTTCTAACGAAACGAGAATGGAGTTCGGATGAAACTATCGCATGTACTGTCAACTTCCAAGTAGATACGCTCATGAAGAATTTCGTAAAACTCAAAGAAATAAATCTAGCTTTGAACAGCTCACGCGATATCCTCACAGCGATCGGCTAGCCGTGGAAATAGCCGTGGCATGTGAAAATAGCCTTGGGCCATATTTCTCCTAAATTTTCGGTTGAGACATTTGCCGATATATGGCCCTGAAAAATAAAGATCTCTGACCCCAGACGGGGAATGGTATGTGACTGCGCATAAATGTGACGACACATGCTCGTCCTGACAAATGTGGACAACGACACGGCGATACGAGCGCATGGAAACGCAGAATAATTTAGTAGACTCATATAGGCTGCATGGCCCGCGTAGCCTGACATTCGTATTGCAACACGTGGTTGCAACACGTGGGCACCGAAAGACAATTGAATTCTGCTTCTTTCACTTTTATTTGTCTTCGGTGTACGCAGACGTCCTTTCTCAGGAAGAGAAGAGCTTATTCTTTTGTTATTCCTTAGGTTGCCCTCAATGCAAACAAGATCATAGGTCGTTGAATGTTAGGGTTAAAGCAGTCAAGCACTCAACCGAATTATACGTTGTGCAGTTATTTCTGATTGATGGTCATTTGTAAAATTTCGGTCACTGCCGACCAAACAACGCACGCAAGAGTTGCCTAAGAATGTAACTTGATTTTCAGAGCAAAGTGAAACCATCTGTTATCTCTAGGGCAACGGGGAAAACGAATATGCCTCAGTGGTCACTGGTTCGTTCAGCGTATCCGAAAAAAATGTACAAGTTTCTTTCCAATATACAGATGTGCATCCTTGATTTACACGAAGTGCTACGTATTTTGTGACTTGGTGAAAGCAAGGAGCCATAGGGAATGCTCCTCCATGATGTGAAAAATTTCTCGAGCCCAATGAAGTAAAAGCGCAACAAGACGAAGTGTTGCGCCGTGGAACGAAGCCCCCAGAATGAAAACCCCAAAAGGAAGACGCTGCCCATGCGTAAAACAACAAGGACAAAAAGAAAGAAAGGGTGAAAGAAAGAAAGAACAAACAAACAAGCAAACACAGAAAGAAAGCAACAAAAAAGAAAGCAAGAAAGAAAGAAAAAAAGAAAGAAAGAAAGAAAGAAAGAAAGAAAGAAAGAAAGAAAGAAAGAAAGAAAGAAAGAAAGAAAGAAAGAAAGAAGAAAGAAAGAAAGAAAGAAAGAAAGAAAGAAAGAAAGAAAGAAAGGTGACCAAGCTGCACGACGAGACACAAAGCGTGGCCTAGTTTGGGTTCGGGCAACCCCGGGCGAGAGGCTCTCCCCGGAAAGCAATAACACAGGATGGGAGCCCAGCACTTTGCGGCATCGCGGGAACGTAATTCTCCGCTTAATGAAATCCTTTAACGCCACACAGAGATACGAGCGCGGTGAAAGCGTCTTTTTCGAGGCTTAGCATTCGCGAAAGTGCGTGCCTCTTGAGAGCTCCACGCGCCCAAGTCATTATGGTAAATTCTTGTTTTTTTTGTTGTTGTTGTTTTTTTGCTAGTCGCCTTTCTTAACACGGAAGTTTCGTGGCTTCTGCATTGCGAAGTTTTCACATACAAAAATGTGGGAGGCACTGAGCTTGTGAGACTTCGGTAAAATTTTTACGTGTGCTTTGCCTATGCACTATGGTGAGGGGACACTAAAGTCGAATAAAAATTTACGTCGGATCGAAAACTCAATGTATTACAACGTCTAAAACGACAATATTATCAACAGTAGTAGCCAGGTAGACTACTTACCGAGAAATTCAGGTAAGTGCACTAGAATAGATGAGCCACAGTAGGACATTTTTAAAATGACCCTGATGCCTTCAGACGAACCACCAACAGTTAGTCAAAAGTAATCGATCTAGATGCACTAAACAAAGAACTTTCCGTGCATCAAGCGACGCAATAAAATTCTGCTTGCTCGTTTTGGTTTGATTCATGGAAAAAGGAACCGCTGGACGTTACTATGGAGAATGCCGCGAGTGCTTAAAAAATTCAATTTTCGAGTGGTTACATTGGATAGGTCGTGCCTTCTGTCGGGGCGCAGTTGAACAATAGAGAAACATGCTATATAACAAGTGGCCACTCGAGCCTCTTCGCGGACCAGCAAGATAGACTCTAACCAACCGCTAGATAGCGCGCCCATACTCGCTTCCACTCTTCTGCCTCTGCATAGAATAACCGCCTCAGGAGGTCAATGAAAACACAAGTTTGGCATCAAACTTTTGCAAAGAACAAACTTTGCAAAAAACAGACAGACAGACAGACAGACAGACAGACAGACAGACAGACAGACAGACAGACAGACAGACAGACAGACAGACAGACAGACAGACAGACAGACAGACAGACAGACAGACAGAAGACAGGCAGGCAGGCAGGCAGACAGACAGACAGACAGACAGACAGACAGACAGACAGACAGACAGACAGACAGACAGACAGACAGACAGGCAGACAGGCAGACAGGCAGGCAGGTGAGCGAACGGGCGGGCGGGCGGGCGGGCTGACGGATGGACGCTTCGTGACACTCATCATCGTTCCCTCTGTGGATGTACCGTGGTTTTTCACGGTCTCAATTGTCAAACTATCCCTACAGCAACTAGTGCACTCCAAGTAATAAACGATAGATAATTCATAGCAAAATACTGCGTCAGCATGACGGACACGTGATAGGTGCATGAATATACGCGTTTGAAATGCTCCCTGCGTATCAAAACGAAGTAGACAATATGCTCGGCAGGGCATGTGAAAATAGCCTGAATTGAACAGATCGGACATAATTACAGGTGTGCTACATTGTTCAAAATATTTGTCGAGTCATATGATATATTTAACTGGTTCCTGTAATTTTGTGAGCTTGATATATGCGGGTTTCACTGTAATCATCATCATCATCATCATCATCAACCGGACGACGCCCACTGCAGGAAAAAGGCCTCTTCCATGATCCGCCAATCAACCCGGTGTTGTGCTTTGACTAGCTCCTTAATAAGTATTGGTTACTCGCACAGGGCCTGTGTAAAGAACAACACCCTTTCTATGCGCCCACAATCATGAATACAAAGGCAGGTACGTTGTGATATAGATTGATTTAGCGGATTCTGCTATACGACAGTAATTCTTCCCTTTGTAAACAGCACCCCCCTCTCCACGCTAAGCACGCATGGCGTCTTGGTGCTCAGCTCGAGTGTGTGATATCCATTCCCAGCTGTAATGGCCCCAATTTGAGGTGTTATATGCTCAAAAACTATGTACACAAATAAGGTGTCCATCGTAGAACTTCAGGTGGTTTTAATTAGAGTAGAAAATTCCCCCAGGGCGTGTCTCATAGTCATATAGTTACGTGGCTCTTACGTGGGCCAAGGCAGCAGGCAGAGTGTCCTAGATGAAACTATTTGTGGCCGAGCGACGGAGAGTCAGACTACAGCAAAACACATTGTATGTAGTACAATGACAGTGGCGAACAGGGCATTGGCCTTCTATAATCTGATCCGCGACAAGACACGGCAACATTTATACATGCGGCGCCGCATATTCTAGTATTACCCCCAGTGGAGGCGTTTGTTCTAGAATCAACTCAGCTGATCGCATGTGTGCGCTCAAGCTTGCGAAATCATCTCAAGATAGTCTCGAATAATCTCAGACATCATTGCGTGATTTGTGCAAGGAAATATCTACACGTGCCATTGGGCGGCATCATGAAACCCAGAAATAAAGGAGCATGCGTGGCGACATGGTGCTTTTGACATAAATCTCTTACTAAAACTATAGTGTTGGTGATTTTGCGGAAGAGAAGGTTTAGAACTAAGGCTACCAGCCACGTATCTAAGTTTATCGCTCTTTGGCAATCAGTAATCATATCTTGCGCTCGAAAAGATGATCGGGAAGTGGAAATGCAGGTTGACAAGTGGAAATTATAACGAAGCCTCAAAAAAAGGAAAAGAATAAAGAAAGATAGATTAGCATCGCACCTCGCTACGCAAAATTATGCGAAAAGTTTCACAACGCGATGGTTATTCTTGTTTTGTTCTTTTTTTCACGTGATACTTGATTCAGTGCCAATAACCAATTGACATATTATTAAGAGAGACATGGAGAGCGAAAGCAGGGATGAAGGAAAAAGTGCAGGCAAGCGCCAACTTGGGCGTATTGATGAATGTTCGTAAACTGTTGAGCGTAAGAGATGTAGAGAAGAACACGCGAACACACAGTGCAGGCACATCATCCACATTTTTACTGGCAGACAGACATGACCTTATATACCTAGATACGGAGTCACTATGCGCTCCGCAGCATGTACAAAACAACACAAAGCACTCAACGAACACTTGATGTGCTACTCAGACATGCGATTTCATTATCCGGTAGACAGATATATAGAAGCCTCACTTATGAATTTCACTTTTAAACCCGATAGCCTCGATAATAATGCGTATCGTTACGTAAGCGCTTTTTCAGTAAATGATGCACTTGGGAAGATTAGGTGCGCAGCCACAACTGTTAGGATAAAGCGAAAGTCTACCAACCTGCCATGTTTTTTTTTTCTTACGTTGATAAAATGTTCGCACAGCCTGTCGAAGCTTGGACTTCCTAAAAACGCTTACATTTTACAGAAATGTTCAAGACAAGGCCTGTATGGTACTCTACATATGTCTGTCGGTCATGCTTTTACACCTTTTCTGTTTTTTCGGGTTGCTATTTGCGTCTTTTAAGCTAGACAGTTTACTAGTAAAGGCAAAATCAAAAGCCCAAGTTGACACCCTTCTAAAGCTCATCTTTTAGATGTTTTCTTTTTTTACTGCACTAGTAAAACGGACAAAAAAGGCAGAAAGGATCTGCACCTACTGTGTCTTTCCAGCTTCTTTTGTCCATTTCAGTAGCGCAGTAAAAGGTAATTTGCAAAAACATTCCGAGCCTGTTTAACTAGCGGCCAAATATTTCACCGTAACTCAAAGAAACTCTTGCTATCGCGCGGCTGCCCATCACTGAGTCATTATCGTATGCGTTATTAATAGTAACTGTTGGATTGTATGTGCCGAAATGAAGGTACTATGCATAGTATAGGGCTCCGAAAATTTTGAACACCTGGGGTTCTTCAACATCCACCGAAATCTAAGCACACGGGACTCGAGCATTTTGGCCTTCATCGAAAATGCATGCACGGCGGGCGGGATTGATTGATTGATTTGTGGGGTTTAACGTCCCAAGACCACCATATGATTATGAGAGACGCCGTAGTGGAGGGCTCCGGAAATTTCAACCGCCTGGGGTTCTTTAACGTGCACCCAAATCTGAGCACACGGGCCTACAACATTTCCGCCTCCATCGGAAATGCAGCCGCCGCAGTCGGGATTTGAACCCGCGACCTGCGGGTCTGCAGCCGAGTACCTTAGCCATTTGACCACCGCGGCGGGGCTCGGGCGGGATTCAGTCCCGCGACCGACATCAAATCGGCACTTAAACCACCATGGTGGGTAATAGGGCGTACGAAAATTACCACCGAATGTTCATACATGAGTGTACTAGAAAAGTTGAATGTAGTTTGTGATTCAGCTTTTTAGTTTACCATTGTACTCATAACACATTACACAATGCATCACAACAGTCTATCTTTGATGCACAATTAAAGAACAGTGAATCCTAAACATGACATCTTGATGATGTGCACAGATAGAGCGCGAAAATGACGGAAACGAAGCAATGCAAAGAGAACCGGACAAGATCTCACTCGAGATTCAACAAAGTTTTTGAAGAACACATGGTCCGCCACGGTGGTGTAGCGGTAGCGGTACTACGCTGCAGACCCGACGGTCGCGGGTTCGTTTCCTGTCACGGCGGCGGCATTTTGATGGAGGCGAAACGGTATATAGGTCAGTGCACTTCAAAAAACATCAGCTGTTCGAAATTTCCAGAGGCCTCTACAACAGCGCGTTTCGTGATGGTGTCGTGGTTTT
Organism: Rhipicephalus annulatus; assembly: GCA_013436015.1. NCBI lineage: Eukaryota > Metazoa > Arthropoda > Arachnida > Ixodida > Ixodidae > Rhipicephalus > Rhipicephalus annulatus. The sequence goes on from WOVY01009991.1 coordinate 1,269,627, forward strand.
GGCACGTAAAACCCCCGGTGTTTTTGTGAAGCACTTGTGAAGTTAAAAGGTAAAACAACGCATCGGCATTGCACAATAGTTTTCCAAATGATTGGGAGTGTCTCCTCTGTTTTACTCCGTCGTTGCCGTGCTGTTCCTAAGCACGCTACCTCACGAGTCTATTATTAGTAATACTCTTACTAATGCTATTTTTACTAGGGTTGTCTGTGTAATGGATGCCTAACTAGCCATATCGGCTGTGATTCCGCATAATTTTTTCTGACATTTAGCACATCCTTTCGGAAAAGAAAGAGTCTTTAGAGGACAAACAAAAAACTGAAAATAAATGAAAACAATATGATTTTACTGATACGTTTCGCTGCTTGGAAAAAAATGTTGTTCGAACGTGACAGCGTTTTCTGCAAACATAACAGAATTACGCCAACACTCAGAGGCTGTACAAAATAAGTTTTTGCCGACTGGAAGTAAGCACTGCGGGGAGCCCTCAAAGACACAGTTACCAAAGGCACACTTCCCCACATCCCTGAGCGATCTGTGGTGCGAAGAGAACTCCGCAAATATAGAAGAGAGCCTCGGCCAAGCCGTCAGGTCGGGATTCAATCGGGCACTGCGCACATTCGTTGCGAGCCAGCGTCTCCAGAATTTAATTGTTTCGCCGAGTCTGGCGTAGACTGAGCGAGGAGCGTTTGAGCCACCGATACGCCGAGGGTGGATCGGAGGAGCAGCCGCACAATGCCCAGTTTACGGGGCCAAAAGATGCATTGCCATTCAGTCGATGTCGTCGAAGCGCCTACAACCCGCCGCCCGGAGTTCATTGAAATTCCAGGCCTGTGTTGGCAGAGCCAAGAGTCTGAGACCCTGAGTCGACGTGACGCGATTGAAGTGGCGAGCCAGGAGGGCAAGATTGGCAACGAAGGTAAAGGCGTCGTGCAAATGGCCGGCGCGGACTGTGTGCCGATTGTTCTGCGCTTTTGCGGCGAATGTGAGGAACCACTCGACGGGAGTAGATTGTGCGGACAGCGCCTATGCTCTCGTCGTGTTTTGTGGAATATAGTCAGACGAAGTGTTTGCTTTGGAGATTCACAACTCCCATGTAGTGTGATCTAATTAAAGTCGCTTGTGAAATTACTTTGAAGGTTCTATAGAAATGCTTGTTGCTATAACACTTAATATAATAAAAACTAAGACATGGTAAGCTTGGTTGTAATACCCGGGTTGACATGAATGCAAGTGTTACAAAAGTTTTACGAGTGTTCTTGGTAAACACGCGCACGAATGTAAGTCATCCGAAAGCGCTTAGCTTCAGTGGGTCACTCTCTAGAGTGATAGAGCTCAACAGCTTAAAACATAATTTATTTCGCTTAATTCAAGGCAAAACTACAACAAAACTGCCATGAACGACAGCCTAAGTCTGAGTAAGTGTCTAAATAGGTTGTATAACCTGTCAGAAAAGAAGCTACGGAAAGCACTGTGTTAAGAAATAAAAACAGAGAACACTTAACAGTGCGTTTTATTCGGCATGAGTTGCAAGAAACATAACATGTTTTAGGATTCACTAAAGTAGACATTTTACATGTGTGTTCTCGTTGCGATAACTGCAAGAAGCAATACTACGCCTTGATAATTCCTTGTACAAACTATTCGTTCATGTCATCACAGCTTTGTCCGAGTTGCTCGAATTGTGCCAACACAATTGCAATTTAACACACGCATAAAACAGTGTTTGTTTGAACCATGTAAATACTACTTGAGGCTGCAGCGTATCACCAAAAGTCTCGAAGTTCAGCTGTGGTTGAGAGAGCACAGTAAAGTATCAATGTCTGCGTCGCTAGAAGCTGTGGCGTCGCAACACTCATGCTAGCCTAACGATTGCTAAACTTAAAATATTTATGTAATATACACTAGATTGAGTCTTCATACTAGTCCCAATAACATCTTGAGTTATATATTATTTACTGTATAACCTTACTGACTCATGCGCTTTAATTCACTAGCCAATTACTATTGTAAAAGCTGCCTTGCGAAGGTTGAGCGAAAATGTTTTGCAACGTTCCCGATCAATTTAGGATTACTGAATAAGGCAGCGCGGGCAATTCGAACACTATAGTTTAATCTAGAGCAGACTCGAGAATCAGCTAAAATGCCATAAGGTTCGATAAGGGACGTAAAAAGCCGACGCGTTTTCAGACGACCAGATTATTCGACGACCAACAATTGTGTGTGTGTGTATATTGTTGCTGCAAATTTCTCAATCACGTGCAAAATGAAAATGAAAAAAGGTGCGTGGGGCATTGCTATATATAAGTAAAAAAAGGGTGCGAACGAATGCTTGCTATGACCAGGCCGCATTACCGAATTAAATGTGTGCCGATGTGGAAAGGCTGAACGAGAGCAATGAACAATAAGTGTAATTTCTGTACGTAGGTCGTTCCAATCGTCAGATCTTTGCGGTGTTAAGAAGTAAGCGAATGCGTTTCTGTTGTGGCGAACGCATATCACATATATAGCTTTCAAGTTCAGTCTCACATTACCTAAAAGTTCACAGCATGACAAATTTTATACGCAGAGGAGGAAGTTGGAAGGCGATGTGGAAAAGGCAAAAGTGAAAACACTCGCGACGCATTGCCAGATGTGAGTGAAGTTGCACGTTTTGTAGCTTTTTATTTGGTCATGAGGTTATCACAGTTAGGTTTGACACCACTTTCTTCCCTTCATTGTTCTCGTGGAAAGTTGATTGATAAGGAGTGTTTTGTTAAGTACTATTCCGGCACCCCCATGACAACTTAAGCCAATGCGTATTCGTCAACGATTTGTTTACTCAACTTCATTTTCCACGATGTAACCTCCAAAATATATACTAGGGCAAATAGCACAGTGATATCCCTCATATCAAGTTTCCCTAGTGAAGTGAAATCTAAACGTTTCGACAGAAATATATCTGGCTGGAGAGAAGAGTTTAAGAGGTTTAAATGGCTCCAGCGATGTTTTTAGAGAGCCCGACGTTTAAAGACGGATTCGTTCCCTTACTCAGTTGGTGAGTGCGTTGATCGCGAAAGCTTCTGTCCTTTTTTTATTCACCATGGCTCCGAATTTTCTGGTCTTTCACGTTTCTGGGGCCGTAAAACTATGCTGAGGTCACTCACTGTTCCTAGGGATCGGTTCACATTTGCAGTTGTATTTCGAATTGGCCCGGACTCGAGCAAGATAATCCTTTCCATATTCCTTTTTGTCTGTTTTTAGAACAGAAACGCCGTTAAAGTAGATCTTATGGTCGTGTTTCTCACAGTGCTCTACCAGAGAACTGCGTGGCGCTTTTATCTTCGCGACGTTGTTTTTATGTTGGCGTATTCTTTCCGTGTGTCCTGTACACTATCTCTTCGTGTTGCTCCTTAGAAAATTGATATTTCGGCTGCGGTAGCAAGCGGGAGACGTCTACGAAGGTATATGTGAATAAAAAATATATACCGAAAATCGTAGAGAGATCTTCACTGACGTTCAGTACATATAAACCCATGATATGAAAATGCGCGGGGCTGGCTTCTCAGGTTCTATTGTGACTGGTGGTGGTTTAGAGGGCCCGGAAAATAGGGGAGTCACGCAGTGTGTCTGGCAGGCACGCCTCAGCGGTATAGATTGCTCGTCCTCTCGATACACGGCGTGACACGCTGTGGATATACGCTTTCGCGTATCGATTTTTTCGTAGCTGGGTAACGACCCTCTCCTCTTTTTTTCTTTCTTTACCCTACTGACATGCTCATTGTTTTTGCACGTGAAAGGAGCACCGAAACCACTGAAGCTTCTTGGGCAGTCAGAGTACGGAACGTGACACGCAAACGCTAGCCGTTGTGTGTTGGTTTTCTGGACACCGAGAAGATCTTGCGCTCATTCAAACGACTTAATCTTGGCGCGGAATGAGTCATCCGCGTACCTCCCGAACACTTTCGACTTGTCAGTATAGGAGTGTGGCGTCGTCTATTCTACGCCTGCTCCATTGTGAGGTTCGCTGCTGAAACGGTGATTGCTGCCCCTCACCACAACCCGCTTGTTTTCATGTAGAAGCCCTCGCCGACATTCAAGCATGTTTTCATATTTTAACTTCTTTTTGCCTTTTTTTAGCGCGCACAGAAAACAGAGACATAAGAGAAACCAAGGAGCATTTTGTTTCTTTGAGAATGTTCTCTTGAGACAAAACACCAGTAGAGGACGTAGTTCATCGATGCTTAGAAAGGCTCTTTCGCACTAGAGTTTTACTTTATACGATGCTACTCCTGCGCCGGACTCTGCTAGCGCTATGCGAACACCAATGAACAGGGAAATGACGTCAAACGAGACGATTCACTTATCGCTGCTCATTGTCATATCTTTCACGGGCTCAACGAAATGGCTGCGCTGATTGCGTAGGAAGGTGTGTTTCCCACAAGTGGCACTAGAGTGTGGTGGCGGTAGTTTTACAGCGCACGCACCATTGATACTTTCAGACTGTTCGCGAGGGATTATTGGTCAGCTGCCAGACGGCAATAAAATCAAGTGCTACATGACACCACCTAGCAGAAAAGGAAGTTCCCCACTTACCATGAAATCTTTGTTGTTTTAGACGGGGAACACGCGGGAACACCGTACCCCTATCTGGGCAGGGGCTTTGACGAGGCGTAAATCTGGGTCGCTGTGCAAAAGGTCAACAGCAAATCTTCCCCAGGACTTCACGGCGTAACCTATAAGGCCCTTGGTAACTTAGACAACGAGACCATCTCCAAACTTAAGAAGTACATCAACGAATGCTGGACTCGACGGTGCATGCCTAATCAATGGAAAAGAGCAAAAATGGTGCTCATTCCCAAGCCCAGAAACCTGCAAACCTTGCCAACCTTCCACCCATATCGCTTACTTCATGTGTCGAAAAGTTGATAAGACACGCCTTCCTCAGTCGTATCATTGAAAATTTTGACGAAATTGGAGCGTACCTAGACACTATTCTCGGCTTTCAAGCTCAACTGACAACGCAGGACACAAGGTTGCAAATGAAACGCCAGATAACAACACCAGCAGTACTTGGGCCATTTTGAGACTAGATCTTAAGATAAATTTTGACGCTGAAGCTCACGCAGTCATACTGCACAGTAAAAATTTTTGCACCCAAAAGGGTGTAAAAAGGGTGCTTTTACAAGAAAGCACCCTTTGCAACACCCTTTAACACCCATAAATGGTCGATTGAAAAAAGCACCCTTTTGTATGGGTGCTTGCCTCGAAAGCACCCTAAAATAGGCTCTAAGGGTGCTTTTGTGCCTTAGAAGGGTGTAGGTGCCGATTCATCGGATGGAATATGCAGCATAAGAAGAACACATAATTATAATATTTGGGATTTTACGTCTCAAAAACCTCGATATGATTATGAGGGTCGTCGTAGTGGAAAGCTGCAGATTTTTACCATTTGGTGTTCTTTAATGAGCGCTCATATCGCACAGTGCAAAGGCTTCCACATTTTCGCTTCCGCCTTAATTCGACTGCCACGGCCGGCATCGAACCCGCGACCTTCGGATTGGCGGCTGAGCAGCGCAGCTACTGCACGAATATGTGGACCTTGCGTTAAATGACGGCCTAATTGACTTAGAATGTGTGAAGGTGCTCTCCGAATACAGCAGAATGTCAGCAGAAGCAAATCGCGTTTCATCTATAATGGCAATTAACTGCAATCCATGTTACGAAAGCTTTCCTTAGCGTTGGTTATAAGCTACATGTTTGCTGTGGATTATATACAGGAACATAATGTTCGCCCGAGTATGGGTGTGTGTGCGTGAGCCTGCGCATGTGTTCGCGTGTAAGCGCGATTGTGTGTACACCCGTGCATGTGTGCGTGCGCGTGTATGTGCGAGTCCGTGCTTGTGTTAGCGTGCCTGTGCACATGTGTACGCCCATGCATGCGTGCGTTTACGGTCGCGTGTGTGTGTTGCCGTGTGTTTGTATACGTGTATGTGTGTGCGCCTGTGAATAAGTATGCGTGTGTATCAGCCCGTGCGCCCTCAAATTTCGTGTGTGTGTGCGGGGGGGGGGGGGGCACTGCTTCTTAGTGTTTAAGGTCCCACACCTGTTCAGACTGGGAGTCTATATGGGAGGTGGCTTAAGAAATGGCGGTAGTCAACGCACTGTACACGGACTATTCAGCACATGGAAAACATCTGCACACTTTCGTACCAAATCATTGCTTACGAACTTGCTGTGGTAGCTGATTAGGTCCGCTGAGGCGCTTCTACGCTCGAAAACGTGGGTTATGACCAATTCACACGGAAAGCTGTCACTGCACTTATGCACAACCATCGTTTATATTAACAACGTTTAACAAGAACGTGCCCTGCCTTTGCTACAGGTGCTTAGCTAGCTCATTGGGCAACCATATGAAATTATGTGCTGATCATGTGGTCAGCAAAAAGTTTGTTATAACAACCTTGGCACGTTTCGTGGTGCGTGACAAGCCTTGTAATAAACATCCGCGACTGTGGATTAATTTGTTCCAGCTTCGACTACGCATTCAGTGTTTGCGGCACCATACGCGGAATAGCCAGACACAGACAATGCGAAAAGAAATTCCTCTGGAAAAAGGTGTGGCGATGCTCTCCCGCTAATGCCACCGAGGACGAAATAATTATTGTTTCTGGCCATTCCATGGTGCACTTTGTTTTCCGCAAGTTTTGCTTCACTATTTTTCGCCCACTGCAATCGCATTCCGTCAAAATACTCAAAGAACCCGAGGCTGGTAAATAATCTGCGTCGCTGTGCGACTGGCTGAGAGGAGAGTGGCCGTTTACAAGGAGTCATTCCGCGCCGAACGGCCGTCCGCCGTATGCGCCATAGCGTTTGCCTTTCGGCGCCGCCTTGGCGGGTTTCCCGCTCCTCCCCCCCCCCCCTTCGCTCACCCCGGCCAGCGCTGCTCCCACAACGGCGGCGTAGATAAGCGAAGAGTTGCGTCACCGAACACCTGCGTGGACAGCTGCGGCGCCGCCACGCCGCCGCCAGTGCCTCCTCCTTCTCTCTCTCTCAACGTTGCTCCCTCTGTCTCAACGTCTTTCAAATGCGTTGCGTTGGTCTGGGGTCTTGGTCGCTGTGTGTATTCTAGCGAACAGGCGCATATTCAATGGTGGTCACGCATGACACCGTGTTCGAAGTGACGCTCGGATTAAGGAATATTCATGGAATCGCGGACACGGACAACGTGGGCCTGTTAACGGTGAGTGTACTGTTTTCGTAGGTAGTAATCATACAGCGCTAGCTGGGCGCCTGCAGCAGCTCTGCGGAAGTAGGCTGCCAGCCATTTACAACAGCATGCGTTCGCGGGCCTGTTGCAGATGCCCGATTAAACGTGTGACTTAACGAGTTCACACTGCTATGCGCGATGATGTGTAAGTGCCTGCATCACTCATACAGTGAGTGATGTGATCACTTAACAAGGGCGGGATTGGTTGCTGATCGCACATTGTCTCTACACTGCAGAAAGTGATTGATATTGTTTTAAGATGTGCTTTGGGCTACATCGTAATAACATTTCTATTAATACTCAAATGTGCAACGTGCTTCTGTAGGTGTAAGCGTAAAAAAAGAAAGAAAAAGCAAAAATTATGTACAGAGGCGCACTGTACGAAATCGCCTTTTTTTGCTTAAAGACGGTATAATTGGAGGTGCTGATATGCCGCGATGCTCCCAGCACGTGCGCCTCGGTCTTTTAAGCTATTTAGGACAAGTGCCACCAGCAACAGGGAAAGATCAAGCAGACTTCCAAAGGCACGTTGTTGTGGCCATCGCCGTGCGTTGTTTTCCCTCGTTTCTGTTTGCTGTTTTCGTGCTTCGCTTTCATCTGCGATAATGTTCGGCGTTATAACAGAATCGAGAGAGTATACGTGACTGTTGGAGCTATGTGCGGTCGCTCTAGCATAAGCCATGGCTGCTGCAACGTAGTCGGCGTCCGCGCGCGTTGCCGCGTTCGAGCGCTCTTACTTGCGTGATTGTGTTTAACTGAGTATTTAGGCACGGGTTACGTTTGTAAATCCCGTAGTCAATAATCGCTAATAGCGTGCCCCTGATTGCCATCAGAGGATGGGCTTGGTTGTCGAAATATGCCAGACGCTTTTTCTGAAAGCAAGCTTTGAATTTTTTTTAAAGAAGTACTTTAGTACGTGCAAGGCAGTGCCTATTGCAGGCCCGCAACTCTTTAAAAACTGGACGAGCTATCACATCTTTTATCAAATTACAATGAATTAAGATGATTGAATTATGGATGACGAATTTCTGTGCTAGATTAGGTGCACAAAACACATGTTCGCAGCCCTACGTCTAGAAAGCAGGCAACTAGGAAGCACAGCGTCAAATTTGGATTAGATTCCATTGACGGAGCGTCTTGTGAGGGTAGAAAGAACGAGAAAATTGTTCATTTTTGATGCCCTTATAGAGGCAGTCAGACTTGCACTGATTGGTGACTTGTAATAATTCCTCAGATTGTTAGTGGCGTAATTAAAGTCAGTAAATCTTTAACTTTTTCTTTGCAGACTTCTTCGCTAGTGCCACGCCCAAGATCATTTGTTCTCATGTAAAAGAGAAAGCAGAGATGTCTTCACTGTTTGTACATGAAGAGGTGAGTTTCTTGTGCATTTTGATTAATGTTACATGTTCTGAGCGTTGTACTTTAGGAATTGTTTTTCACACTGGCTCACTACCCTATAAGGAATTTGATTCTTAGGTGAGTTCAGGCTTTCGTAAGTGCCATTTTCGAACTGTAGTCTTACACTTCACCTCATTTCGGGAATTTGCTGTATGCTGGAAAACTCTTATCTTTATCATACGAAATTATTAGAATGTATGGGTTGTATGCTTCGAGTTCAGTGTAATGTCAATTACACGCCATTTCGAAGGATACACACCACTCATTCTTTATATATGGTGCTGCCAGAACAGCACGAACATCCTTTTAAGAGAAGTCATATTTGCTCTTATTACAGGATGAGAGGGTGCCGCTGACGTCCTGCGTAGTCTACCCCCCGGCCCCAGTCTAGAGCAAGCCTACTTCCTGAACCTCCACATGGATAACCGAAAAATCTTCCGTGTCAGTAATGACAAAGAAGGAGTGACAGCACTGATGAGTTGTTTTTTTTATTTTCAACATTGTCTACGGCCGCAAGGCCTTTAACAACCACCGTGATTGAGCGGATTTTTTTCGGCGTGAGTTTGGAGTTTATCAAAGAAGTTGTTCAGGCAGTACGACGCTGAAAATTTTAGTGTCACAATGCCTGAACAACTTTTTCTAGTGTGGTCATGGTAGATGAACAAACATTGTTATTTGTGTAAGTTGTTTTGCTTAAATATAGCTGGACCATTCCATGCCAAACGTCCCAGCCACTTTGGCGACCATCTGAATTGTATTTGAAAAAAAAAAGTGAAAAAAGTGCTGACTTACTGCGTTGAAAACAGTGAACTGCTAGAATATTACAGCGAGGAAAAAGTTTTGTTCATGTGGCTGGCTTATAACTTCCTGGCATAATGCCGTCTGTGTGCTGTTTGCGGAAAATTTCGTTTTAAAACTACAGCTTATTTTTTCTAAAGCAAATTTAGTCTACCTATTAAGTAAATGTGCTTCTGTAAGGTATTTGAAGCTCAATAGTAATAGTGCAATTTTTTAGCCACATTCGCTTCCAAGAATAAAGCCAAAATGTGTTATGTTTGCATTTATTATTGCAATATTGCACTTTGTATGAATATCTGAGCAGTGAATATTTACTCCACAGAAGGTATATTTTGAGGAAAAAATATCTTTAGACCTCTCAAGCTGCTGAAATATACGAGAAAATATCACGAATTTCACAAAATTGTGATTTTTGTCCGTATTGAGATGCAATTTGCTCCATGTTGTGATACAATGAAAACTCATCATTATACCTAAATTGTAAGAAAATGAAATTCTTTCTGTAATAAAAATCTTATCGCAAAAAGGACAGGAAAGAGCGCTGTCAACTGAATTTTATTGAAGGTGCTACGAGCGTTTTTATACTGAGCACAAGACCAGGGCTGATCTGCAACAACACATGTGTGACCACGACAAAATAATTTTAACCTAGAAAAGAATACTCTTTTTCGGAAAAGATAAGTGAAGGTGTACTGATGCATTAATCCTTGGCCTTCCTGATAAAGAGTTCTAAAATCTCTCATTTTTCTGCTTGCTTTTTTTTTCAAAAACCGTGTTTTATGAAACCTAGGACTACACTTACATTCTTTACGGTGTCCGGCCATGAGACTACTATAGCTCTTCTTAACATTTAAAGCATGCTGTCTTGCTTGATCATTGAAGCATTGCCCAGTTTGTCCTGTTTACTTTTCCACGTGTTAGCGGTATCTTATACACATTAGATTGGCATTCAGTAAACCTATTCTAGTGACGAATGGTGCAAGATTGACTATTCCTGTTGCTGTAAGTACATGCACTTTTGAAAGCTTGCAAGGGGTGGAAAACAACAATGTCATATCTGCTGGCTCTTTTCCTAAAATTGTGAGACACCTTATGTACGTAGTACCGTGTGACAAGCAAAGGTGATTGGTCATTCTCTTTTTCTTTTGGTCCTCCTTCCTTTAACTTTACTTTCTGCAGGAGGGTTCCACAAACAAGTGTGATGATGCTGTTGGGGTATTGGCTGGTGCTATCAGCCCAGGAGTGCTAAGAATGTTCTGCCTTTTGATAGTGGGCATTCAAAATTAGTAGAAAGAGGAATTGATACCACATGTACTCAGGCCACCCTTCAGAAGTCATGTTAGCACAAGGGTGAGGTCAGGTTTAAAAACCAGAATAAAAGACTAAAAGATGCTGGGTATCCCCACAGAATCATCACACCCGTTTGCAAAACCCTCCTGCAGAAAGTAAAGTTAGACAGGCCAACAAAAAACAATGACCAAAACCTTTGCATGTTATACCACATCATGTGTCTCACAATTAAAAAATAGCCAGCAGATATGATATTAGCGTGTTGTTTTCCACCCCTTGCAAGCTTTCAAAAGTGTGTGTACTAAACAGCAACAGGAATAGTCAATCTTGCCCCATTCGTCACGAGAATAGGTTTACTTAATGCCAATTTAATGTTTGTAGAAGTATTTTTTATCAGGTAAACCAATGATCAGTGCATCACTACACGTTCACTTATCCTTTCCGAGTGGGAGTATTCTTTTCACAGTTAAAGATTATTTTGTAGTGCTCACACGTGTCGTCGCGCATGAACATGGTTCTTGTGCTCCGTATAAAAGCGCTCGTAGCACATTCATTAAATTCAGTTGACAGTCGGTGCTCTTTCCTGTTCTTTCTGTCTCTTCCGAAAGTTGTCGCGCTGTGACTAGCACACAACCACGATGAACCAACTCTCCCAAATTAAGCTCTTGTTACGTAACACGTAGACCGAGTTTCGTATGAAAAGAAGGAACGGTGCTTTTAAAATAAAACTTTTCACATACAACACCTAGACGGCATTCCAGGAAGTTCAGAAGGCAGCCACGTGACCAAACATTTTTCCTCTCCTAAATATTCCAGAAGTTCACTATTTTCAATGCAGCACGAGTTTTTCGAATGCATTTGAGATGGTTGCCAAAATGGCTGGGACATTTGGCATAAAGTGACCCAGCTGTGTCATTAGCCATAATTATGCATTAGCTCTTTTGCTTTTTGTGTGTTTTGACTCAGTTTTGTGTTCGTTTTTAGCTTAATATGTTTCTGATCATTGTATTGGTTTCTTAAGTATTCGCTAAAGTTATATGTGCAAAAACCCGTATATGTTTGCATGTACATCATTTCTCATAACCAATTGTTATACATCCAGGAATACAACGCTTAAGCCACTGTGATTATATACATTTGAAAACACTATCCATATATATTTTTGTGTGCATCACTTCTTGGGAACGATTGTGTACATGAAGACGTATATAGTGAAATCATGGTGATTGTATATATTTGAAAGAATCATAAGTATATATATGCTTGTATTTCATTCCTATTAACCGATTGTGTACATGAAGGAGTATTAAACTGGAAACCACTGGGATTGTAGATACTTGAAAGAATTATAGGAATATATTAGCGTATATTTCATTTGTAGTCTCTATGTACTTGAAGCAGTATACTAAACTGAAACCAGTGTAATTGTATGTTGCAAAGAATTGTCAATGAAGTGAAACTGAATAAACATAATAAACATTTGAGCTGTTGCATGTGTAGTGTACGTATACGTGAACGTATATCTGGTGAAAAAGTTGTGTGGTAGAAGAAAAGTTTGTTTTATTTGCCTATTAAATAAACGCAATATGCAAGGGCAGCAAGGCTTCATTTTCTGTAACGCGCATTATGCATATACTGTGAAGTATATATAGATCCAGCACAAGTTCATACACGATGGCACGCGTTTATATTTTTGCCCAGACGCAATGAATGGAGCTTGACAGGTGGCGCACCATTGATAATGAGGACCACTTTCTTCAAGTAGTGTGTAATCAGTGCATGCTGACATCTATTAGTGCAGTCTAAAAGAATACTGGCACCCCTTCCATGGGCACTCAACACCCTTGGGCACCCTTCTCGCACCCACCTCAGAGGGTGCTAAAAAAGTGATGGACATCGAAGGCAACCTTCCTTAAGGGTGTTTTTTAACACCCTACAGTTTTTTACATGTACACCCTATTCTAAGGGTGCATGAAAAAGCACCCTTTTTGGAAGGTGCTGAATTAACACCCTTAGGGTGTCGTCCACGGGACAAGCTCATTTACACCCTTCTGGGTGTAAAAATTTTTACTGTGTACGCAAGATAGCCACACTAAATGTAGGCAACCGAGCATACAACAAGGTGAAGGATTTTCTCAAAAACAGAAGTCTCTTTAATACTTCGCTAACTCACATCAAAACACAGATGCATTGGCTCAGTGGACACCTCACAAGGCTCCGTCATCTCTTCGATGCTCTTCAATCTGGTTATGGTCGGCCTTTTCGAACGTTTAAACGCCATAGAGGGAGTGTATCACGCCATATACGCAGACATTACAATTCTGGTAAGCTATGGAAGGGATAGAGACATCGAGCAGTGGCTAAAGACTATGGTTGAGGTAGTGGAACAGTACCTTGTGGAAATCGGTTTTGTCTGCTCGTCAGAAAAATTGAAACTTCTCCTGTACCACCCGACGCTTAAAGGAAGACCTTTTAAGTGTTTCATTCGCAATGCAGAGTACGAAGAAATTTGCGTCCGCACCAAAGATGAGCAAGAAATTCCTCGGGTCAAGCAGATCAAGGGGCTTGGACTCGGAATCAATTGGTGCCAGCACAGACGATAAGGAATTCGGAGCCCCGCCGTGGTGGTCTAGTGACTAAGCCACTCGGCTGCTTACCCACAGGTCGCGGGATTGAATCCCAGCTGCGGTGGCTGCATTTTCAATGGAGGCGGAAATGTTTTAGGCCCGTGTGCTCAGATTTGGGTGCACGTTAAAGAACCCCAGGTGGTAGAAATTCCCGGAGCCCTCCACTACGGCGTCTCTCATAATCACGTGGTGGTTTTGGGACGTTAAACCCCACATATTAATCAAATCAAGGAATTCAGAAACTTAGGTCATGAACACGATGAGGCTCATCAGAAGAATCACCAATAGACAACGGGGCATAAAGGAAGCCATCATCGTCAGACATATTCATTCCTTTGTGATTAGTCACATTACATTATGTGGCCATCTACCCCGATTGGTACTCTGCTGAAAGGAGTAAACTGAACACTCTCATTAGGAGAACACATTGTGGCGCTGAGACTTCTAGACAGCACAAGCACGGAACTTATACTACAGTTGGGCACGCACAATACGCTTAAAGAAATATTAGAGGCCCACCAAGTTGCTCGACTAGACAAACTAAGAGGATGAACGGGCAGGAGCATCCTGTACTAACTCGAGATAGCTTATAACAAGCAGCACAGTGATAAAAAACTCTCCCTAGCCGAGTCAGAGAAACGTTCCGTGGGGCTAACATACCCAAGAACATGCACCCCGAACTGATTCAGGGTCGAAGAGAGAGCAGAGCCCGGTCTCTACTACAAGCCTTTGGTAGAGACAAGGAAACGCTGTTCGTAGACACGGTAGAATGTGCGCATCTGCGTGCCTTCGCAGCAGCAGTGTACGCTGGAGACACCCTGAGGTAGCGGAAGAAGTGGCGATAGCCGCAGCCATAGTATGTCCTAACAGCCGATATATCCTAAGTGATTAACAGACTGCGATCAGAATTAAATTAAGCACAAGGCAGAATTTTGCCAGAGACCGTGGCTATCCTTCAAGCCAATACAAAGTATGTAACCTTCGAAGAGACGGAAGAATGACATCTTATATGGTTCCCGGCTCACACGTCCCTCCACACCTCCGTGCCCAACCTCAATGGGAGGTCCCTCTCGCAGCGCGATGTCTCACGTTCCGCGTTCGCGTTGAATGGCCCTCTTCAGCGGACAAGCATTCTAGAGAGGGCTGAACAGAGAGGGATAGAATGACCCGATACTGTGACATTACGTACTTTATCTTTTATAAGAAAGGTATTTATCCACCATAAGCGCCAAACTCAACAAATCCGAAGCGGCACATTGGCGGCAATTACAAAACCAGACCTTCCCTAAGACCATTCGTTTCAAGAGGATATACCCCGATGTATATGCAGATGATACTTGCAAATTATGCGGCTGGACTTACGCGCCCTTATGCATGTTCTCCGGGAAGGTGCAGTTCTAGCAGAAGAAAATGCAGTCTCCCCAGATGACGCTGCGGTGCGGTGGACGGCTCCTTTGCGCAGCTCCAACCTGGTGGTGGTGGTAGTGGTTAGAAGACGAAAAAAGGCACCTAATTTCTGCAACCCGGTCGGGAGCACGGCGCAGTGCCTGTGGGGAAGGAAAAAGGGAGGAAAGTGGAAAGAAGAGAAAAGATTAAGTGAGCAGTGGCACGGTCGTCATCAGCACGAGCAGCAGTCCGGAAGCAAGGGTAGGGGTGGCAAGGGGCCCATCCTCAGCGGTAGGCCACGATTCCCGTCTCGTCCAAGAACTCAACCAAGCTCCGGAGCGCTGGTAGATGGTGACGAGATGGGAACAGTAGGTGCTCTAGGGTAAGCTCCAACCTCCAAGATTAACTATGGGCGATCCAGCAAGCCCGCAATGCGGCGAGGAGACAGGGTTTCCAGTCCTCCTCGGGGGTGGCCTTGGCTGAGGCCACGAATTTAGCGGAGTTATCGTTAAAGTTACTACCACCGCCACTCACCATTATGGCTACCGGCACCGACGGACGCTCTCACGTTTAGATGCACATACATACCCATAAAGTGGACGGAGAGAATGGCCGCTACAGTATCTTAGTTGGTAGAGCGTCATAGGCATTATTGAAAGGTCGAGAGTTCGGTCCCTGTGCGCGGCGAGTAATCTATTCGTACACTTTCCTTCTTTGACACTTTACTCGACGTTCACTACTCATAACTTCCGCTTTGCCATCCTTGGCGTAATTGTCTGTTACTCGTCATTATTATTACGACCAACATAGAGAAATGAGCACTTAAAACGAGCCCTTTAATTTGCACTTCTTTTCTGAGAAAGGCTTCATCTGAAGCACTGTTGTTACCTTTTGCTAATAACGTGCGCATGGCAGTCTCAAAAACTTTCTTTTAAAGATTTACAGGAATAGAGTTTCGAGAAATCGTTTTTTGTTCGACGGAAATATTGTAGTAAAAATTAGCCGATAATTCAGACAAAAAGGTATAGGGGACGCTAGTGTGTTGTTTTAAGTGTATTGCAATAATGTAGATGTAAAGAAATTAAGTGGACGAAAACACAACTTCCCGTCGGCAGGCACCGAACTTGCAACCTTCGAGAACGAGCTGCGGATGACAAAGATAACGCTCACCTCGCTGCCGACTTTGATTGTAGACTGTGTAACTGCGCAAAAATAAACGTTTAGGAAAACGAAAAACAGGAAGCACAAATATCGTGTGTTCCCGTTCATTTCTTGCGGAGTTACTCCATGAACCAGTACCAAGTGGCCAAACTTACCGATCTTTCATATTAGCTTGAAGAGTGAGTGAGTGAGTGAGTGTGTGTGTGTGTGCGTGTGCGTGTGCGTGTGCGTGTGTGTGTGCGTGTGTGCGTGTGTGTGTGTGTGTGTGCGTGTGTGCGTGTGTGTGTGTGTGTGCGTGTGTGCGTGTGTGTGTGAGTGAGTGTGTGTGTGTGTGTGTGTGTGTGTGTGTGTGTGTGTGTGTGTGTGTGTGTGTGTGTGTGTGTGTGTGTGTGTGTGTGTGTGTCACCGCTTCGGGTTTTCTCGTATCAAGCGTTTCTGATTGCTTATATTATAACCACTTGCCAGACTGAATCAGACGTGTTACACAAACAGTACAAGCTGTCGAAAACTACGAACGGGTCGGTTGCAAGTTCGTGACTACGTTGCTCTAATTTATTTACGATGAAACGATGCAACACCACGAGCATGCATTTGAATTTTCTTGAAGCGAAAATCGTCAAGCACAATTTGTTGAGCTTACTTTCTTAACAAGAGTGAATAAAACATGGCTATGGGGCCGCGCGAATACTAGGTCACCCATGTGGATAAAGCAGCAGCTTGAAACGTACTTGTCTGCTAGTTGCTTCATCACTATGGCATATGGCAATGCACACCGGGTGAAAGAAGAACACGAGCACGTAGTCTTCGTAACATGAAGCAACACGACTTGTGTTTGTGTTCGTCCTTTCACGAACACTACACGAATATTACACTATTCTCATCCGTCTTTTCACGAACGCTACACGAACACTACATGGTTGGTGTTCGTCGTTTAACGAACACTACACGAACACTACACAAATCGTGTACGCTACTGCCGTGACGCGAATAAGGAGCATGTTGACTCGATTTCTTTTTTGAAGAAGTGATTAGAGGAGCCGCGTGTTGCAGCATTGAATGATCAAGTGCAATTAATTTTGCCGCTTACAATTGCAACCAAATGCAAACATGGTCTGAGTAGTGGACACGTGCGTCTTAGTTTTATGTGTGTACGTGTTCTTGCGCAAACATAGCTGCATCAAGGCTGGTTACAGCTTCATTCAATACGCTTTTCTTAATTACCGATGTCTGTCTTCTGAAAAACAAAATAAATGCCAGGCGATGCCCCCTAACGTAAGCGCACTTGCTAATGAAGCAGAGGGGGCTTGGAGCCTGCATCTTTCTTCTCTGTTATTATTGCGTGGCACGCGTCTAGCGAAAAACATTGCGCTTATCTTGATTGCAGGCGATCCGGCGGAAACGGCCACTGATTTCAATTTTTTGCTTTGCAGCCGCGCCACGCTGTGCGTGGCAAGCCTTAATTTGTAAACGAGGATGTTGCGCAGCAAAGAGCGTGCATGTGCTTGTGAGGCTCGTATGCAAATGACCCGTGCTTGCGAAGCCAGAATGGTGGTGACGCTGCCACAGAAATGTCTGTCCCTCGTGGCGTTGTTCTTTTCAGTTTGAGGTTATTGTTTACTGACAATAGCAGCGTCGGATACGCAAGTTGCTCGATGCGGGGTTTTTCGCAACACGAAATTCGAGCCACTCACTGCGTCAGGCAAACAATTTCGAAAAGGCCGTCAGTACCGATCTCAATTTCTATATGACATGGATGAGACTGAAAGAGTTCATCACATTTTAACACGCGCCAGAAAACTAGTCAAAGCGCAAAATTTTGTATAGTAGTTCAGTAAGTCATGCCTAATGACCCGAGCCGGAAGGCTGAAGACAGAGAGTTTTTTAATACGTGTTCGTGACATGTAGAGCGTTGTGTCACTTTCAGCTAATAGCGCGCATGAGTTTCTAATAAAACACCAAAATATATTTCACCAGAAGAATAACTGCGTGGTGTAAAAATCTACCTCCGGTATGTGCTAGAACTGAGATCGCGTGGAAGCATTAGCTTGTCCGCAATTTAGGTTAAAAGAAACATCAAAGTGTACTGGCTAAAGGATAAAAACGATGTCATTGCTGTAATTACATTTGTTACAGACGTACGTAATCATAATATAGGCAAATAAAAGAATATCGTTTAAAGAGAAGACTAACAAGTACGCGAAATGTTATATTGATGTACATAGACTGGTACATAAGTTGTGCGATTACTTCAAGCTTGATAGCAATATTATATATATATATATATATATATATATATATATATATATATATATATATATATATATATATATATATATATATATATATATATGAGGGGGAATAGGTGTATACCTCAGGCCGCTCGTTTTCCGTGCTAATATGCGCAATACTAATGAGATCTAACAGACAATAATACCAAAGAATGTATAGGAGAAGTTATTAGAACCGAACCAATGTAGTGTAAGTAAGAAAAAAGAAAAGTGGATAAAAGATTGACTTGCAGGAGTCGAACCTACGACCTTCGAATAACGCGTTCGATGCTCTAACCACTCAGATATCATGGCGGCTATCTCCTCAGCCACTTTATTGGGTTTATATGTGAATATAAATGCGGTATTGTCAGTCAGCGCCATCTGTAGCCACAGCAGCGATTGTGGAACACCCTTTTATGAGCCTGTGTGGCGTCACGTAGCACGTGAACCTATTACGAGTGGACAGCTGACAAATAGTCCCTCGTACACAACCTAACGGCACCAAGTCTCCCAGTACGAGACCATCGTTAATGATTATATAAGGGAAATAAGTGTATACCTATGGGTTTGTTTTGCCGTGTTTTGACACAATATTAATTATATCTAAAAGACAATAATGCCAAGGAATCTATAGGAAATATCCATCCCCTCCTATATGTATATATATGCATCCCCTCCTTCGATGCATTATGGAAGCCAATCAAGTAATTTTCATAAATGGCTTAGCCAGGAACCGCACGATAATTCTATTTGGCGTACACAACAAAACATATGAACATTACGACTTCACGTGACTGCTGACAAAGAAACTTAATGAAGATTTCAAGAGATTTACAGCTGCGCTCAAGTTTATGATACATGCCTCTAAAAAGAAGGGACAGCAACAGTTTGTTTCTGTTAGGGCATTCTTGGGTCTTGCTTAGTGGGAAGAACGAGACATAGGCTTGATAAAGAAAATTGTAAGAGCGTTAACCAGGCGAAATAACCGATTTACATAACTAATCATTAGTTTTACCGCATCCTGTAAGTAGTCGGGATAAGTAGTCGTCATAGACTCAGAACTTGCCCCGAAGAATAAGCGAGGTGAATGTTCACAGTTTAGCGAAGCCTTCATAGGGGCTCATGCTTTCAGAAAATGTGCTTCAAGAATGGGTCAGCTGGTTAGCGCTGTCTGTCTACATAAGGGACACCTCTCACCAAAGCAATAATAAACAGGCAGGTCACGTCATAACGGTGAGCAGTGACTAGTGTTCCCTGTTCGCTCTTTTTGTTGCTGTGTTTTGCAATTATCGTTATTACTATTCAAAACATTTCACATTTTACACCACTGTATTGTACTAAGCATTGATACCTTAAACAAATTTCTGACTCCACTAAATGGGGGTCTTAAGCAGCAAGGGCTTACAAGATCTTATTCCTTATAAAATTTGGGCTCGAGCGAGTTTTTTTTTGTTTGTTTGTTTATTAAATGTACATGAGGAGAGGTTAGTGCCACTGCATGGCGCCGACTACTCTCGTGTTGTACAAAAGCCGACATCGCATATTTTGTAGCAAACACAAGGCTCTACATATGTAGATAGCACAACACTTACGCAATGAGTCCATGTTTTTCAATACTGAGATGTTTTCACACCACACAGTAATGTGTGCAGACTACATAGAAATGAGTCTCCACCCGACAGAGTTTGTAAAAACACATGTAATCACGCTAATTTAGGTGTGCGCGCAAAACATGAAAGTTCAATTAAACTGGGAATGTGGTCTTGTCTCTTTAGTACTGAACTGTTTTCAGGAAAAAATTCACAAAGATGCCGTAGTGAAACACACAAACATTGTTATCAAATATATCGCTTAACAATGACAATAATAAATTTTTTTTTGTTTAGTACTTTTAAGACATTTCTGATTCCTCCA
Organism: Rhipicephalus annulatus; assembly: GCA_013436015.1. Lineage (NCBI taxonomy): Eukaryota > Metazoa > Arthropoda > Arachnida > Ixodida > Ixodidae > Rhipicephalus > Rhipicephalus annulatus. The sequence continues at coordinate 1,289,717 of WOVY01009991.1, forward strand.
GAAAGTCAACCAATGCACGCAATGCAGTGGTTAGTAGTTTTCCTTTTGGCCATGGACCTAAAATTTTCGCAAATGATGGAGGTCGCTCATCCAAAAAATTGTGTGTTTAGAAAAAGTTGCTAACGATTTAGAGCACGAGGTACTCAGTTATGGGAAAGCATAAACCGTCCCGTGGGCCGCTATTGTCCTCAATATAGCGCGTTCCTCACACGAATACACTGTTCAAACCTAAACTTAACTTTTTGTGAAAGTTTCTTGTGAGGTGCATCATAATTTTTACCACGTACGAGAATGTGCTCAACATCTTTTTTGAGCTTCTTTACATGAACAGATAGGACTGCCAGCTTTCCTTATTCTATGCAGGAAGGCCTTCGTGAAGGCCGTGCCTAGTCGAAGCCTATAAGTGACTGTTTCTACTAATTGGTTAACCTTTACTAGAATATTAAATTTTATACTGCAATTAAAGCTATATAAGTGGGTGTTTTGCGCATCATTTTCGAACCAGGTTACCATGGGCTATTGACAACTCAGCTTATTTATTAGACATCGTGCATAGATCACCAGTACAAGTAGCAGTGATATATTATTCTCCAGATGCGCTGCGTGTGCCATGGGATCAGCTATGTCGTTCCTCATAATTTCACAGTGGCTTGGTCCCATTGGAACATTATGGTGTGGTTCAAACTTCTTACTGCAGCGTAAGGATTCTGTAATTTATTAGTATTCCGTAGTATTGTATGCTAGCTTCGTTGCGCGAGCTGATTCCTTTTAAACAAACTAATGAGAACTATGATTCAGTGATACCTAGCCATCGAAGTGCACCTTCATGTTAACTTGTGAAGCGCAAAGCATAGAGTATTGCATAAAGCTCTGCCGTTGCAGATGTTGTGAAATGGCTGAGCTTAATATCTTTTTTCTCTTGATATGCAGGTACAAAAAATGCTGACGTAGAGCTTTGATTCAGACGTGATCCGTCGGTGTACTCGTGAATACAGTCTTCATATTTCATATAAATATATGTTTAAGTCAATTGCTTTATTGAAATTATAGGCACATCCTTACTTCAAGTTAATCCCGCAATGGAAGTGTTATTATCTGGAATAGAGAGTCACCATAGTGAATGGGATGCACATGGAGGCCAGTATTCGTGTATAAACAGTAAACTCTTGCATTCTACTGCAGCTTTATGTATTCGTGCAGCTTATTTACTGAATATCTTGGTATAAGTGATGATTAGCGTATTTAGTTGCCAACCGAGGATAATGCCGACAAGCTTCCGAACATCTCAGCGCATGAAATGTCAGTTGACAAGACCCCACAATTACCATTGCACTGGCAGACGCTCACGGTCCTCCAAGACGTATACGAAGGCTTCTGGCCAACAATCTTTTGATCCTCGCCTCTAAGTTATAGATATACAAGGTAAAACCGGGGCAGTTATAGCTATCCTTTGTCTAATGACTGCTGAATTTACACGAAATAAAGGAGAACATGAACTATCCCATCTCACTCCGGTCAGTCAACGTATTGTATTGATAAGTGAGTTAATTTTTTTAAATGCGGAGCATTTCTTAGCGAACTTCGGCGACATTGAGCGTATCTATCTATCTATCTATCTATCTATCTATCTATCTATCTATCTATCTACCTATCTATCTATCTAGCCACGTACGACTTTTTGCTCTCCTGGCCGTTTCGATAATGGTATTGATACTAAGCTTGGTGTGACATAACATGACTGTAAGAAGAGCAATTTTGACTAGTCATAACATAAAAATCTTGACATGGATGTTGTGAATGTCATGATTTACATTTTATGGTCCTGCAGATCATGCGGTGGTTTCCTTCACATAGCACGTTGAAAAACTAGTATTGTATGACATGAAGGTATGGCGAATACAGGAGACAGATCTTAACATGAAAATCATGACATGCGTGTCATGCAACAACATGATTACATGCCAAGCTCACGATGCGCTCGCGGCTGCTTCGCTAGCGTCGCGTATACCGAATTTGGTATTACAGTACGTGAATGGATGACGAAGATATGTGACTGGTGCAAACATGATAATCATGAGATGCGTGTCATGTAACAATATGACTACAGGCCACGCTCATTATGCGCTGGCGGCCGTTTCGCTAGCTTCACTTATACCAAATTTGTTATTACAGAATGTGACTGGATGACATAGGTAAATGAGACATGCAAACATAATAATCATGACACACGTGTAATGTAACAACCTAACTACGTGCCACACTCATGATGTGCTCACGGCCGTGTCACTAGCTTCACACATGCCGAATTAGGTATTACGTGACATCAATGGATGACGAAGCTATGTGATTGGTGCAAACATGATAATAATCAGATGTGTGTCATGTGAGAACATGACTACATGTTCGCAACGGTTGCCGACGGGCAGCGCCGACGGACGCTGGTCGCGTCTGGCGTCAGGCTATAGAGTGCTTGCGTTTTGCTATCGTAGCATCGCTATGCTCAGTGTGCGTGCGCGTCAACGCTACATTGTAGTATATTGGGCCCTTCATGATGCTCTCGTGGCCGTTGCGCTGGCTCCACTTATACCAAATTTGGTGTAAAGTGACGTCAATGAATGACTAGAATATATGACTGGTTCCAACAGAATAATCTTGACACGCTTGTCATGAAAGAAGATGACAACATACCACGCTTATAATAGTGTTGTCGCGGTTCTTTCGCTTGCTCCATATATACGAAATTTCGTATCACGTGACCTGAATAGATGGCGAAGGTAAACGACACATCTAAACATGATAATCATGACACGGAAGACATGTACAGCATCATTTACCTCCACCTCGTAACGGTGTGCTGATTTTAAAATGTCATATCAACCTTTCTCATTCGTGTTTCGCATATCATCGATTCCCACTGTACGTGGGATCTGTCAGTTTTTTCGTCTAAATATTTTACCTGTGGAGCCCAAGATAAAAGTTTATCTAAAATACCCCTTTAAAGATTTGTGTTTTCGCACAAGTCGTAAGCCGTGAGAGTCTATCTGAAGCTTTAATTTCTTAAGGCATTTCCTTGTGAATGGAAGAACAGCTGTTTGATCATGAGAAAGAGTCATGCCTCTGCTCTTGAAAAGGTCAACATTTATTGTGAGACCGTCCTGAAGCTTTTCCTGAAGTGTTTGAGAAGTGTTGTCTGAGGTTCACCTTTACAAGTATTACAGGACAGTGTTATGGTTGCGCTGGTATGCCTTGACGGGACGGCTTTGTGCTCTCCCATAGCAGAGTACTAAGTACTCTAAATCTTTAGCAACATTTCCTAAGCATGTCTGATGCGCAAATGCACAGATCGTCAGCATATAGTGAATATTTCAGACTAGTAGGTAAGATATGGGATAATTCAGCCATAAGGCAATTAACAAAAATAGGCAACTTCATGCTCTATACTTTTGCCGTCAGCTGTGTCGATAAAGATTTTCCTGTCTCTTAAAAATTCTGCAATGCATCTTAGTGTTCTGTCAACTATTCCCAACTGAATTAGGCCTTGTAGTACATGAGCGTGGTTGGTTGTGTCAAATGCTCGCTTTCCATCTAGAAATACTGCAACGACGATTCTTCCACAGCTCTTCTCATGATCTCCATAAGTTACAATGTCTAGAATGGCACCCATGGTGCAGAGGCGTTTACGAAAGCCTGCCATATTTTCTGGAAGCACGTTCGTACATTCCACCCACCACTGAAGTCTAGCGTCGATTATCTTTTCCGTAAGTTTAGAGACAGCTAGTCAGACTGACAGGACTGAAAGAATCTATTGATAGAGGTGTTTGGCCAGGTTTGAGAATTAGGACCACTCTTGCAACTTTCCAGGAGTGTGGAAGGCACTCTATTGTCTATGCCTCATTAAATATTTTCAACAAAGTATACGTATCGACAGGGTCCAGGTTATTTAATGCTGCATATGTTATCTCATCAGGACCAGCTGCTGTCCTCTGTCGGCACGCTGAAAGAGCATTATTTATATCTTGCAGTGAAAACGAATGATGTAGTTCATCATGATGTCTAATTAGAGAACTTGTAATTAATGCTTTAATATACCCAACAGACTTAATGTATTCAGGCGTGCGCCCGGCTGCACTTGGTCGTGTAATATGCTGACAAAATTCGTCCGCAACGGTCGTTTCCGGTACATTCTTCACTAAAGCTAAGGCCCTAAATTGTTGTTAATGTGTTACTGTTCCACTTTAACAGTGTTGAACATTCCATCATGTTGAGTCAGGTGTAAGGGGCGTTATCGAAGCGAAGAATTCCCGGCAGCGCTTTGTGCATATATAGTCTATTCAGTTATCGGCTCATGCGGTCATGCGGTTTTTGACAGTCTGCGGTTGTCAGAGTTGTCAGTTAGGCTTGTAGTGAGCGAATGGGGGCTTATTTTATCGCCAAGTCGCTAGCAGAGTTTTCAAGTTGCTTGCTGCGTTTTGACGGTTCAATAGCATTTTTGTTTCAGAAAATATAGTTGTTTTAGTGATCATCACATTGACCAATGCACCTTTGTTGTTCACTACTATCGTGTTTGTCGATGACCGAGTAGTTAGTTCATAGGCGTGGCCCGGGTTCCCCATGAAGCGGGGAAGTTCTTCGTAGCGTGGTCGCCCAACTTACTAAGTCATTGTATGGGGCAAATTTAGCGCCCCGTCAATTTTGCGCCCTTTCGATTCGCCTCCCAAGCTCACGCCTCTGGTTCACTCTTCAAATATATGTTGGGAAAAATTAGAGTAAAGGCAATTTTTTAATCCTCCTTCAGTAAAGGTCAGTCAATCATATACGGTGAGGGAAATCACAAGTAACGTTATTCATGCGCTGGCAAACGTACCACCAAGAGAATAGAGAAACAACATTGGAGATAATGCTAAGAAGTACCTAGGTGTTTCCGGCCATATGGTCGGGCCTACCTGAATTTGAATTTGAAGTGAGTTTTTACCATCTACTGTGTATTCAGGCAGCATTTTGAAAATGAAAATTAAAATTATTCTCAAGAATGTGAAATTTCATAATGCATCCGCTTCTTGTGGGCTCTTTTTTATAATGATAACTCACTTGTTTGCTCGGTAGCCACTACTGAGTCGTGTCCAGCGCAAAGTTTACTTCATTCAAGTGCATGGAACTACGATGTCCAGCTTTACTAACTTAAATCACGCCTCCGATTAGACTGTTCGTGAAAGTGTGAGGCCCACGGAATGGCTTTATGCTCTCTAATAGTGGAGTACTAAGTGCTCTCAATCGTTAACCACCTCTTAACACACAATAGACTGAGATGGCTTTCAGATCTCCTTTAGTATAGAGCACGAAGTATACTCTAAATCGTTAAACGCTTTTTCTTAACACATGCGCTTAATTTGCCATGACCCTAATATAGGGACAACTGTCTGCTCTCTCATATTTGAGTAATAACTACCCTAAATTGTTGAACTTTTTTCTCTAAACCCTCTAAGGACATTTAGGCTTCGACTGTTGTTAAGTTCTACGACGGAGCTCACTGCTTTCTCATAGTCGAGTACGAAGTACTAGAAATCGTTAACACTTTTTCTAAACACAAACTTGCATGACCAGTACTATACTCTATTTCATATAATCCCTTCAGCACTGTGGATGCTACAAGGCCCTTTAGCTGTTAGAAAGGGTGATTAACCCTTCCACGGGTATTCATCCGCGTCGCGTCGTCTGCTCGGCGTCTTCACAGTGTCAGGTCACCAAATTGTCTATGCACACTCATTGTGATTGATATGTTTGGTTTATTAACATTAAAATGCGATCGACTTGTGAAACAAGCATCTATACTGGGCCACCAACTTCCCCTCTTGCGCGAAATTTCCCAACTCGGAGATGTAACTCGGTGCTTGGAGACCCTCAATGCTCTTTGTATGGTATACACCCGTGTCATATCGGTGACTGGGTGATAAATTAAAACAGGTCCGATTGTTTGAATTGAAAACAAACTACTTGAATCGGAACGCTCAATTATCAGATGGGAAACACGGGTGGTCGCTGTTTATCACCGACGCTGTTCGTGGCTCTCGTACGAGTGCCTCTGTTGACGCGTTCCTTCGCGTCTCCCGCTGCAACGATCCTTTCCTCTCTTCTCTTCTCTCCACCGAAGAAGGATTCGACGCATACGCAAAGCTGTGTGAGGTTGTACCAATGCCTCTAAATTGAGGACATCGGTTGTACGCATATGTCCGATATTTGGAGATGCAGAGCTCTTGGCATGGGTCACGCAGCTCCAGCACTGCCTCGGAGTGTTATGCTAAGCGGGTGTGGCTAAGCAAGGAGCATATTCCTCTAATAACAGCAAAACGTTTCTGATGCTTTGTCCTAAGAGCAAAAAAAATTGCCCGCAGCTTCCCACGGGGGAACACTGAGGAGGATGCGGACCATATAATTGGTTAACGGGGTGTTAAAGTGCGACTTACTTGGGTCGATGGCTAAATTGGTTAACGTGGTTGTGAAATGGGGTGTTAAATTGCGACTTACTTGGGTCGATGGCTAAATTGGTTAACGCGGTTGTAGGAGGGGGTGTTAAATGAGTGAACACGTACACACGTATGCGAAAGGGCGGCGCTGGTCGAAGGGACGTCGATCATTGTGTTTGTGGATTCGTTGGAATTAATTTCACCGCGACCTTGGACGTCGACGCGCCGTACAAACCAACCGACGAGCGGCAACTGAGCGAGCGAGCGCCGACCTTGAGTATATATACAGCATGACGGCGCATGCACTGTCAGCTGTTGAATGTTCTCGAAGCGCGACGCCACATGTGCGTCCACTGGAGAATCAGGAGTATTGTAGATGTCGAACGCGGTGTGTAGAGGAGGAAGGGTGCACAGATAGTGGAGGAGTGAAGCGCGCGCGGTGTGTAGAGGAGGAAGGGATGCACAGATGGTGGAAGAGTGGGCGACGGCGCGACGGCGCATGCGCGCGCGTCAGCTGTCGAATGTTCGAGAAGCGGTGTGGACGGCGCGGACGACGCGAACGGCGCACTACAAGGCGCGAGTATAAGATGCTCCGCATCTAAAAAAAATTGGCCCTGTGTCTGTATATTTCACAGCAAATGTATCGGAAAGATGATAGTCTAGCATATGGACAGAGTGAACAAAACGTTTATTTGATGTTCTTCGCGAGCAAATCGGTGAATTGTATTTTGGGAGCGCTGCAATAGAGAGTCTCGATACGTGGAGCGAAGGCGACGCGAGCGCTATCTGGCAGTTATCCTCGAAAACGAAGGATGGCGTGCGCGCCTGTCACGGAGGTGATAAGGTGTAGAATGCAAAGCGACGGGCAGGTGCCACCACCGTGTCGGCTTAGCAGAGCGTTGGAAACACTTCCCTTTTTGAGCATCGCGATAAATTGTCAGCGCTGCGTGATGAACACTACAGTCCTTAGAATTACTTTCGTATGCCTTGTCTGGTATAAAGACACACATACAAAATATTGACATGTTCTTTTGGTGCCTCAGATGTGCGCAATAATTGCTCATTAATTGATAATCCCACAAGTATGAACGCTGAAACTTGAGCAATATTGATTGGCGCTGCGGATAGGGTTGTTCGTTTGGGGTGTCGTTACGGTGGACAAACAGACAAATGTACAGACAGGCAAAAAGACAGACAGATCAAACTTTTTCCGTCGAAGTACCCCAAGTTGGACTATCGTCTTTAAAATACATGAATTGGTGGCTTATTTAACCATATCTTTTTTTATATTAGCGCCATTGCCGTGTAGCCAGAGAGAGGTCGCATCGAAGCGGTTGGCCGCTTCAGCATGGGCGCTGTGATGTCGATGCGTAACTACAGTTACTGGCGATAACAGACGCACATAAATAAATGCGTATGAAATAAATGCGTAAAAGAATAAATATATCACCTATGAACATGGCGTAACACCTACCAAACAAAAGCCCATTTGAGCCTTTTCTGTCAATTTTAGGCCACTTATACTGCGACTGTGTTTTGCTGCGCAAGCGTGTCGCTTCTTACACCCCGTAGCATTGGTACCGCTGAACCACAGTGGTGAAACAGGGTATAGTTATTTTAGATGCGAAGTGGCGTATATTGAGAGCTTTTCTCTTGTTTTTTTTTTTATTTGCTTCTTTTATATATTTACAAGATACTGCAGACTCAGTAAAGGTCCAAGCAGAAGGAACAGAAAAGTACAATGCAAACAGATAAAAAATGTAATGAAAGAAACAATAAGGTTAAACAATTAACACAACCTGTTAACAGGATGAAAGTTTCATTGCAGAAATTAACGATTTGAAGCAGAAATTACAAAATATTTTGAAAGCACAACAATGCTTCGAGTCGAAATATTGTATTAGCAGAATAACAAAAAAATGCGCAAAGAGCAAATACATATTGCACAACTAATAGCATCAGTAGCGTCAGTGCTGCGTAAACTAGCTACATCTAAGTCGTTCCAATCACCTATGCTATGGCGAAAAAACGAGCATTTCAAAAGGTTTGTTTTCCAAAGATACGGCGTCAGAGATTCAGCATGATGATGTCTCGTTCGTCGACCTACAAGGGGCTTCAAGAGAGGGTCTGTACCAATGGAAAAATGGTTGTTCTTCAGCAAAACAATGTATTTATTTCTCTCAATTTTCCTTTGAAATTGCAATGTTTGAATGCTATTAGCTAGCTGAGGAATCGGTCGAACTATATTTACGAGTGCGGCAATACAAAATATAACGTAAGAGTCATAGGCAATTCACGCCTCCAAGAGATTCTTTCATTTCCCTTCTGCAGGGAAGCATACCAGTTATGCTTAACTGGTTAACATTCCTGCCTCTCCTCTCGCTCATTTTCCTTTCTTCCTACACATAACACAATCAAAATCCACCATAGCTATTTTGGTGCGAAGTTGCGCAAAATATTCGAAGCACTAAATAATATTGCGTAACTTTAAGCTTAGCTTATTATATAAAGATAAAAAGCGGGTTTCCGAAGTCTACTTTCGCATTAGAAAACTATTCCTTTTTTTTTGTTTGGCTAGAAAACTGGCAAGATAGGATTTAGATTTTTACTTGTATATTGCGGTAGAGCAATTTGTTATTACACTTTCTTAAAAAGAAGACACTTGCGTTTTCATCGAGTTATATCATTGTGTATTTCGTCCATTTTCCTTTCAACATCGCAGGATGGTTGATATGCGGGAATCTCGGGGAAAACACAAATGACCTGGTGTATTAAGCTTCAGCTTACCATGCTAGTTGCGCCTTCTAAAGCGTTCCGCAAAGAATGACAAGACAATCGCCAAACTATTACCATATGTAATCCTTTCATACATGCACGAAACAACATTTTCCATCGTATACAGGAGGATGTTTTCACTGTTAACTGATGGTTCGCACACTAGGCTGATACGCCCATGGACATATTCGAAATTCTGAGACGAGTATTATAACTCACTCACTACTACCGTATTATGAGTGCGCCGATGCCGTCAGCAAACACGCGATGAACGAAGACTTGTGTGCGCTTAACGTTCTCAATGGAGCAGGTGTAGATCGCAAGAGTAATGTTAAGGTATCAGTCTGAAGTCACATTGCTAACTGTCGTTGCTGAATGGCAACATCAAACGAATCGATGAGCGTAAACTTTAATATTTTTCTTCTTTTTTTGACGTGAATGGGGTGGTTGGGAGCTAAACTCACCAATATCATTACGAACCATGTCGTACTCAGGGAATTTAAATCACCTTCGGTTGTTTGAGATTCTTTAACGTGCGTCTAAAAGGAACACGGGTTTTCTTGCATTTACCGTTATCTATATGCAGCCTCTGTGGCTGGAAATCGAGCCTGTGTCCTCATACTTAGCAGCGTGACACCTAAGCCACATCGATACTAAAGTGGGCTTTGTGAACATCTTGATATCAAATTGCAAAATTTTATATTTATCCTATCACTAGCGAACATTGCAGCATGGGCTGGCTGGCTTGTTGCCTTTTATGAATGCATTGACTAACATTTCATTCTTTTTCTTATCACCTCGCAGGGGCTTCGGAAAGCAGGGATACCAATGCATCTGTAAGTTCCTCTCCTTTTCTTTTAAAATCTTTTTTTACTCAGAGCAACATGAAGCTCACGTTTGAAAAAAATCTAAAAATAGTGTTTTCAACTGCACGCTTCAAATAAATCAAATCTATATGTAAATGCAAGCTGATTTCAATAGTTACTTTCTCTCCTTCCAATGATTACAAGTGATAATAATGAATCACAAGCAGTTTTGACTTAGCATAGTTGAAAGTTTTTTGCGAATGAGTTGCCAATATGTTGTTCAGAATAAAAACAAATCTTCTACACGCCATGGTGGCAAAATAGCGAAGTATTTTAAATATCGATTTCTCGTGGGCGATTTCTCGTGGGTGATTATAATTGAGCATGCTTGCAAATGTTTCCAAACTTTTCATAGGTGATTCTAAGTATACTTCGCCACTGCTGCATGGATGTACCGATCCAACGAAGTTAATACAACCAAATATTGAGACCAACTCCTAACAACATTTTTGCAAAATAACTAAAATTAGACTGATGCCCCGCTTCACTGAAAGAAGAATAAATGATTTAGCAGTGTTTCTCAATTTTTTCTCGTCCGCCGAGGCTTCTCACATTTTGTAATGGCGTCGAAGCTGTTATCGTTTTAGCACGATGCGTTGAGAGAATAATGCACTTTAGCATCCTTCTCTGTGCCTACTCTGCGCTACGCCTTTGTACCGTAATAGCGGGTCTGTCTTTTACTCGAGTGACTTCAGAGCTTTATTTCGAACTTTTTTCCGAGGTACTTGGACAGCAAGACTGTGGCGAACAACTACATAGAAACAAATATACGAAAAGGCAAACGCAGGGAGGTTAACCTGGTACAGGTAACTGGGTCACTACCCTGCGCAGTCGCGGGGTAATAATGGTTACAAAAACAATTTTAAGATGCCTGAGTGCCCTTCATGACAACGCTACGCTCAGCACCCAGGTAAAAAGGACAAGCGATTCTACTAGTGAACTTTTCATGAAACGAATAAAGCATATTAGTATCAACTGGTGTAAAAAAATATTCCTAATTTCATAATGTTTTCAATGGTCAAAAGCATAGCCATTACCAGTCTACTTCACATCGAAAGCTTTAGTTAGCCACGACAAAGCTTAAGCTCGTGAGGTAGATCAAAAATAGAACCGAGCAGTATCAGAGCAACATGTATATAGTGAGTGCAACCATTGGTTCTATAGCGTATAGTTATACAAAAATACATGGCATGGTTGTTTCGCCAAATAAATGTCGTGCCTCTACGTGTAATAGCAGCAAGCGTGATACCTTGCTTTCCAACTTTTCATTATCAATAAGAGAAGGCACGTTATTGCTGATAATATTTTGTTCAGTACTTCTTAAGCTATCATGGCGGCGAGTTTACAAGGCTCTTCGATGTCGGTATGGTCCAGACTGTAAATTGAATCAATAAAGCGAGTTTGTTTGAGGAAAAGCTGGAAGAGCCTTCCCGGATCATTGTTACTTATAGTGTAAGTTATTTGCACAGTTCCTCTAAACCAATTGTACACCATTTATTTACGTCGATTTAGCAAAGATACAGACGTGGTAGACTTGACAGGGTATATGCCATACGACATTACCAGCATCAACCCCACTGAAATGTCATTTTCTTCAGGATTTATTGGCGAAACCACAGAACTTTTCCGAAGGATCTTTTTTATTTCTATAGCACATAATATTGTTTAAAGTATTGTGCAGTTTCTGCGCCATTATAAAACAGCACTTTACTTTCGACGCCGTCCCAGTTTAGGTGTTGAAAGGGTATGTTCTAGTGGAGTATTTCCGCAAACTGTACTTGAAGCAGATATTGAAATTTACGTGTGAGAAGATTCAGGATGATCACTTGCGAATCGGGAAACGTCCATATATCAACACGTATGAGTCGCAACGCTACAAAGCTTTTTGTTTTAGCATAACGTGTGTGCTGTCTTCTTCGTCTTGTTAGATGCGTCATGACATCGTTAATCTTCTGGCTAAAGGCAATGTTCGCTCTTGTACAAAGGCTCGTTCACAAGTGCGACTTCCACCGATCACGTGACCAAGTCAGTCGCTGAGCAACTGGTCGCCAAATGGTCGCAATGTATCGAAGCAATTCTTTTCACTCAGTCGCAAGCTGCTCGCTTTATCAGTGACGTGACCGCAGTTAAAAACTTCTGCACCAATCATAAGCGCAGAGGCAGGATGCCAGCTTATTTAGCAGGGCATAGCAAAGTGAGAAACTACTTACGTCATTTGTAACAAGAAACTGCTATGTAATTGGAGCATAACTCAAAATATCACTGAAGCTTCCATCACTAGAGGAAGTAAGCGTGCCGGCACTACCATCGCATTTTCACAAGCTTTATAATAATAATTTCTCATTTCCTACCACCTACGTATGGTCTATCTATTGCATTTTTTGCGCTTAGATCACCCCTCTGAAAGTTTTAGCACCGCACGCATGTACTAACCTTTTGTATAACTCGCCATTGCTGTGTGCCATCTGTCATTCCGATGATCTAGCACGCAATGTTATGTCTGTAAAAAGCCACGACATACTTATAAATGCAAAATAGTTCGCCTAATATTCTATGAAAATTTACTATTAGTAACATTACTGTAAACACCCCGTGTGTCTGAAATTTTTAACCTATTTTGTATGCGCTATTGTTCTATATAATATGCGTCATTTATGCTGCTGTTAACGAGTGTATCTATGCCGTTGTAACCCCCACTCCTTTATGTAACGTCCGTTAAAGGACTTTGGAGTATGTGAATAAAAAAATGCAAGAAGATGTGAATTTCGCGTGGTGATAAGTCGCAAGAATGCGAGGGCAAAAGTATATCTGAGCTACTTTTTGTTCACCAGTCGTAATTGGTCGCTCGATAAGTGCTCACTGAAGTGAATCAACGTTAAAAGGACACTAATTTTAACTATTAAGTCAACGTTGATTGTTAAAATGGCGCTCCAGAAAACTCGTAGTGTTACTTTTGTGCCAAAGAAGGGCCCATTTTCAAAAAAAAATCACGTTTTAGTGGTCCGCATCGCGTAAGCGTAATTCAAATTACCCTCCTCAAGAAGCAACCTGACTGGACCGACTCATGTCACTGTTGCCGTGCTCAACGTTGCCCGGCTTTACTGCGCTAGTAGCAGCGAACCGAAAGCAGCTGGGGCCACAGCAGCAACAACGGTCATTGATCAATTTCCCTATTGGCTTCGAGACTGCAGACGCTTTTGTTTCAACTGTGCCCCGCTAGATGGACCACCTTTTTCGTGTAATTATGCAATAATTTTTGAACCACTAATGCCGTTCCCCCTCAGTAGCGTCCAGTGTTTCTTTTTTTCATGAATCAAAGAGAAACGAACAAGCAGCATTTTATTGCGTCTCTTATTGCACGAAGGTTCTTCTTTTAGAGCAGTTAGATCGGTTACTAGTGATTATTTGTAGGCGTTCCATCTGATGTCATCGGGATCATTTTGAAAATGCCCTACTGTGGCGCTTCTAATCTTGGGCCTTTACCTTAATTTCTCGGTAAGTAGGGCACTCTTGTTGATGATATTGTCGTTTTAGATGTTGTCGCACATTGAGCTCTCACTCTGACGTAAATTGTTATTTGACTTCAGTGTCCAGGGTTCCTCCGGCGTGACACGAAGCGTCGACGCTGGAATGGCAGTACCTTCAATACTTAGCTTTAAATCTCGTCCTTTCATTCTTAGAATACCACAGAAAAGCAGAAATGGAAGAGCTCGACTTTATTTGTATGGAGCAAGCTAGACACAATATTAATGAGAATTTCTGTTAGTTTTCCGTGTTTTTCCGTAAATACAGCACTTCGTCATGCTTGAGGAATTCGGGCGTCCTTCGAGGTTCCCGCAGACGTCACTTGAACACAACATTTGGCATATCTCAGCTGTTTTTCACACACACACACACACACTACAGTATGCTCCGCGAGGCTGCAGAAAACCCGGAAGAGAATGATAACCTTCTCTATCCAATGGTGACAATGACAAGTGTTATGTTCTTGGCCTGGCTGGGATTAGAGCTTTTCCCGGTCTGCAGCAGCGAAAAATAGCGGCTGGACGGGAGTTATGCTCGAGTCATTTTTTTATTGCGACACGGCGGCGCAATGCTAACGGGAGGCTCTGTTATTGTGGATGGTGCTTGCCGTGACACAACGCAGTTCGCCACGGCAACCGCCAAAAGCGTGGTGTTTACACGAGATCGGAGTCTGTAGCACCTCTTCGTAAACTGTGTGGAATGCATTAAAAGAATTTTGGGGGAAAATGTATGAAAGTGAAAAGAAAAGGTAGCCTGCGTGAACGACAAACACGAATGTTGCCCCACTGACGAAAAAAAAAACAGACACACGCTCAGCCAGCACACGCAGTCATGCGATTACTCGTCGCGCGACTCGATCTAACTCTGCGGCGCCAAGGACGCGTGTAGGTCGCAAAAAATAGATTACCACCCGCTTAATGCAGTTTACAGCGTGGCGCCAAGTTTTAAATCTAAATAATCAGAAAAGAAAGAGAGCTGCGCTTTTGACATTGAAATATGAGCGTGATAGAAGCTCTTCGCACGCCACGTAGCTCCTGTAGCACTTGGTGGATTTCCCCGCCAAAGTGCGTTGAGTGCGATAAATTAGGTTGCACCTCCTCTATACTTTCCATGCGGTTTAAAAGCATTCAAGCACTTAAGCGTGGAGATTATTACTTTATAGATGTCGTAGGTTTTATACCGGACGTAGGTGACGGACCACATGAGCAGACGATAAATTGTAATTAAAGTCACAGGAATCCTCAATTGCGCATTTAGCAGACACACGTCCGTTGTGCGGGCGAGGACATCGCGTGAAAGTCAAATGTCGCGTTATCTCGAAAACAGTGTCGCAAGAGCAAAGTGCACCAGTTCCCTCTCATAATGCACTATATTCCCTCTCTCTCTCTTTTTGTCATTTGCAGTAAAACGGCAGGCCTACAAGGCACCACAGAATACGTAACATCATTGTATACGTAATACGTAATACCTTACAATTTTTTTCCGTCATAGCGTTGAATGTTTTATATTTGCCTGTAGTGCCCCACGTAGCCTACAGGAGGACGCTTTCGCGCCTGCGCGCGTTTAGAGCAGCAAATATATTTTATGCACCATGCATGTTCTAATGGAGTTGGTAGTGGAACCTGTGGTGTGTGTGTTTTTGTGTGTATTTTTGCATTTTCGCGCTACAACACGGTTGTTAGCAAGCACCAAATACGCCGTGAACAAGTTTTTCTCCTCGACGTGATATGCCTATGAAAAAAAAAATCGCCCCGTATCTGCGCGTTACACAGCAAATGTCAAAAGATGATAGTCTTGCGTCTGGAGAGAGTGAACAAAATGTTTATTTGATGTTCTGCGCAAGAGAGAAAGAGAAATAAATAAAAGGAAGAGACAGGGAAGTTAACCTAGATGAACTGGTTTGCCACCCTGTACGGGGGTGGGGAAAAGGGTCGGAAAGAGGATAGATATAGAGAGATATCAATAAATTAGAAAAAAATCACATGCGCACACATTCAGGGAGTTCCGATCACAGTCATTCGGACAGGCCGGTTTAACGCAAGAAGCGCAGGAGCGCCTCCATAGCCTTCTTCTACGACATAAAATCTTGTCGGTAGCGCAGGATTCTTTCTTCCGAAAGAGGCTGGTTGTCCAGTTCATCTAGTGCATAGCAGAGTGACTGTCTCTGCGAGCAGTATTGTGGGCATTCACACAGAATGTGCCAAGTTGCTTCATCACTGCCACAATGGTCACATGCAGCAGTGTCATCCATTCCTATGCGGAACGCGCACGCATTGGTTAATGCGACACCCAACCATAATCTGCACAGCATAGCCGCGTCTCGACGGTGTAACTCCGGAGGAATTCGATGACTGAGAGTTGGGTCTAAAGTACACAACCGTGCATGGATGAAATGTGACTCGCTCCATTGTGACGTGGTGCGCTTGCGAGCAAGCATGCGGAGTTTCCGTGCAGCGTCAGTTCTGGAAAGCGGAATTGATATTTCGTTGCTTTCAATACGGGCAGAACGGGCAGCTTGATCGGCCCGTTCATTGCCAATTATTCCACAGTGACTAGGAAGCCACTGAAAGGCTATTTCATGTCCTTTCTCAATGAATTGGTGAGTCTTTTCTGCAATCTCGAATACCAGCTGTTCGTACGGGCCGTGGCGTTAAAGGTGATAGAAGGAAGCGATTGCAGTGCCGCCTTTGAGTCATGAAAATTGTCTATTTTTTGGCTGCTGATCGCTGATGAATTGCAATGCGGCACGAAGAGCTGTGAGCTCTGCTCCCATTGATGTCGTAAGATGGGAGGTCTTGAATTTTCTTGTCGTGTCATTTATCGGTATAACAACTGATGCCGTTGAACTCTTCTGTAAAGCAGAGCGGTCGGTGTATACGTGTATACAGTTTTCATACGTCTCGTATAACAAGAACAGAGCAAGCTGTCTAAGAGCAGGTGACGACATATGTGCTTTTTTTCTGGATGCCAGGTATAGTTAGCCTGATCTAACCTGAGTCAGGCACCAGGGAGGAGTCGAAGGCCTGGCGGCGGGTGGGAAGCATGTTGGCGAAGAATCGCGATATGTGGTGACCGTTCGGCGAATGGACGAACGTGGTCTGTCTACTGGTAAAAAGGCTAGGTGGTGGCAGTGTGTCCGAGCAGTATGCCTTATATGTGTCCTGAGAGCCTCAACGTCGAAATGTGTCGTGATGAGGTGGTCACCGGCGATAGCTATAGTAGCCATTGTCGACGCACTACGAGGCAAGCCGAGGCAAATCCGGAGTGCCTGGGACGGAACACTCTGTAGCGTTCGAAGGTTTGTTTTGCTTGCATTGGTCAATGCCGGTAAACTGTACTGTAGGATGGATGGATGGATGAAAAACTTTTATTGGGGTCCTGAAGGATTCCACCCCCGTTTTATAGGGGTAGGATCGCAGGCCGCTCCCACGTTGGGACGGGGAGGCCCAGCCTCACCGCCGCATCGTGGGCCTTCTGGACAGCTTTGAGTTGTTGTATGAGAACCGAACTCGTGAGCATTAAATGAAAGGAGTTCTCAGAAAATTCTTCATTTTTTCTTTGTAAAGAGGGGCACCTCCAGAGCATGTGGTTAAAATCACTGCGATTCTGGCAGACTGGACAATGTTCTGAAATATTGGAGTAATGGCTATAGGTTACGAGCCTAGGGTATGTTCCCGTCTGAAGCATGCGAAGAGAGATTGCCTGTGGCCTAGACAACTTTTCGTGGGGCAATGGAAATGACCTAAGGCCTAATTGATAATGCTTCGTGATCTCGTTGAAGGTAGTCAAAATGTTCCTAAAATGAAGGCTGGCGGCTGACTCCTCTGTCTGAGAAGCACAAGTCCCGGCGCGGTAAGTGAAGCCTCGCGCCTTGGAGTGGGCTAGCTCGTTGACATTGGGAAGGCCTCCAACCCTCAAGCCAAGGTGAGCAGGGAACCAAATAATTGTGTGGTGGGTGAGTTCCTTGTGAGCGAGAATTCTCAAAACTTCCTTGCAAACGGAACCAGAATCGAAGGCCCTAGCAGCGGATTTAGAGTCCGTATAAATACCAGTCCTTTGTGGATCAAGGAGTGCTAGTGCAATGGCCATCTGTTCTGCTTTGTAAGAAGAAGGGGTTCGAACCGACGCCGAGGATAAAATCTGACCCTTAGTATCTACGGATACTACCGCAAAGCGAGCGGAAACGCCCTACTGGGCGACATCAACAAAGCATGAAACAGACGATTGTTTGTGAGCTTGAGCTGAAAGAGAGGAGGCTCGAGCGACACGCCTGCGCACGTTGTACAGTGGATGCATATTTTGTGGAAGGGGGCATACTTTGATGCGAGAGCGTATATATTCATCGAGTGGTGTATTTTGCACTTCGAGCGTCAGGGGGTTGACTCCAGTGTCAATCAGAATCTTTCTCCCCGCTGGTGTGATTGAAAGCCTGGCAACCTGTGCCGTTTGTTGAGCCTCGATAACTTCTTCAAGAGTGTTGTGGACTCCAAGTTTCATAGGGTTCTCAGTGCTTGTGCGCATAGGAATGCCAAGAACTTTCTTGATGCTTTTCCTTATGAGGATGTTCAATTTATTTCTTTCATGGAGTTGCCACCTGTGCATAGATGCGACATAGCTTATGTGGCTCATCAAGAATGCATGGAATAGTCTGAGGAGGTTGTGCTCTCGAAGACCACCTCGACTTTTGGAAATGCGTGAGATTAGTTGGATGCCCCTTCCGCCTTAGAAGTCAGACGGTCGATCGTGCGGCCGTTCTGTCCATTAGCCTCGATAATCATGCCCAGAACGCGTATGAAGTCCACCCTTGGAATACGCTGCCCCGATGCCGTGTGCAGCCTAATGTCGATGTCAGCCAGTGGTTGCCAGTTTTGGGGTTTGGGTCCCCGTCTCGTGGGTCGATATAAGAGAAGTTCGGACTTTGCTGGCGAGAGCTTGAGGCCCATTTCATTTATGTAGACTTCAACACAGTCTACGGCCTCTTGAAGAGAGCTCTCCGCAGAGCCCTCCGAGCCACCGACACTCCATATGGTGATGTCGTCCGCGTAGATGGCGAACTTGATGCCCTCTTGATTTGAGAGCTTTGCAGCAAGGCCGCACATTGCAATGTCAAAAAGCAGTGGGGAGACGACTGAGCCCTGCGGGGTGCCGAAGGAACCGAGATCGTAAGGCTCAGACTTGAGATCCCCAAGCTGTATAGTGGCTTTTCTATTCCTGAGGAACGAGCTGGTGAACTTGTGAAAAATGGCTCCTAAGTTGAGAGAAGAGATGGAGGCAAGTATGTGGGAGTGCGAGACATTGTCAAAGGCCTTTTCAAGATCCAGACCGAGAATAGCTCTAACGCCTTTTGTCTCCTGATCTATGATGTGATGCTTCAGCATTTTCATGACGTCCTGAGTAGATAGGTGTGGTCTAAAACCTGCCATGTTGTGCGGAAACAGGTTAGTCTTCTCTATGTGCTTTGATATTCGATCGTTGATGACATGCTCGGCGGCCTTGCCTATACAGGACGTCAGTGAAATGGGTCGTAAGTCGATAAAACTGGGACTCCGGCCAGGTTTAGGTATGAGAATAACCGACGCCCTTTTCCATTGCTCAGGGAAAGTCCCCGTCTCCCAAATACGATTGATTTCTTTGGTGAGGTAGGTGACAGAGTCATCGTCTAAATTGCGTAGTGTCTTGTTTATAATGCCATCCGGGCCCGGGCTGGAGTTCCCATTAAGATTGATTAAGATAGTGCGGACCTCTTCTTCCTGGAAGGGCTTGTCCAATTCGAAGGTTGGTGATCCCGTGTATTGCGCCTAGCCAGAAGGAGGCCAGGTTGTGTCCAAAGGGAGGTATCTCTGTGCTAGACACTTCGTTATTTCCGTGTCCGGTTTAACCTTCCTTTCTGAGTGCAGTATTCGGTCTACCAAGCGCGTCTGGTTGGATTTAAATTTGGTCTCCTGCAGCAGGTGTTTGAGGGGGTTTCATTTTCCCCCAACTTTCATCTGACCATCCACCTTGTTGCAAATCTCGTCCCAATGCTGTTTTTTCAGCGTCTGACAGTAAGTTGTTATTTCTTGGTTAAGACTTGCGATGCGTTTTCGCAGTCTTCGATTCATACGGTGGGCTTTCCACCTGGCTATGAGGGCGCTTTTAGCCTCAAGAAGATGAGCAAGCCTACTATCCATTTTATTGACCGGTAGATCAGTCTCTATCGTTTTGGTGGCCGACTTAACGTCTTCGACCAGCTGAGACAGCCACTTGTCGAAATTCTGTGAGTCATTAATCTCTTCTGCGCTCTTCGCTCTGATCTTACGGAAGAGGTCCCAATCTGTAAATTTGAAAGCTTTAGGGGGCTTTGCTTGAATTTGTAATGTCGTACTCAAAATACAATGGTCACTCCCCAAGTTTTCTCCTAAGTTTAACCATGATACCTCCCCCATGGTTGTGACAAAAGTGAGGTCTGGGGTAGTATCCCTAGAGCAAGAATTTCCAGTGCGGGTAGGAAACGTGGGGTCAGTGACAAAAGTATGATTCAGATCCTATACCGCTTGCCAGAGCTTGGCTCCCTTGGCAGTGGTGCGAGGGTAGCCCCAAACTTGATGGGGTGCGTTGAAGTCTCCCGCTATATCTATGGGTGCGTCCACTTTCCTAGCGATCGTAACGGCTTTTGATAACATAGAGGTGAAGCGATGGTGCCTGCCTTTTGGAAAGCTATATATGTGGAGTATGAAAATCCTATTTTTAAGGTTGCTGCCAGGTATAATTTTTAAAAGAGAGTGTTCAATCTTGCTATTTGCCATGTGCAAATTGTGCTCAGTGTAAGTGTACTTCTTGGACACAAACGTGCAGATACCGCGGCCATTTGGAGGTTTCGTGATGTGATGGGTGTAGCCTGGCAGGCTCATTGTGTGCGTAAGCATCTCCTGTAGCATAATAACATGTGGTCGAATTGGCTGGAATTTAATATACTGCTGGAGAGCTGCCTTTTTTGATTGGAAGCCCCAGCAGTTCCACTGTCAAATTACGAAGTTTTTAAGGTGTCCCGCCATTGTTGGGACCCTCAAAAGCTCTCTCCTGAGAAACGCTACGGGTTGCCACCTTCTGCACGATCCTGACCTTAGGTAATACTTGGGCCGGAGTAGCCTCGGCTGATTGTAAAGCTTTAACTTGGTCCTCCTTGATCTTTGTGACTCTGCTGTTCAATACTGCAATCGACTCGACCACCGCCCTGAGAGCATTTTTGATATCATTCAAGGGTTCCTTGACCTCTGTTTTGAAATCTCTGTCCTCGTTATTGGCCGGTTGTGCTAGCGCTCTCCTTTTTGTTGGTTTTGCCCCTGGATGGACGTCCATGGGTACCTCATCGTGACTCGCATACGATGTGGCCTCTGTACAGGGGACTGTGTTTGAAGGAGACGGAGACGAAACCTGCTGTGATTTCCATAAGTCGGCTATTTCATCCCTGAGTTGCTCGACAATGGCCCTGAGGTTAGCATTTTTCCTTTGCATATCTGCGCATATATATCTGAGTGTTGCTCTGGATTGGTACCCCCCTTTACCTGTGGTTGGGAGCCCTTGATCTTGGATACCCAGGTCTGGTGCTGATTTCCTTGCTGCATACCATTGCGGACGGTAGGCACCCATGAGTTATAACGGCCCTTGGATCTAGAATGTCCTCTGGATCACGAACGGCCCCTTGCTCTGCCTCTGGAACGGGATCACCCTCGCGGTGGTTGTAGCTGTTGGCTGACGTCACGCGGGCGCCAGCTGCTGCTCGGGCGCTCAGTCGTAGCGCGGCCGCCTGCAGCGGCTGGTAGCGATAGGAAGTCTCCTCAACTATCTGTAAAGTTCATGTCGTCGGCGTCTTGTTCCGCAAATTCCATCGTATATTGCATCCGTCGCTCTCGTCTTCGTCGACGGACTATGTAGGGCACTTGAAAACGATGCTTACACGTCTTGTCTGCCGTGAGATGTGGACCCCCACACAACTTGCATTCTGGAGTGCAGACGTTATTCTCCGAAGGAGATGACATACCACACCCTCTACAGACGGCCTCCTCTGGATGGGGGCAAACATCGGCTCGATGACCTAGCTTTCCACAGGCATAACAGACATCCGTCTGTCGACGATACAGGGTGCAGCGAACCAAACTATTTCTACATAGGACGTAGTTTGGCACTTTTAGTCCGTCAAAGAGGATGATTACCGTGGTGGAATTCTCCATTCTTTTCACTTGGAGTGCAGTCGGGTTCCTTGGGTGTACAATAAGTGAATAAAGTTGTTCTTGATCGACGTCGGCGTCAACACCTCTGATGATACCTTTGCAGGTGTCGTCGGGGGCAGCTCGGTAGGCACTAATATCAAAACTGGCGGTACCGAGAGTAACGGTGGTGATCTTGGAATACGCTCTGGCGTTCCTCTCCGCTGAAGTGCTTATAACTGCAATGTTCTGCATTATATTCGGGCATACCACGTCTTCCGTGACTTCTTCCTCACTGAGCGCTGCAGCCACTGCGAGTGCCTTCGCGAACTTAATTTGACTCACAGTTCTCATGTCCAGGCCATTTCTAGGTCTCACGATGACTTGATGGTGATCTCTTGGAAGGTAAGGAAGTCTAGAAGCAGCGATAAGACGCTTCTTCACCGCAGCCCGGGAGCGCTGAGGCAACCACGCGTCGCCATGCATG
The DNA here is from genome assembly GCA_013436015.1 of Rhipicephalus annulatus. Lineage (NCBI taxonomy): Eukaryota > Metazoa > Arthropoda > Arachnida > Ixodida > Ixodidae > Rhipicephalus > Rhipicephalus annulatus. The sequence goes on from WOVY01009991.1 coordinate 1,312,017, forward strand.
GAGACGCTTGCTCGCGTCTCGGTCCTGGGGGTATGCGTCCCACGAATTTTACGTTTAGTGGTAGCCACAGACCATCCAGAATCTTGAAGATCATCGGGAGTGATATCCTCCCCATCGACAGACACTTGCATAGACATTCCGTGCGTAGAGTGCTGAAACACCCTTCCGAGAAAGGCCGGCGGCCGCTCCGCCGTAGCCTCAGCCTAGCGCGCTCAGCTGAGCAGATGGGCAAACAAAAGAGTCTCAAAAAAGGATCAAAAAGCTCACCCACAGTGAAATACTTGGTATCGATCTAGTCCGTGTGGTTTTATGCGTCGACTGGCACCAAAAGACGCTCACAAATGCACGAAAAACTGTCCAAAAACACTTTCTAACGTGGAGCCGATGTTTTCACATCCACACGAGACGGCATCCCCCTGGTGGTCTCTGTACTGCAGGTAACCGAGAAAAAGTACTTTGTACAGCTGTAGCATTGCACTGGGAGGCGTTCCCCAAGTCTTCCCTGCAAAGAACTTTGGTATATTACAGATGTCCATTAACCGTTTCTTCAAGTACGAAACGTGATCGCTCCATGATAGATTCCTGTCAATTATGACGACCAAAAACTTGTGCGATCGAACGTATGGTACAGTTTGACCATTGATGCTTCTAGTGTACTTTCGTGTAAAAGCTACGAGGGCGCATTTCTCGGAAGAAATTTCCAAGCCTCGATTTCGGAGGTAAGGTAATGTTTCAGTGGCAGCTTTTTGAATTCTCCCTCGTAAGTGCAAACGTGTTACAGCCTATGCCCAAACGCGGATATCATCTGCGTACATTGATAGCCAGACCGTACTTAACATTCGTATTCGAACTTCCCCAGATTGTATGATGAGCGTTGAAGTCGCCAATAATAATTCATGGGTGAGAAGTTGCTGGCAGGATACCTTGTAGTCTTGTATGGTCGAAACGGCTTGACAGAGAGAGGTAGGCACCCATAACCGTGATGGTAAGTCACCTTTTCACTGTTATACTATATGCTATATACTATAAGAAAATAGGTGAACGCTATTCTGGTGGTGCTGTGTTAGAGTGTCTCGAGCATGCAGTGGAGGCGAATGAGTGCATCAAGACATGTCACACGTCAGACATGAGCGCTATCTGGCAGTTATCTTGGAAAACGAAGCGCGCGGCGTGCATGCCCGTCTCGGAGGCAATAGGTTGTACAACGCAAGGCGATGGGTATTTGCCACCACCGTATAGTCTTAGCAAAGCGTTGAAAACACTCGCCTTTTCGTGCAAGCGTTGCATCTTCAGCGCAGCGTGATAAGCGAGCACTACGGCCCTTAGTATTACCTATGTATGCTTTTCTAGTAAAAACGCATACGTATAGAATATTGACCCGTTGTTATGATGCCTCAGATGTGCGCAATAATTGCTTTTTAATTGACAATTGCACAAGTATGAACGCTAAAACTTGAGCAATATTGGTGAGCGCTGCAGATGGGGTAGGCCGTTAGTGTATCGTTTGGTGCCATTTGGGCTACCGTTTAAAACGGAAAAACGGGCATTTTTGTATGGAACTTTGGTAGGTGTTCCGCACTTTCTTTGGGTCTTCTCCATTCCTGAGAGGCCCACGGGACGGCTCTTTGCTCTCCCATAGTCGAGTACCAAGTACTCAAAATTAGTTAACCACTTTTTCTAAACACAAATGCACAGACAGACCAAAATTTTTGCGTCTTATATTTTCCAAGAACGACTATCATCTTTAAAACTGCCGCTTTGCTAACTGCCGCTGCTCTCGCGAAACAAGTGCCACTCCTTCTGTGAAGAGAACTGTGGCTCCGCTAATAGCTTGAAGACATCGGGTAGCGCCTATACGTCCCATGTTTTTTTGGTCATCTTGAGGTACCGTTTTCTCGGTGACTAAAAGGTATATTCAGATAATTCATGCATCATTTATTCAAATTTGCAGCTGTTTTAACTGAAGAAAGTTAGTCAAAATATGGTTGATACTAAAATTTCAGCAAATAATTACCCACGAGGGCCTAAATTTTGAGGTAATGCGCTTTTATGAAAATTTGTGACACAAAAACTAAAGAGTGCGAATTTACAATTTTATATCGGTAGTTGCGGGCATCCATGCAGATACAAAAAACAATATACATATGATTATCTCGAAATGCATTGAAAATAATGGTACATAAGTAATAAAAAAACCATGGTTTCAAAGTAATCGAGTTTAATTTCTGAAAACTCCTGAGAAGCAAACACACTTTGTCACAACCGCCGTTAAATATTTTATTTCGTAGCTATAAGCATTTAAATAATTTACAGTCACTTTTTTTTTTACTTTGGAGCCTCTCGTAACGCTTGCTTTGCATCTTTTTGCGCTCTTTCTGCTATTTTCGTAGTGCATTGTAGAGAGTGGTCAATGTTGTCCAGAATATTGATTGTTGTTTGGCTAGGCTTGAATACTAACTATTTCATAATTTAGGCTCGTGTGATTGATAGATTGATATGTGGGGTTTAACGTCCCAAAACCACCATATGATTATGAGAGACGCCGTAGTGGAAGGCTCCGGAAAGTTCGACCACCTGGGGTTATTTAACGTGCACCCAAATCTGAGCACACGGGCCTACAACATTTCCGCCTCCATCGGAAATGCAGCCGCCGTAGCCGGGATTTGAACCCGCGACCTGCGCGTCAGCAGCCGAGTACCTTAGCCACTAGACCACCACGGCGGGGCAGGCTCGTGTGAAACTATCATCATTAAGTGCAAGAACGATATCAAATATCGCATTCCTTATTACCTTGAACGTAAACAGAGGGACTGCAATGCAATTTCCATGAACTCAACACTTTCGTCGGGCAGTCGGCGTGTGCGATTTCGGTCTAATTGCCTCACAAATGAAAGTCGTGTCCATAAGAGCAAACCCGTTGTCAACCTGTGTATGATTCACCTCGACGGGCGCTGAAAAGGCTAAGAGGTTCACACTTTGCCGACTGAGCGATCAGCGTCTCACTACGTCACTGGCTTTTATTAATATTTACAAGAGAACTGTACGGGTCACCGCGAAATTCACACTTGCCGAAAACATTCTTTACCCTCACCATCAGAACTTATCGACAAGCAAGAAAAATTCAAGGTGTGATGAAGCAAGGAGCTGTAAGTGTTCGAGGCGATGCGCTTCGTAGACGAAGTGCAAATACATAGGTTTACAGTGTTTTCGGACTGTCTTACAGAAGTTACCTGACAATTTTATATGCACAGCTGACCCACAACAAACATTTTAGCTTTCGTACAAGAAGTCTTTTTTTAACATAGACCCTACGCATACGACTACATACTAGAGGCATGCCCTAAGGGTGCGTTTTACTCACTACTTGCTTTCGAAAAAGCTGGTTGCATTGTAGTCACAGCGCGACAACGGAAGAGAGAAAATGGACAGAGAAAGAGCGCTGGCTGTCAACTGAATTTGATAGAAGGTGCTATGACCGCTTGGGTACAGGGTGCAAAAACAGTGCTACTGGGCGACGACACATGTGTGGCCATGAAAAATGCATGGATCAATGTATCCATACACCATAGCTTCTCCTTTTCGAAAGAGAATAATATTTCCTCAGTTGAGATTATTCTTCATGGTCACACTTGTGTCGTCAGGCATGACCACTGCTCTTGCACTCTGTATAAAATCGTTCATAGCACAATCGATAAAATTCAGATAACACTAAGCGCTCTTTCTTGTCCATTTTCTCTCTTCCCACCGTTGTCGCGCCGTTACTACAATACAAACACGATGAACAAACTAACCAAAATCACGCCCTGGTTAAGAATAAGTTGGTTTGAGCTTAAAAACAGTTCTTTAAGAAAAGCATGAATGTGGAAAATATGCACAAAGAAACACCCTTTCTGAATTCTGACGAAAAAATATTGGCAGATCCCACGTACAGTGGGGGTCGGTGATATGTGAAGCACTACGAGGAAGGTTGATATGTTTCTCAAAATCAGCATGACGTTACGAGGCGGACATAGATTATGCCGTACTTGACTTCCATGCCATTATTATCTTGTTTGTGCCTGGCGCCTACGTTCGTCGTTCATTCGCGTCACGTAATACCGAATTTGCTATATGTGAAGCTAGCGAAACCACCGCGAGCGCACCATGAGCGTAGCGTGTACTCATAACTTACATGACACTCATGTCATGACTTGAACGTTAGGGCCTGTCACTTATGGTATCCATGCAGCCATGCCATACCACAACAGTTTTCCAATATGTCATGTGAATGAAACCACCGCAAGAGCAGCAAGACCATGACATGTAAATCATAACATTCATGGCATACATGTCGTGACTTTCATGTTATAACTACTCACTTATGCTCGTCATACAGTCGTGTTATGCAATACCAATTTCGGTAACGATACCATTATCGAAGCGGCCTGGAGAGCTAAAGTGGTAGGCCGCCAAATAAATAAATAAGGTCAAAGACGCCGATGTTCACTAAGAAATGCTTAGCATTGAAAAAAAGTTATAATAAATGCCAACCATTTCTTACCTAACTTTAGCTACTTAGAGCGTATCTACCCATATAGTCACGTTTGGGTGCTTTCGTGGTCACCCCCTTGACTTGGCGTGAACCAAATTAGCATGGGAGGGTAAGATAGTTTGAAGAATATGGCACGCTACTCAAAACCTCAATAATGTCACAATCCCGTCACGTACATCGTTAAACACATCCCACCAGACAGTGGCGGGTATGTGCCGCTGGTATGCGGATATGTGCCACAGGTGATTGACACTTATTAACTACCAAAGACCAGAACACGCATGGGAAATTTTAACGCAATAGTGTTAAGAAATGCCGGACATCGGTAGCGTCAACCCGATGATTGCAAATCATAAATGTCAGGGTCCCAGCTGGAATCAAACCCAAGCATTAGGCATGGCAAGGAAGCATTCTACCAAAGAAGTACGCCAGGTCTCTTAACTACTTTTGGTAATAGACGCTGATCGTCGTGAAATGTCCATAGTGGTTTCAGTGCTGCCTACCCAATTTTATGAACATTATATATGTACTCTTTTGGTACAGCCGTCACGTGGTATTGAGGTCAATAGTGGTTAGTTGCCATGCGCTGAAGCTGATTTATGTAGCAGTGTCCAGGGCCAGCATCCTCGCGAGCATCAGCGCTTCATATCAGTTTGTGGTGTTACTAATACACATGTTCCAGTTGGCATCGTTGCGCAAGTGCAAATAACTGGTTATATAAAGATCTGCAACTCTTCAACATATGTCTGTGCACAGATTTGTACATACATTTGCCAGCATTTCATGACGTGTCGTTCAATAACAAGAATTGCAACACCGTCACCTTCCCTCCACATGCTTCGCATAACGTCGATTCCCAGGTACGTGGTATCTGCCGATTTTTTTCTTTTCAAATTTTTCCCTACCCTGTGCTCTTAACAAGCTGAATGCTGGGCGGCACACGTAATAATCATGGTCTAATACAGCATGCAAAATCTCGTGAAAATAATACCTAACGGCTGCGCGCAGCTATCGTGTGATACAATGAACATGCGTGCCAATCAGTTCGCGTTTTATCTCAACTTGACATATGTAGTGGCATGTTCGCAGCCACTCATAATCACACCACCTCATAAGACTAAATGGGCTTTAAAGGGGCACTGACAACAACATTTTACATGTAAAGCATTTCTGATTACTTTATATGTGATGTTTAAGGTCCCAAAACCACCACATGATTATGAGAGACGCCGTAGTGGAGGGTACCGGAAATTTCGACCACCTGGGGTTCTTTACCGTGCACCTATTTCTAAGCACACGAGCCTACTGCATTTCCGCCTCTATCGGAAATGCAGCCGCCGCAGCCGGGATTCGATCCCGCGACCTACGGGTCACCAGCCGAGTACTTTAGCCACTAGACCACCGCGGCGGGGCGCGGAGCATTTATTAGTCGCACAATCTCGTGCTTCTGCGTAAGCGGTAGCGCGGTTTACACACCAACTGTGCATGCTCGAGTCTCGTGCCGGCCCAGGAAGACACAAACAAAACTGTCGCTCCTCTCTTCCTCTTTGGCCTCACAAGGCCGACACAGGCAGCGTCTACTAATAATAATAGAGAAAAAACGACTGCTCACGGTGTCACGTTCACTGGGCACACTGGATCGCGCTTTCGAAATTCTGACAAGGGTGTCTTTACGCGGCTTTCGCTTGACGTTCAAGGCAACGCTTCTCCTTCATTTAATAACTGAGAATAAGAAAGACCAAATAGCAAGTAAGCATTCCTAAGCCATTCCCAATCACGCAGCATTCACGTGATAACCCGCACTGTAGTTCGAACTCGAGTAATACACACTCACTCGAGTTCTACCCCCGCCCCCCCCCTTCCTGGTCATTTCTTAGGGCCGTTCTCCAGGCGGTCGACAGCAGAAGAAACTGCAGAAAGATGTCACGCTGATTACTCCCAAGAAGAGCGCTTGGAAGTGACCGTTACCTGTAAAGAAATAAATAAAAGAGGGAGAAAGAGAAGTGGAAAGAAAGAAAGAAAGAGGTAAAGTGGGAGAAAGAAAAAAGAGATAAATAAAGTAGAAGAAAAAAGCAAGACTTATGAAAAGAAAGAAAGTAGGAAACAAAGAAGGAAAACAGTAAAAACGAAGCTAGACCGAAAGAAAGAAAGAAAGAAAGAAAGAAGGAGAGAAGGGAAGAAAAAAACAAAGAAAGAAAGAAAGAAAGAAAGGAGAGAAAGGAAGAAAGAAACAAAGAAAGAAAGAAAGAAAGAAAGAAAGAAAGAAAGAAAGAAAGAAAGAAGGAAAGAAAGAAAGAAAGAAAGAAAGAAAGAACACATTGTTTTGCTCGCTCCTTTTTACAGTTGGGAAAATGCTTTTCTATTTTTTTGAGCAATGCATCTCTGTGACGCTTCTTAATGTTGATTATAATACCTTCACGACCATCGGCACCCAGTTCAGCATTTAAAGCCCTGATGAACACTGGTGGACCATAACCATTCGTTACCGCTCTGTAGACCAGAAATTCGCAACCGGTTTTTAACGACACATAGGCAAAGATGCGCTGTCGCAGTGAGCGTGTGGTATTGTCTGTCGAGACCTGGTGCGTCCGCTTCACCAGCTAAAGCACTCATATATCTTCAATGTGCTCACAACTGTGGCTTTCCGCATTCGTAGGTGGAAATAATAGGAAACAACTGGACTGATATGAGAAAAAAAGAAGTGGCGAAGCTTGTGCAATGCCGCCCATGGTTTGAAACAGAGTTGGGGATGCTGGACAATAATCCGGTTGCTTCTAGAACTTATCTAAGCAATGGAGGTTGTTTATAGCTGCATTCTAAAAACAATGGTGCCAAGAAAAGCGTAGGAGATGTGACTAGAAGTAATTTAAGTGTAAATATAACGAATGAAAAGTGTACGGAAAGGCAGCTTTGCGTCAGCACGATTCGAACCTGCGACCTTCGAATATAGCTGTGAGTGCTCCGCCACTGAGCGACAGCGACCAGTCATTCCCGTGCCCATGTGCCTATAAACGTGGGAGCGTCAGTCAGCGCCACCTGTTGCTATAATGGCTAGTGCGAAACACTCATTTTGCTTGGTGGCGTCACGAAGCACGCGATCTTTTTACAGGCAAGCAGCTAACCGATAATCCGTCACTATTCGAGTGTCGCAGGTTCGGATCCTGCTGGTGCCAAGTTATCTTTTCGTCTGATTTTCTTCAAATTTACGCTACAATTCTGATTATATCCCCTGTACCTCTCATGGCATTCTTGTCTGTTTTGATTATTATTGTATCTAACAAAAAAAACAAGCCCTTAAATTTACCCTTCTTTCGTTGATAGCGAGGGTCTCAGTGTGTCAGACTTTATGCTTTCAGGTAGTATGCGAGGAATTAATGGTCAGCTGCTTGCTCCTGACAACATCACGTGCTACGCGACGCCTGGTGGCAAAAAGCGTGTGCCACACTCACCGCAATGGCAACAAGTGGCGCATACTGACTCTTCTGTGTTTAAATGCACATACATAATATGTAGAGTGGGCGGGGGGGGGGGGGGGGGATCACCGTCACCGTACCTCAGCGGTAGGTCATCGAATGCGTCATTTGAACGTCGCGCGTTCTTTTCGTTCAGTTTTCTTTATTCACATTTGCATTACAAATACTTCTCATATTGTCCTCTATGCTTCTCTTGGCATCATTTTCTTTTAGTTCTAAGTAATATTGTATCTAATGAAGAAAACGAGTCCTTTAATTTACAATTTGTCTTCGCTTGCATACTGTTGCTAGACATTAGATAGGCTGTTTCTACGTCAATTCTCAGCGCACAGATATCGAGGCTCGAGTTAAACCATGGATAGTCACTGACGCAACACGGACGTCCAAACTTCAGAGAAAGAAACTCGCGCAAAAGCCAAGTGTTCGCACCCCGCATAGATCTGAGAGAACGTCGTCGTTGACATAAGCCTTCTATGGCTTCTGAATTATCTCGCAGCCACTGTTGCCTTCCCCGTTTCCTGAAGTATACTCTATAGTTACACATATTAGGTGTCTTCGGCCCACCGCCGTCTTTAGCATGCAGACTGGCTGTTGCTTTTTTCATGTTTACTAGCAGTGTAGTGAGTCATTGGATTTGCCCGATTTCACACAAAACATCGCTATTTTCAACTGCACGCAACCTTACTATTGCATGTCTGGTCCATCAGAAATATCTACTGCAGCCTGTGCTATTTCATCCCGGCATCTAACCATTTTTGCGTGCTTTACAAGCGGATCCACGCGTCCGGACCCTTGCGCTGCCTGAAACATTGTTTTTAATGTCACAGCATTTGCTGACGACATATCCCTGTACCTTCCAGATGAGCATATAGGCTTTCAATCACTTTACGCTCCTTCTTCGAGTGCGGCGATTTATCAGATGCGGTACATTAGACGTCTCCAACTCCCAGTCTTTGTTCGTTAGCTCACAAAACTCCAGATATAAATTCGTTTCTTCTACTCAACCGACCAGATACCTTTGAATTTTACGTATTTCATACAACCGGCATGCCATTTGTGACCCTATTTGGCTAACGGGTCTCGAAGATGTAAACCAAAAACAAAAATTGAGGTGACTAACACACGTAGCTGGCAAGCAAGCGTCGCCACCGGCAAACGCAAATTGTATTCTTTCTTGATCATTTTCTTTTTTATTTTTATCCTTCCTGATTCTTTTTGCATCTCCTTCATTCTTTTCTTTCGTTGCATCTTTATATGGTGCCCTTTCTCCTCCTAACTTTCACATCCCACTCTCCAACTTTCACCAGTTTTTTGTTGCTAGACTATATTATGCTAGGCTATGCCATAGTATGCTAAGTCTGTGCAGCTGCGCTTGCTACGACACACAGCGATGCCAGCTCCAAATGATTTTGAATCAACTTGACCCCGGACCATTTTGTGTGCAGAAGATACTAGGACCTTGGGCGTCTGCCTCAGTTGCGCAGAAAGCGACTAAAGCACTGCTACTTTACTTAAAGTCAACAAACCTGAGCGACCGCCTGTAGACTGTGTTAGCTCCCCGAGTGTGCTCGTGATTGTGTGTACCTTCTCATCTCTCTGCAACCTCTTTTCTCCCCTTCATCCCTTCCCCAGTGCAGGGTAGCAAACCGGATGTGCGTCTGGTTAACCTCCCTGCCTCTCTCTGCATCTTTATCTCTCTCTCTTTCTCGGTCTCCAGCTTAGTGATGAAGGCTAATCTAAAGCACACCTCGAGGAGTAATGAAGTCACACGATTGCGTTTTATGTGTAAAATAGGTAATGGTGAACTCCACTGTGGTATATCCTCATCCTCTAATCTACACTTCTCAGCCTCACTTCCATTTGGCACATCCTTGCTTCACATTACTAATACTATGCGTGGCTGTTCTATGAAGACGTTGACATTTTTCACGTGACTATTTATTTGTGTTTGCATGTGTCTGATTTTTTTCTTTTGTTTTATTTTCCTTTCCTCTCTATTTTTTTATTTCATTCGGCATTTCTTTCCTCTATGTCTTCGCTTACCGAAAGAACAGGCAGGCGTTGTGCCCCTACAGGTGGCAGTTGTCAGCCTGTTTCCTCCCCAGTTCCTCTGTGCCATCTTGTTTTGTATGTACACCAACCAAATAAATAAATAAACAACTAAATATAAAAACTTGGCCTCGCAGGAAGAGCAGGACTCAAGCAACTGCAGATTGATATTTTGGTTCATTTCTAGAATACATGTATGCAAGAACACGCGGGAAGACAGGGGCCAGTCCGGATGTTAGTGTCGCGCCCTTTATGACAGGAAGACCAGGGAAATATCTGAATCATTTTAAAAAAGAAGAGTGATATTTATGGCAGCCAGCCCTGTGCGTCACCTTTATATTGTTAGATTTCGTTTTTAGATGACACTTTATCGCAGTAGACCGTTCCTTTCCTCTTGACAACCCTTTTCCCGTCGTGTTTTCTTGAATGCGTTTCAGATTCGATTGAAGCCAAGTTTCAGGCTGTGCTTCTTTGCCTCACGCTCTTTCTGTGTCCCCTTACTTAGCGCTTCCAAGTTTACATAATGAATCTCAACCGATTAGCCTGAAAATGAGCCTTTCTGCTACGATAGCAGCTGCTTGTTATACACCCACTTTTGGGGCGAAGCTCCTTATAGCGGCACCCCTTCGTCCCTCGTAATCTGTAACAAGTATAACATTTTGACCTCCAAGGGGGTGCCGGTGAGAGACTTCTTCTGTGCGTTGTTGAATAAAAAATAGTGCTCAATGTACATGTCGATGGCTGCTAATGGGGAATGAGAGACAGGAACATTCGGCTTTTAGTTAACGCGCAGGCTACGATCACCATTAGCAGCCATTGGCATGTACATTGAGCGCTATCTGACAAGAAAGGGTTGCTACGTTATACTCGCTGGGTGTAACCTCCTTAGCTTTAGAAAGGTTTAGCGAGCGTTGAGCCGCAGTGCCATGAATACAATGAACTTGTATATACCACGAATGAACTCGAGGTGGTTAAAAATAGGAAGTAGATACGAAGCGCAAGCCGTAAGAAAGTAAAAGCCGAATTCTCCGCCTCTCATTTCCCATTAGCAGCCATTGGCATGTACATTGAGCACTATCTGACTGAAAAAGATTGCTACGTCATACTCGCTGGGCGTAACCTCCTTGGTTTTCGAAAGGTTTAGCGAGCGTTCGGCCGCAGTGCCATGAATACAGCGAACTAGTATATACCATAAACTCGAGGAGGTTAAAGGTGGAAGTGGACCCGAAGCGCAAGCCGTAAGAAAGTGTGCGTGTGCCACCTCTCGTTTAGTCGTTGGAATGTCCGCTGGATGGTGGTGCTTCTATATGGGGAATATATGATGAAAAGATGCGAGATGGTGGTACTTGGAGTGTTGAATAGATGGACGAACGGACACATAGACAGATGCATGGATGGACGCATGAACGGACGCAGGGACGGATGCACGAACAGACGCACGCACGGACGGGCTGATGTACGCATGGACGGTCACACTGACGGACGCATGGACGGACGGAAGCAAGAACGAATGGACGGACGAATTCTTCGCCCCACTCTCCATCATTCACTCCGTGGATATGCTGCCATTTTTTGTGACACACCTCCGCTGGCGAAGTGACGTCATTACTGATCAGAAATGAGCAAGTGCGCGGTCGTAGCTCGTAGCAGCTTGGCGCACTGGCGCGGAGCGTTACCCGGAGCTAGCCGAAGCGAATTACTGTTGTGTAAAGTCATCGCTAGGCAACCCGTAGCAGGTCATAGCCAGGTGCCATTTCTGGTCTACGCCATGCGGTTCAGCAGTCATAACACAACGTGGAGTAACCACAGAAAGCCCTCTGTTTCTTTATTTGGTCAGGTGACACTGAGAAGGCTTCTCCCGGGACACTAGGCCAGCAGCGTTCACGGGGAGGCGAGCGACGAGACGCTAGAAATATTCTCGTGTAGTGTAAAACTGTCGACGCTAAGAATGTAGCTCCCACTCGCCCGACATGCCACGGCGTCACAATCTCGCTATGGTTTCTAGTAAGATTTCAGTATTCTAGAGTTACTCTTGTCTGCACATCAACTGATGGAAAAGCACTAATCGATTAAGATCACCGAGCGGAACACGAACATCGCTGATCATTAATTGTTTTGCGAAACAACTTTCATCAAATAATTGATTATTGATTCATCAATTTTACTGTCTCTGCACATGCGCTTAGCATTTTGGGCACGATTTTCCTTGCTGTCCACGGGATTTGTTCCTATGTTAAGTGGACCAATGATAAGCAGGGATGCTCGTCGATTATATGTGTCAGGTTCATTTTTACTTAATGATCGGCGTAAAAGTGCATTTAAGCCTAGTTTTACTGTAAAAGGTCATTCCATACGAGCAGCAAAAACGTACGCATGTGTGGGAGAGAAGGAAAGAGCTTGGGAGCTCGCTTGGATGACCATTGTCAATCGCGCTAACGCATGAAATGCACTAATTGTGGCACATATTGTCGCCGCCTATCGCAATCCAGAAAGTCGACAACGTCAACAAAATCACAAATAGACATTCTAATGTGCAACAGTACGAGCGTTGGGTTGGGTCTTATGTAACATTTTGAGTACAAACTTGAGGTTCTTGTTTTCTAGCAACGCTGTGACACCAAAAGTTTCGGCTAATATGATACAAAATCAATGAGCATGGAAAGCCACTGGGGGTCACTGGACCCATCTTCGTCAGGTGAGCGACAAAGCCATTTACTGTTCTCAAATATTTGCGGAAGTTCTCAGTTCAATAGCGAAATCAACTTACCGAAGTTCAGCAACACTCAAATCGGGTGATAGACGGTTTCAAGATTGCAAGCGTTGTGCCCCAAAAAGACTTTTGGTCACCTCATTTACCAGCTCGTAACCTCGAAACTGAAACGACGTTTTCGGGTTTTTTTTTTTTCTCAAGGGTAAAGAAACTACTTTATCAGTTTGACAGATAAAAAGAACGCGCGTAATATTCAAGGCGATCTCTCATAGTTTTCATGTAGCTCAAAAGAACTTTTATTTGAAAATATTTTTCCAAATGATGAAAGAGTGTAGAAAATCAGCGGGCTATTTTCTAAAGCTGTTAGTGCCCACCTACGGTATTCAGGAACATCGGTAGACATAACCGGAAGTCATCAAGGGTTTGTGTCTGTAAACAGTGAAAGGGTCCATACCAAAAGCTTACTATACCAACATTCTAGTTTTAATAAGTTTTCATCACATGAAAATAACGGTACTGACAACTGCCAGATAATAAAATCAAATCACTGCACGGGTGGAAAGATTGTTCCTTGTAGTGACTCAAATCATCCCTGTTTTACTCGTGAGAAGTGGAGTTATGTTTTTCATTTCTTCATTGAAAATCGCGAAAATAGCCTGTGGAGCCACCTGGGAGCAGAAACTTCAGTTATCCGATGTGCTCTGTCACGTGACCATGAACTAGCGTACGTAGTCAACAATTTTCATGTTGGTATTGCAGTATTCCTTGCTTCATTATAGTAAAAGATAAACTCCCTAAAATGGACTTATAGGCTTTCGTTAGTAGTGCGCAATAAACTGGCGCTACCTTCGCATGACGTAATGATCTTGTGCTCATCAGCGCGTCTTGAGCCACTTTTGTGCATGATCATGAAGCCATGCACGAAGTTTTCAGGTCACCTAGATTTTGGAGTGAGGTGGTTTTTTTTACCTACACTTCGTCTCTCAGAAATGACGCACTGTGACATTTTCGGTTAATTAATTGGCTTGGCTCGTGTGTCGAAATAATAACGACGAGGGGACAAGCAATCGACGACACAGGCGCAACAACCTTGAACGCAGGCACACGTACGCCGTACAAATACAGAAAAGCTCTACAAAGCCGCATCGTCTCGTTGTAACGGCTTGTTATTTTTCAAAAATAGCTGTAGAGCTCAAAATAGACGTGGTTGAGCATAGCTACAGGAACTCCTGCGAAAGCAGAACAATGACAACGTGCACAAGTCTCTAGAATGGATACCGGCATAGTTATCAATTCTCAGCGTTGCTGGACAAAAAGGCACATCGGTGATCAGAGCCTTTCAAATAAAAAACTACAGCTTTTAAAATAACTACGTGCTTTTGAGAGATAACTACTGCAGGTGGGAACACAGCGAACGGTAAGCTTTTGGTCGCGCCCAAGAAAACTGAGTCGAAAAAGATCAGGTCTCGGTCTCTTCATTATTTAAAGTTTAACGTCTGAAAACCACGATATGATTATTGAGGAAGGGCGTTATAGATGGCTCCGAAAATTTCAACTAATGTTTTTTTAGCTGCACTGACATCAGACCATACACTGGCCTATAGAATAGGTGACCAGTAAAAGAGTGAGAGATAGTGGGATCCACCGTCTCCTACCGGCTTCCCGTTCGAGAAAAGTACACGATGGCGAACCGCTTCGCCGCAAGCCTCAGATTATCCGGGATTCGCACGCGCGGCCGCCCGTTTATCTTCGTCCTCATAAACCATGGTCGGTTGTTCAGCCGTTGGCTGCTCCTACTCGAGCGTGAAAGGCAAACGCAGGTATCATTCCCATGGAACGAAAGAAAAAAAATTGTCGCAGCTTCCCTCGGGGGAACACTGAGGAGGATGCGGAGCATATAATTGGTTAACGGAGTGTTAAAGTGCGACTTACTTGGGTCGATGGCTAAATTGGTTAACGTGGTTGTGAAATGGGGTGTTAAATTGCGACTTACTTGGGTCGATGGCTAAATTGGTTAACGTGGTTGTAGGAGGGGGTGTTAAATGAGTGAACACGTACACACGTATGCGAAAGGGCGGCGCTGGTCGAAGTGACGTCGATCATTGTGTTTGTGGATTCGTTGGAATTCATTTCACCGCGATCTTGGACGTCGACGCGCCGTACAAACCAACCGACGAGCGGCAACTGAGCGAGCGAGCGCCGACCTTGAGTATATATACAGCGCGACGGCGCATGCACTGTCAGCTGTCGAATGTTCGAGAAGGGGGAGAAGCGCAACGGCGCATGCGCGCGCGTCAGCTGCCGATGTTCTCGAAGCGCGACGGCGCATGCGCGCGCGTCAGCTGCCGATGTTCTCGAAGCGTGACGGCGCATGCGCGCTACATTATACAGCTAGTGAATGTTCGTGAAGAGGAAAAGCGCACGCGGTGTGTAGAGGAGGAAGGAATGCACAGATGGTGGAAGAAGGAGGAGGAAGCTTGCGGACGGCGCCGCACTACAAGCCTCGAGTATTAGACGCTCGGCATCTAAAAAATGAGGTGGGCCATGGCTGTGAAGAGAGCCACAGCAAAAGGTAGCTTTTGAGTACGGAACGTTGAAACCAGAGTGTGTGAAAACCATTTTATCAGAGGTACGTGTGATTCCACGCTAAAAAAAGTTCACGCATGAATTTGCTGCGAATATTATATTTAGAAATAAATTGCCTCGCAGGCGTGCCTAGCGAAAATATTACGGGAATGCGCGGACGAAATCTACCTGACATACGAGATGAGCGCCGGCCATTGCACCCATACACATGACAAAAAATATTGACAGCATATTCACCGAGTGAATGATGGAGTGTGGGGCGAAGCATTCGTCCGTCCATGCGTCCTTGCTTCCTTTCGTCCATGCGTCCTTGCTTCCGTCCGTCCATGCGTCCATCCGCCCGTCCATGCATGCGTCTGTTCGTGTATCCGCCCCTGCATCCGTTCTTGCGTCCATCCATGCATCTGTCTGTGTGTCTGTTCGTCCATCTATACAACACTCCAAGTACCACCATCTCGCATCTTTTCATCATATATTCCCCATATAGAAGCACCGCCATCCAGCGGGCATTCCAAGGACTAAACGAGAGGTGGCACACGCACACTTTCTTACGGCTTGCGCTTCGGGTCTACTTCCCACCTTTAACCACCTCGAGTTCATGGTATATACTAGTTTATTGTATTTGTGACACTGCGGCCCAACGATCGCTAAACCTTTCTAAAACTAAGGAAGTTACACCCAGCGAGTATAACTTAGCAACCCTTCCTTGTCAGATAGTGCTCGATGTACATGCCAATGGCTGCTAATGGGGATCGCAGCGTGCGCGTTAACTAAAAGCCGAAGGCTCCTGGCTCTCGTTTCCCATTAGCAGCCATTGGCATGTACATTGAGCATTTTTTATTGTTCGGCAACGCGTAGCACAAATCTCTCACCGGCACCACTTGGGAGGTCAAAATGTTATACCTGTTACACACTACAACGGCTACGAGAGACTAACAGGTGCCGCTATAAGAGCTTCGCCCCTAAAACGCGAAAGCTTCACTCAAGAGTAAGTTTACACGAAGCGCTGGACGAGTCCATCTGCGTTTGTCTTGGTCAAACTGTGCGCCAGAACGGCACCCAAAAGAAGAAGTGCGGTAAACAAGCGCAGGGTTTCGATTATGCGGCGCCGTCTAGTGTCTAACTGTATTGTTTATGTGCCGCCGTGCCGTGCGGCTTGACCAAGATCAGCATTGAAATAAGCATCTGGCTTCGACTAAAAAATGCATCGTATAACGCGCTGAAGGCTAGAAAAAAGTATCTCAATGCACTCAATAAGTGTTGCGCTTCATGCCAATCGACTGACGAGTTAGGCCGTAGCAGCGATCCCGAAATGAACTTTTAGCACACTGCCACACTCATCCCCATCCCCTAAGATCTTTAAAATGGTGACTTTTTATCTGCAGTACCGTATTATACAAGGAAAACTGTTTTGCGTATAGACTGATCTGCTAGCCAAACTGAAAGCACCCTCGAGCAGCATAAAAGCATTGCACATCATTTAGTGCGACAAAAAGTTTCCGGACCATTCATTGCTTCCGTCATCCATTGCTTGTCATCGTCACAGTCATGGTTGGCGATAAAAAAAAACAACTTCTAAAACACTGACATTGCATGGCGAGGTGCTTTTTTTGACGGAGAAGTACAAAAACGCGCGCGTGCCACTGCTGACCCGTGTGGTGCGTTGAACCGGAAGCCGTCGTATCCCGTAGCTCCCTGCAATTGCCCATTTTACCGGTCACCTATTTCGCGTCCATCGAATTGCGACCACCGCAGCGGGGATCGAACCCGCAAGCTTCCGGTGAGTGGGGTTATTCTTGACTTTAAGCCTCAATCTTCCCTTGAAGCTCTCTCTTGTGTTTATGATCGCAATCCGTTCTTTGTTTTTACTGAACAATCTTTCTCGGTTTACAAACAAGAAAAATAGAGAAGAGAAATACACGCAGCTAAACAATCTACCCGACCCACCAACGTTCCAGACAGCTAGTCCAGCCATTGGTCTTTCTTAAATTTATTCTATACCGCTCCTCCCCTTCCCGAAATTGACCATCAGCCTACCATCGCAAATGCGCTCGACTCGTGTGTCTGAGCACACGGCGTCGATATTCCTCTCTCATTCGAGCGCTTTGAACTGCATGGAGAAGTACGGGAGGGTGTTCTGGCATTCGACTCTGCCATTAGCCTCTAACGGATGCCCGAGAGCGCCAGATGCCTGCCGCTGCCCGCCTTAATTAAGCGCCTGTCACATCGCGCGCACCATGGGCGCGAACCATTGCCGAAAAATGTCAGTCTCAGCACAGTGACCGGGTGAAGGCCTATTAGGAGCAATGAACCAAATGCGAGGCGATTTCCGAGTCTGTGCCACCCGACGAAAACACATGCGTCGGGGAAGCGATGCACACATCACACTTATGTGCTTCGCACGGTCGCACGCTTAGCCAGCCGCACCGAAGAGCAATGACCAATGCATGATGCCAATAATGAGTTCACTTACAAACACTGCAGAGGAAAAACCGATCAAAGAGCGAACGCCAGATTGATCATTATACGGGAAGCCCGGGACTCTTGAACCCGAAACTTTTTGTGTGCTTTTTGAAGATGTTACAAGAGGCTGGAATAAATATCACAGAGAACTTAGCAAAAAGTATTCCGTCAATTCCGCTGATGTTCGTTATATCTATAGCTGGCTTGATAATCATGATGGCCTGCTAGCACACTTTATTACGTACATGGTTTCGTTATGTTTTGTCCACCCCGCTGGATAAGTTGTTCCGGTTCTCGGCTGCCCTCCCGAAGGTCGCGACCTCAATCCTTGCGGTGGCGGTCGAATTTCGGAAAAGGCGTAAAGGCATAGCAACCCGTGTATTGTGCAATGTCAGTGCACTTCTATCACCACAAGATGATCGACACTTCTGGAGCCCTTCACTGGTGCTTACTTCATAAGCGTATCGCGTTTTAAGTCATGAAACGTGAACTATCATCAATTATTATTAATAATATCATTAGTATTATTTATGTTCTAGCAGATCGCAATATCAACGAAACGTACGTTTACTATGGTGATGCTGATATCAGATCTTGAATTTAGTGTGTAATATTTTGCCGCAACCAGAACAATGCCACATCTGTGCGTGAATGCCATTTAAAATTTGCATATGGTTTTATCTAGAGCTGAAAGAGGAGGTGAATCCGGTGGCTCGGGTTTCGATATTGCGACCACTGGAACGCGTGCTGCAGTAATCTGTTTTCGGCTACTTTTCAGCGCACCTTTTTCGAAGTTTCAGTATGTTGTCTGCCAAAAACAGCTTTGTAAGTATTTATACGCCAATCGCACTAGCGTGCCGCCAAGCGAGCGCGTTGCTGAGAACATCGCTTACACAGCGGTGGCCCATTCCACTTATTTTATTACCCTCAGAGGCTGGTGTACTTGAATACACCAGCAACAACTGGTGTATTTGATTGGATTAGATGGTACTTGGACAGCTGGACGTTAACTGTATGTAGAATTTAGGCTACATCTTAGCGACACGACATGATGCCTGAAGGCGGCAAAACAAGCACATTTTGCGCATGTGGCCACTGTTGCACTTCGGAATTGTAATAGCATGAAAAAAGAGATTGATTTGTGGGGTGTAACGTCCCAAAACCACCATATGATTATGAGAGACGCCAAATGAAAAAAGAGAGTGTACGGTTCATCGTATGCGATGTCAAATCGCCTTATTAGTCATTATTTGTACTTATTTTGCGCTCACAATCCATGTGCTTTGTATAATAGAAAACTTTCTCGTGGATCAGGCTATATATGCTATAGTAGCAACACAGAGAATAACGAGTTTTTTGTTTTCACTGCCCTCTAGAAACGACCAGCGCTTGATACTCACGTGGGAACGAAAGCAGTGCGTATCAGCACTTCGAGTGCGTAGTCACAGTTATTTTAGCGAGGTGCCATAAAGGGATACTTGCCGCCTTCCTGGACGACAGCATGTCAATGTTGATGTGAACCGTGTAGGTGAATTAGGCTTTTCTTTTTTTCATTCTTCTTTATGGAAACTGGTTGTTTGATGACTGAATGTTCATAAACGAACTATAACAAAACGTTCATTCGGCTCACGCTTGAGGGCAGCTAGATTTGCTGCTAAAAGATGCATGAACTTACTGCAGCAAGCGGATAATTTTTTCTGTACATTTTCCTGGCCAACGGCTTAACACCTGACCATACGTAAGCGTTGGAGCTAAGGAGGATTTAAAAAAAAGAATTTCTGGAGTGGAAGCTCTTGCGATGCCTTGCTAGCAGAAGTGAAGCCAGCTTTTGCCAGTGCCAAGATGGCCGAGACACGCTTTTTTTTTATAGTCCCCACTTGTAGATCAAGTGGCTTTGATATGTTAGTATAATGCTATGGTAGTTTTATTTTAAAAGACAGTTGTTCCCGACGGAATTGCACACAGAAACGACTAAGGGTGACTGAATCTCAAAAGAACTTCGCCTCCAATTAGAGGCTTACTAAGGGATATTAGTAACACTAAGACGCACTTGGTGCCCTATGCACCCCGAAAAATTTCGTTGGGCGTGCGAGTGAGTGCTCCGATCTTAATCGTTGGACGGTGATATTTGTCATGCCCCTAGTAAGATGGACGCCGCAGCCGCCATCTTTCCAGAGGCATGGCTTTACTCCTGGGCTATTATTTCCACTCCAGCAATTTTTTTAATCCTCCTTGGTTGCAGCGTGTCAGCGCGAGGCCTTTTTACGCGAGGTGACGCCATCTCTCTATGGAGAGAGTATGCGCAGAGCCTCGCTTGGCTACGTGCCCTCGCTCTATAGAAATATAGGTCACGGAGCATCGTCAAAAAGCCACGGACAGACGCACTGCAGCGCGTACGTGTGGGGAGGCCTAAAATTGCCTCGTCAAACACAAAACTGCCCGTCGGTTTCGGTGGCATCAATACGCCTGATGCAAAAAGAAAGAGATTATTGCATGATGACCTCCCCGTATCACGTCATCGTGACGTCACGCAAAATAATGAAGGCATCGTGATGATATGACGTCAGTCGATGGCATCATCACATGACACTGTGGCTTTCTCAATGGCGCACCGATCACAGACGCAGTGCAATACCACGTTTCTTGCAGAAAGCTTTCGGAGGGATCAGTACATCGACTGCGAAGATAAAGAACCTTGTTCTTGTCTTCGAGTCGTCTTGAGAGAGCATAGAAAACCTGTCAGTTTATTTCCTCCTCCCCATACGCATCATAAAAGAATTGCAGGTGGATTCAGCGACATCCCTATAGACTCGAACGAGTCAACCATCCCTCTAAAGGTATCAATCTGCTTGCGTGCAGATTTAGTTTTCCGTTTAAATGTCCCGCTTTTAAATATTAGGCGGATTTCTTCGCAGTCTCATGAAAGGTTGTAGTACCGAATAGCCTGCGATTCCATTAAGCTAGCAATGCTATTTAAGATGGCTTTTAGCAAACGTTCCCGAGGTAAGTCACTTAAGGCAAAGCGAGTGTTTCAACAAACACGCCTCAATAACGAAACATGGCACCGGGAGCTCGCGTAAGGCACGGCACGATAAACGGCCACGTCTTGCGGTGCCAGAAATGAACCGTCCTCTTCTACTATTCTCGATCACTGGGCAACTAATGTGTGATTGACACTCGTGGTTGCAGTACTGCGCTCGTAGTTGCTGTGACTCATTCGAGTGGTAAGAGCAACTCAAGTTTCTTGGGTGAATTAGCATTTCAGAGTCTATTTATTTCCTTACTTGCTTGATTAAGTTTCTTTAGTTCTATTTTTTGTCACCTACACAAGTTGACGTGAAGTAGCAGTGACGTAACAGATAGTAGTAATGCGGTAGCGATGCTCTTTTTATTAAAGCCTTTCATTTCCACCATCCGCAGTAATCCTTGAGGACATCTTTAACGGCCATGCGTGATAGATATGGGGTAAATTCCCATACCCAGAAAACTATCATCATCAGCGTCTTACCTATTCTAGAGCACGCTAATATTTTGTGTGACCCATTTACCTAATCTAATATCAATGAACTTGAAAGGGTCTAAAACAAAGCCGTAAGATTTATTTTTAATTGGTACGATTGTGTCTGTAGGTATTAGGCTTAGTGAAAAAGGCTAATCTAAAGCACACCTCGGGGAGTAATGAAGTCGCACGATTACGTTTTATGTTTAAAATAGTTAAAGGTGAACTCAGCGGCGTTTTATCGTAATATTGGCATTTTTAACTTGCTACGATACTACAAGGCGACATTGTTCTTCATTCACTGCACAAAACACGGCCTATGATGCTTTTAAGTATTCTCTTCTTCCAAGAACGATCGTGGAGTGTAATGATCTATAGATGCACGCACCATTGAAACCAAGAATTATTCGAGTCAGTACTTGCCAGTTTATACAGGTTTCTTTTTTATGCATTTTGAACTTATGCAAGATACATAAAGTGTATTTTGCATAAATGCATTTATGCATTTGCGCATTTATGCGATTAAGCATTTGATGCACTAATGCAAATGCATTTATGCATTTTATGCATACAATGCATAATGCATTTATGCATTATGCATTTGTATGCATTACAAGCGTTCTGCTTTATGTTTATGCTTGGGCGATTTGTCCTTGTTCTTTGCCTGATTCGTCATCATACATTTCGCGCTTCTCTATTGTTTAACGAGTTGTGTTAGTTCATTGCTTGATATTTTCTTCATTTTACACCGCTGCTTTCGCTAAAACGTTCTATGCGTCATTCTTGATTTTAACCAAACTCTGCAATTACTCCACGAGGAGTCAGTGCTATGGTCAAATGAGTAAATAAATAAACAGATATAGCATAGAAATGCATTAGCCTGACGAAGGTATCCACCTCCAGGTTTGCTGTTTCATTGGTGTCCACAAAGCGGGGCTGGTTGAGTTTTTTTTTCGTCCTGTTTAGTTGCGTTGTTTGCCACAATGACACTACGACGAGAGATTCAAAGGTGCACAAACATCACTCTACTGCACAAAAGCGAGACCTATAATTGATAGTGTAACTTACACGACGCTTTAAGAGCTCATGCGTGCAAACCAAACACGTTATGAAATAATGTTCCAGAAGTACCAGGCTATCGTAACATTTCTGGAAACACAGCTTCTGATGAATAAGCACGACAGCCACACCCAAAAAGATTATATGATTTCCATTGCGACACCAAAAATATAATTAATTATGCTATATTTTAAGGGCCACATTTCTCAATGTGTGCAGCAATACCTGCTTTCAACAAATTCTGTGAGCTCTTACTTTTGTCCTACAGATCCTTTTATTGAGTTCAAGACTATCAAATGTAGCGATGAAAATATCTGTGAGCAGGGTTTATGTGCCGTTTTTCAAGTAGAAGCAAGAGGCTTCTAATGGGGCTGCCTGCGCGTAATGATTCATAGGGACAGCTTACGCTTTCGAATCTACGAACGTATGCCGCTATCATCTAGGTCAACGAAAATATATCAATACGCTAACGATCAATGCGTACGCAAAATACACGTTATTTCATTTGGCTTCACTTTTCATTCCCATCTCACAGCGAGCTAAACTTCGCAAAGCGAGCACATTAGGCTGGTATACATTGAGGGCAGACTTTGTCACAAAGGAGCGTCGTCAATAAGCAATGCCGGCAGCATATGCTTCGGTATACGAGTATTTCATACTTCGATACAAAATTTGCCCCAGATGCGCCTCAAGTGCGGTTCATTAAACTCCGGAAATTTACAAGCGCGGAAACGTTCCTTCATTTCCGCAGGCTGAGATGTTCAGCTACTTAGTTTGTTTTTTCGTAAGAGACGTTGGCATAGAAAACTACAAGACACGAGATCAAGCAGAGGCGCCGTTCGTTGTGTTTGTTTCTCATTCCTTTCTTCTTCTTTTATTCGTGTATTTTTTTTCACGAGTACATCACTCCATTCGTTTCCGTTTCTTAGTGCGAATTCGAAGTCGTTTTTCGCATTTGAGGGAGACGGCAGTGGTCATGTTATATCATCTAGCTTGTAGCTTCTTAATTCTGACGCCTTCAGTTCCTTCGCATTTGCACGTACTACTTAATCTACATCAATTCTTGTTTTTGGAGCTTACAAATGGTATTGACGACCATGTCTTCTAAACGCGAGTTGTTTTTCACATTGTTCAAGCACACTGGTAACGAAGTGACCTTTTTACAAAAAAATGTCTGTGGCTTAAATCAGTTCTACACCACTGCAACTTGTGAGACGTATGGTTAATATTGTGCTTAGCTTGATTCGGCTCATTCTTCTTTTGTTTCCTCGGCTCGCTGCCTCCTCTTGGCTTTCATCCCAACGACGAAGCCTTTCTCCTCTCAGTCTCTTCCACTCATTTTCCACATCTGACGGCGCAGCACAGTCACAGCGAAAACTAAAATAGCGACCTTTCAGAGCTTTTTTTTTTACACCTACTGGGTAACTCCTGTAAGCACACTTGCTGGGTACCCACTACGGCAATAGTAATAAAAATGTTAGGGTAGTAGGCCGGCATTCGTTATGCTATCCTTCGTCATTCTTCTGAGAAGCGTGGTACCCGCTAAACCATTGCGAGGAATTTCGTGCCAATTATTCATTCAGTGGCTGACGACAATGAGTAATTATGGCTCAAGTGCGTATGCACCACAGTTAATAGGCGATCAAGAACAAGCTTTTGTAACGGGTTAGAGCATTGGACGACCCACTCGTTACACTATTCGTAATGTGTGACATCTGGTTGTTCCTTCGCTGTTCTAAAATATTTTGTTACTTATAACAACGCGATTCCTTTCCCGACATCAATCTTGCCTAAGGCAAGTTTGCCAACAAGTCACAAGCACCAGCGTAGCTCAGTAATGGAATACTGGGCTGCCACCCAGTGGACCCGAGTTCGAGCCCCACTGTTCCAGCCCCACTAGTACAAGATTTTTTTTTTTGCTATTTTCGCACGATGCGGTTACAAACAGCGGCGGCGGACAACTACGGCACTGCACGAGACCCGAGTTGTTATCTTATAACAACTTTCGCTGCAATAAAAGTTCCAACTGGTTGACGGTGGCACGGAATCTTCTCAGCCTAGATCGTTTCCGGACGTTGAACCCTACATATCAATCAGCCTAGACCGTTAGAAGCCAATCACGGCGCACCGTTTTCTGCATTCAAGCACAGTTCACAACCATGGGAGCAAACTATCGTAGCGTCTACAGATTATGACTACTGTTTTTGTTTATCCACATAAAATAACCCATCTCCAGAAGGATTACGTTATGTAGTAAAGTTCTGCGCTGACCGATTGACCATGGTTCCTAATCTGTCACTGACCATGGTTGATTGACCATGGTTCCTAATCGTCAGCAATCCCCGAAATTCGCGAACACACCGTTCGTTCAGAGACTAAAAAAGCATGCCAGCTATCGGCTTAACACTAGCTGATTGTCGGAAGGCACAGCCCTCTAGGGAAAAAAGGTCTTTTAGCACGTTTTTGTTAGTTCACTTGCAACGTACACGACTTTCTTTAAGTAGACACTCTCTGCTGGACAATCATTAAACCCGTCTTCGGCAGTCGAGGGACCCGTGAGAGTGTTAATGTGCCTCTTTTAAGAGAGACGTATTCGTCAAAATTTGGGGTTTATTGAAAATAGTAACTAGTCCTCTTGCTTTTTGCAGCAAAATCTGTTATGGGATCACAGTTTAAGTCACGCGCAGTTGTCCGCCGCCGCAGCCGGGTTCCGTAACCATATCGTGTGAAATTAGAAAAAAACCTACCTTCAATGGCACGCTGGGGCTCGAACCCGGGTCTGCTTAATATGAGTGGACCCGGGTTCAAGCCCGATATTTTACCACTGAGCCACACTGAAGCTTGGGACTTTTTGGCAAACTTGCCTTGGGCAGGCTTGATGCCAGGAGAGCAATCTCGTTAATACGATTTCTAAGGTGCTTTAAAACAGCGAAATAAAAACCAGTCGTCGCACAATACGAATATCGTACGAGTGGGTCGTCCAATGCTCCAACCCATCACAAAAGTTTGTGCTTGTTCCCCTATTAACTATGGCGCATACCCACTTCAGCCATGATTCCTCATCGCATCAGCCACTGCATGAACAATTGGCACAAACTTTCTTGCAAGTGTTCAGCGGATACCACATTTTTCAAGGGAATGACGAGAAGTAGCATAGCGAATGCCGGCATACTACACAAATATTTTAATATTAATGTCCTAGTGGGTATCAAGCAAGCGTGCTTGCCGCAGTTACCCAATGAGTATTTTGAAAGGCTCTGAAAGGCCGCTCCTCTAGATTTCGCTGTGACTGCACCTGCGCCTTCCGAGCAGGCCTGGAGTTTTTCTTTTTTGTTCTTAAAGCGTGGGCTGCGGCTATCGCCAGCAAGCATACACGTCGCGTTCCAACGTATACAGGAAGAAATCAAAGGCTTAAACTAGACGGACAACGATAAATATGAGAATGCCACAGCGAAATCGCCGCCCTGCTGCTAGACACCGGGCCATCTTCAAAAGCTACTGACACAAAATTTCGAAGACGAAATATAGTTACTGAGATAGATTTATCTGTATACGTACACATCTACTAAACCTGAACAGTAAATATAACCTAGAACACATTTAGCGTCAATTTTTGAAGCGCATGCCGCACGAATGAGCGAGATGCGGTGCCCGTCGCTGCGCCAACATTAATGCGGCGGGAGTGTAAACAAAGCTATAGTTGCACGGCGGGCTTGTTGGTTATTCATGTTGTTCGAGGTGGAAATGTGTTTATGTGGAAAAGCCATTGTATACGTCACGATTTTTTTAGCTGGTTGCTGGCTTCGCCTTGCGTTTGCGCAACCTGCGTTTTCATCATGCTTGTCTGCGGCTTTGCGTGTGCTGGCTGTGCAGGCTGTTGGTGAGGCGCCCGATCGTGCAGGCTCACGCACACATTGACCACGTCACAGTTTTGCGGGGCCTCTTGGCCAGCGGTGTTTACCCAGCCATCGGTACTGCTGATGCCTAGCACGGTGCTATTTGAACCCGAAACTGCGATTGGGCGCTCTAAACACGTCTCCAAATAAACAAATGTTGGGCCCTTTCGCAAACAAGGTTTCCAGCCGTGACAAGTGAGGCATCGCCTATACCTATTGCGAAAAACAACAGGATCCCCTAAAGGCCTAAACTTCTCTGGACCTCTCAGTAAATTTGTTGACTGACTGAACTGCAAAACTTTTGTGTCAGTGTTCTTTCAATGCAATTCGCAATGCACGCAACGTAATTTTTTTTCTTTTTTTATCACTACGACTATTTACCCTTGACACTCGTCAGCGAGGCAGAAAACTTTGCAATGCGTCACGGAAAGCACACAGAGTCCAAGGAGCTTCTATACTCGCGGACAACTTTTCTTGGCAATGAAGCAACGGCTACATAGCCAAATCACGTGAACCCAGCCAACGGTGGCTGTATATCCATAATAGTGCGCATACTAAATGCGGAGCATTTCTTAGCAAACTTGACGACTTTAAGCGTATCTATCAATCTATCTAGCCGCCTACGACTTTTAGTTCTCCTGGTCGTTTCGATAATATTATCGATACCAAACACGGCATGGCATAACATGACTGTATGAAGAACATACTTGACTAGTCATAACATGAAAATCATCACATGTATGTCATGAATGTCATGATTTTCATTTCGTGGTCCTGCTGCTCTTGCGGTGTTTTCGTTGACATGGCACGTTGCAAACTTTGTATGGTATGGCACGATTGCATGGTGACACAAGGGACAAACCCTAACACGAAAATAATGAGATGCGTATCATGTAAGAACATGATTACATGCCACGCTCATGCTGCGCTCGCGGGCGTTTCGCTAGCGTCACATATACGAAACTCGGTATTACACGACGCGAGCGGACGACATAGGTAAATGACACATCCAAACTTGATAATCACGACATGCGTGTCAGGTGACAACATGACTACATGCCACACTGATGATGCACTCGCGGCCGTTTTGCTAGCTTCACATATGCGAAATTTGGTATTACATGACGCCAATGGATGACGAAATTATGCGACGTGTGCAAACATGAAAATCATCACATGCGTATCATGTGAGAACATAACTACATGCCACAGTCAAGGCGCCAATACATTTCGACGTGACGCGGTGCGCGTGCTCGTTCATTTCGTCGCGTCACGCCGGCGTTGCCACGCCAGGCGCCAGTCCTACCATAGGCTCGCAGGCGCGCGCTGCGCTGCGTTGCTTTGACGCATGCGTATTTCAGCGCGTCCGGCGTCCCTCCGTCTCGAAAAGAGGGAGCGCATCGGCGCAAAATGCAGCATGTCGCTTTTCGCGCCAGTGGCCGTCGGGCCGCACCAACGGACGCTGGTCGCGCCTGGCGTCAGACTGTTGTGTGCTCGCGTTTTGCTAACGTTGCGTCGCTGCGCCCAGCGTGCGCGTGCGTTGACGCTACGTTGTAGTTTATTAGGCCCTTCATGATGCGCTCGCCGCTCTTTTCCTAGCTGTGAAAGTGACATATCAACATTTCTCATTCGTGCTTCGCATATGATCGATTCCCACTGTACGTGGGATCTGCCAATTTTTTTTTATAGAGTTTTCGAACAAAGCAGCACTGTTGTTCTCCTGTTACCACAAAAATTGTATATTCGGTATCTATCAAAAATAGACTAAGCGGCTCGTTGCGACACTCATGAGAACACTGAAGCATTTGCTTTAATAGTGTTTTTTTTAAGTTTCCATCGTTTGGGGTCTTTTTGCGAAAGATCTTCTAGCAGTGGCATAGCTTTGTGGTTCCCTATAGTTCGAACGTGGTTCCTTTCTGGATATTTTTCTAATTTCTTTTTTCGCATGATATCAGTTATGTACACTAGCGGCGGCGGTGGTGGACAACTACTGGACCAAAGACAAACGTTGTTTTGACAAACGTTGGGCAAGTTGGTAGGACGTGTATGACTGAAGATATGAACAGCAGTAGTTATAGTGTAACGATTGAAATACTATAAGAAGGCTACAAAAGAGCGCTGACTTTCAACAATCTCAGCAGTCTTTTCTATCCTTGTTTATTGCTTCCATAGTTACGCTGTAACTACTCTAGGCTGCGCTGCTCGTATATTCACTTATAGCAGCTTTCGTTACTATACAAGCTCAGTTTCGCTGTTTAACTTGGTAGTTAGCAGAATGTATGTGGCTGTACACTTCATGCACGCCCATGTTATAATATTTGTCCTCCCGATCCCCTTGAAATAAGAGTAAACGCAAGAATAACTTAAACAGAATTTCACCGTATATGTATGCACCAATTCCCTTATTGATGTGCACTGCGGAACAGCAAGGGTTTGAAGAAAAAGCTGGAGACGAGGAGGAGGCTTGTAAGAAGGGGGAGGATGATAGCGGCAGTAAAAAAAAGAAAGGAGAGTAAAGGAAAAGGACTATTATGTGGAGAAAGAGAAAAGAGTGGAAAAAAAAACACAATCTGCATTCCGGTGGGTAGTGGCACTGCTTCCTAGCCCCACTGTTTACACGAATTTCACGGACGTGAAATAGACTCGATAATTTATAGCGCAGCTTTCGGGCTCCCATTCCTGCGTTGAGCGGCGTCGCCGTCACTGCCGCTGTCGATGACGTAACCGGAAGGCATTTTAATTGACAAAAATTACACCGGATTGAAGGGGCTTTGAAACAGTATTCTAAAGCAGGAGAACACTGGTTCCTGCAACACATTTGTGAATAGACTGTGTACAGGCGTCATGTCGGGTAAGGGAGTTCGTTAACTAATGTAATGCAGCGTGACAGATGATTTAAATACCATGAGTGCTCAGCCATAACTTCCCGTCGTCGTGGGCCACAAGCATCATAAAAATAGTGAAAATAATACCTTACAAAATTTCGATTTCAACGCATGGCGCTCTCAATGCTTTAAAGCGCACTTCTCGTTGCCCCAGTACGAAGCCGCACTCAGGATTCCCGTTGACAACATCGCCATCGTCGGTGAACTTTCTTTTCACAATAATTGCCATATAAAGGTTAGTAACCAGTTAAAAGTCCGATATTCCTAAAACTATTCCCGTTGTTTCTTCTTTTGTTTATTGCGAACAAAGATTTGTTTAATGCAAACACAAATAACTCAGTGTAATTCTTTTATCGCGGAAGCGCACTCGCGTATGGACAATTACATGGAGACCTGCAGCTTAACACCAGAGTGTAAGTGGTTTTCAACCAAATAGCGTTACCATACTGCAAACCCTTCTAGCCGAAAGCGACTCCTACTGCACTCGCATAAAGCTTATGGGCCCAAGGAGCGAAATAAGCGTCGAGAAACGGGAGGTGATTTTGGGAAAAAAGGTTATAAGAAACGAAAGAAAACGTAAGTGCAATGCTTTTAAGACTGAACGTTGCCTCTCTTTTGCATATACCGTATGCCGATGGCCATGCCGCAGTACTTAAGGCTCACGGGGTTGGGTTTCTTCTTTTTAGAGACACATAGATCGCTAATAAAGCTTACACCTAAACTCAACCACTTTGTATCTAATAATTGCTATTACATTCAGATCAGCGCACGTCAAGGCGAACTCAAAAGGCCCTAGGTATGTCAAAAATTTTCATGGGTATTCTGGAGATTGAATTCCAGTCTAGCACTGACCTGCGGCCTTTGTTTTATGCAAGGTTTATAGGAAATGTATACTTGATTAGGATATACGGGGAGGAAACCCTATAAAAGTAAATAGAAGGACATAATAACTTTCAACGGTCAATAAAGCTTCCGCACAAATATTTTCCTAATCATTTAACTTTCTGGGTGTCATTGTGACACTATCTGACAAAACCTTGGTCACAAGAATTAGGGGACTCTTAAGCCTCGCCTTTAGAAGTTGAACGCGATAGAAATAGTCTGTCCCTAGAGTGCCTACTTCAACCACTTAGTGCACACTTTTTATTGCATTATGTTACTCGAGAAGCTTAAATAGTGGATTATTACAATGTATAATTAATAAGTGGTTTGATTCCGTGAAGCTTTCAAATATGGCCGCATTTCCTGTAATGGGTAGGATGCCTTAAACGATGAGAAGTTACGCGCGTGAAATTTTTGCTAACAGACAACGTCAACTTGAGGGAGTATACGCAGGAACGTGTGTGTATTTCGTTAGGGTGTCCGTCTTGAAACCGTGATGTCGTTATGATAATAAGACGTTCTGATGCCATTTGCCAATGTACGATTTCGCCACAAAATATTAGTGCGACATAAAATGTTGTATTCTGAAGCCTCTATACAGGGCGCGGATGCTTGTAAAGCATGAACGTTATTTTCATTACGTTTCCAAGCAGGCGAAGTTATTTTTTCTTTACTGTTTACTTCCTAGAAGAGGCCTGGCTGTGAGGTAGAACACTTCTTTGCCCCGAAAATGGCTTCGGCGTTATGCTCAATGGAACCCTGAAATTTTTACTATTTCTTTTAGTCACATCTTACTAAATTTTTTCGTCGTGGACAAAATGATGATCTTTCGCCCACAAGCAACGACGCCCACGCGAACACCGACGCCCACACCAGCACCAAATTTTCTGCAAAACGATTTCTTTAACGCAGTCGCGTTAAAACTAGTATAGCGCAAGCGTGCTGGCAAAAACCAGCTTTTACATTTTCTAAGCAGCCATGTGCGGCATTGCCAGACTGGTATATCTTATAATAAAGATGTCGATTTAAGCAAGTGTGTTCCCACCGAACACTTCCTATCTGATTTCTAGCAACTTAAAAATGTACTCATTAAAAGACGGTACCCGGCGAACTAGGTTGATGACGGTGTAAATGAGCAGAACAAATAAATACGGCTGAAGTTCTAGGCGAAAGCTGTTTGCTTGAACGACCTTCTTATAATAACTTCGTATTGATTACTCCACTTCAGTACCAAAAGTTCGTTATATACTGAAACGCCACCACAGCATCTGCAAGTGAACATCTCGAAAAAAAAATTTCACACAGCATCCCCTGAAAAGAACCACGAGGGGTATGCGAAGCAGCCATGGGTTGACCTAAAGTTCTGTAACGAGGTGTTTTATTCATCACTGTAACCATTCATGGTTGCGCGCACAACCGCTTTGCGAGCCCTCGCCTTCACCGCATTCATTCATACTTCTACACAGTGCGTGAGAGAAATAGAGAGATAGAGGAGTAAGCGCTTTTATTATACAGACCAGCACAGTACCAATAGTACTCTGCACTGATAACAGAGCACGCTCCGGTAGTGGAACATGCGATAGTGGAACATACCTCAGAGTCATCTAGTGGGCCCTCCGAGTACTAGCATCGCTACAACGATGGACGAGGGACGATCGTAAGATGTTTCGCACCTCATCTCTTTTCTGAACCACCGCGCGTGATTTACCAGTGTTCCAAAAATCTACGCCATAAAAAAAACGAGTGAAACCACACTTTATGATTCAGCACCTCGAAGTAAACGCCTCTGCAGCATGTTTCTACATATTCAAACCCCCCAGGTAGTCATTAGTACGTCTTCAAACTTCACCCATACAGTTTGAGGCGCCTTTGATTGCGATAACTCTAGCATTATATTCACGTTGGAGTGCAAAGTCTGTGAAGAACAGTATAACGGAGAAATAGAAACCCCGTTCGCAATACGCTTTAACAATTATTGATCACATACTAATAGGCTACCTAACTTACCGCTTTGAAAACAGACTCGCTCACCAGGGCATTATTTCGAGAATTATTACACGGTATAATTATTAAATGCAATAGTGGTGACGTGCATTTTACTATTTTTTTCCTCAAGTTAATGATGAGTTGGAATTCATTGTAATGACACCTCTAAAGACAGCTGTGTTTATATTCTTGTGCACTCGGCTCATAATTCCGTTCAGTCTAGGAACTATTGTGGATCACTATGTACGCATGCATTCTCTACTATAAGTGCTTTTTGGTGTGTTTTCTATGCTTTGTTGCCGGGTGGCACCACCTAGTCAGGCGTTTACTCAGCCTTTTGTCGTGTGCCACAAGGCGAACCACAACAATTTTGTCCTTATAAATCAATCAAAGAATAAAACATTTAGGACAACTGTACTCGAATCAGGCTTTAATTCTCATCACAATTGCGAAATACGAGAGCTTTACACATAATCTATGAATTCAACACCGTTACATCGCATAACAAAAATACAGCCCCTCTTGTTAGCATGTTCACCGCGCATCATGGGCGTTAACTCTGACATTCTTTGAATAATGTTCAGTTTTGTGCTTGTAGCGCCATTTATTAAGCTTGTAGAATACTGTCTGCAATGAACGGGCCACAAAAATGATTGTGTAATCTCTTTCCTACGTCGTCATGCTATACTAGCTCATATATATCGTATCTATAAAGGTACTTCTTGACGTTTCTTAATTGCTTTGAAAAAGGCCGGTCTTGTTCCTTATATATATACATACATATATATATATATATATATATATATTGTATATATATATATATATATATATATATATATATATATATATATATATATATATATATCTATATATATATATATATATCACTTTGAGGTCCGCGATGGCCTCCTTTATCGCAGAAATTACAAGTCTGAGGGCAGAAAGTGGCTACTTGTCATACCTCGCCATCTTCGTGCTGCAATATGTTCAGCTTTCCACGCTGACCCTCAGTGCGCACATGCGGGCATCTTCAAAACATACGCTCGGATTTCCTCCCGGTTTTATTGGCGAGGCATGTACACCTTTTTGCGCAAGTACATTCAGTCATGCCCGCAGTGCCAACGACGAAAAGCTCTGCCTCATCATACCTCTAGTCCGATCCAGCCAATTCCTTGCCCAGCCAGGCCTTTTGACCGCATTGGGATCGATCTGTACGGGCCTCTTCCATTCACGGCTTCCGGAAACCGTTGGATTGTTGTCGCTGTCGACTATCTGACGCGATACGCAGAAACAGCCGCTTTGCCTGCTGCCACAGCACGCGACGTATCTTCTTTTCTATTGCGGCACTTCATTCTCCGTCACGGCGCACCGCGCGAACTTCTCAGCGACAGAGGACGTGTGTTCCTCTCTGAAGTCGTCAACGCACTCCTTGCCGAATGCCGTATTATTCACCGGACTACCACCGCCTACCATCCGCAGACGAATGGATTGACGGAAAGATTCAACCGTACCCTAGGGGATATGATATCAAAGTATGTTGCCTCAGACCACTCCGACTGGGACCTCATTCTGCCTTTTGTGACATACGCTTACAATACTGCTCCACAGGCGACTACAGGCTTTTCACCATTTTTCCTGTTATACGGCCGAGACCCTTCCACCACACTAGATACCATTCTGCCCTACCACCCCGATTCCTCCGAGTCTACGCCCATCTCTGAAGCTGCCCGCCGCGCCGAGGAATGCCGTAAGCTCGCCCAGTCGTTCACAACCATCGACCAATGGAGACAAAAGTCTCGGCTTGACGATAACCACCCGTACCCTAACTTTGTTCCGGACACTCTTGTGTGGCTTTGGGTTCCCGCTGTGCCTACAGGGCTTTCCTCGAAGTTTTTTTCAAAATACCAGGGACCCTACCGCATTGTCTCGCAGACTTCACCAGTTAACTACATCGTCGAACCCGTTACGCCATCCACAGACCAGCGCTTTCGGGGACGTGAAATCGTTCACGTACAGCGGCTGAAACCTTATTACGACCCGCTCGTACTCTGTTCACCGTGAGTCGCCAGGATGGCTCCTTTTCCGACGGGGGACGACGTGTAGTGAAGAGGAATGCCCACTACTGCAGCGACATCGACACGTGGGCGCGAGGCACGAGCTAGGACTGCCTGGTTGCTGCTGCGACGCTGCCCGTATACTCGGCCTGCTCTTGCTGCTTCGGTACCGACGCCGCTACCGCTGTTCACCTTGCATTTACATTATAATATATATATATGTGTGTGTGTGTGTGTGTGTGTGTGTGTGTGTGTGAGTGTGTGTGTGAGTGAGTGAGTGAGAGAGAGAGAGAGTTCCGCCCCCGCCCCCCCCAAAAAAAGTTAACTATACTCAGCTACATACACATACATCAACTTGTAACACATTCGATGTGGTTCTTGCAATTTCGTGTGGTCATTCCTCTTTTAGGCCATAGTTATTTGCTGGCAGGTCATGAATTTTAAAAAAGCGTCCTACCTCTTTCAGCTTGCCAAGTGACCGTGCACAAGCGATGCCACGACAAGTTCCTCGCCAAATGCCCAGGATCAGTGAAGGAGTCTCAAGCGACGCTGGTATGAAAGTTTTTACACATAGCTCGAACAAGTTGTTAGTTATATTGTGCACGCTTAAAGTGAATGCTTTATTCGTTAAGTGCAAAAGCTATTTTATAAAATGGTCTCGCTCGCGGTTCGCTTGAACGCCCTAGAAACAGATACAGGGGAACTTCATGACACATCTAAAAAGACTTCACTGCGAAATTTTATAAAGGCTTTGCTATGAATTAAAAGCGTCCCAAGAAAGTCGCGTCTTGTACTGTGCTTTCCGAGCATCCTCTGGCATGCCATACCTCTTCGGTCTACCACACAATAGACTAGGCTCTGGCTTAGCTTGATTCATGACCCGCTCTTTTCGCGTTATTTCATAGCCGTGAAGTTGGGCCTCGCGAACGCAGCTTTGTTATATTTTTTATTCTCTTGACAACTACACAAGTACTCCCGGTGGATTTTGGCCGTCACGATCACGTCTCGTATACGTATTGTCATCATCAGCCTCACCCCCCCCCCCCCCCGTGGTGGTCTAGTGGCTAAGGTACTCGGCTGCTGACCCGCAGGTCGCTTTATCAAAGCCCGGCTGGGTGGCTGCATTTCCGATGGAGGCGGAAATGTTGTAGGCCCGTGTGCTCAGATTTGGGTGCACGTTAAAGCATCCAAGGTGGTAAAAATTTCCGGAGCCCTCCACTACGGTATCTCTCATAATCATATAGTGGTTTTGGGACGTTAAGCCTCACAAATCAATATATCAATCATCATCAGCCTCACTACGCCTACTGCAAGACAAGGGCCTCTTTCATGATCCGCTAATCACTGCGCTTTCTGCTGCCACACTAAACCTCCGAACTTCTTAATCTCACCTGCCCACGTAACATTATCTCCTCCGCTCACCTGCTTGCCTTGTCTGGGAATTCAGACAGTTACCTCTAATGACCAGCGGTTATTCTGCCTACGCGCTGCGTGTCTGGCCCATGGCCATGTCTTCTTCTTGATTTAAGCTACGACATCCTTTCTCTCCGTTTGTACCATCACCCAATCTGCTCTCTTCTTGTCTCTGGAGGTTACACGTAACGTTTTTCATTCTTTCCATTCGATCGGTCCCTGTGTCTTCCTCCACTTAGGCTAAACACTTTTTGTAAACCTTCAGGTTTCTGCTCCATAGATAAGTACCGGCCAGATGAAGCTGTTATATACCTTCGTCTTGAAGGTTAGTGGCAGATTAACATTCATGAT
Source organism: Rhipicephalus annulatus (assembly GCA_013436015.1). Lineage (NCBI taxonomy): Eukaryota > Metazoa > Arthropoda > Arachnida > Ixodida > Ixodidae > Rhipicephalus > Rhipicephalus annulatus. Next base: position 1,347,854 of record WOVY01009991.1, read on the forward strand.
TTCATCATTCTTGCCGAATTTGGTCCACCACATCCTTATTTTTCTAGTTATTTCACTTTCATGGTTCGGCTCAGCGGCTACCACCAGTCTTAAATAGATATACTCCTTTAAAACTTCCAGTGTCTCGCCACCTGACTCAAAGCGCTGTTTTCTGCCTAGTTTGTTGCACATTAGCTTTTTGAATGAGACGTTTCAGACCTGCTCTTCAGCTTTTCGTGCCCAGTTCAGTAATCATGATTGATATGCGAGGCTTAACGTCCCAAAACCACCGTATGATTATGAAAGACGCCGTAGTGGAAGGCTCCGGAAATTTCGACCACCTGTGGTTCTTTAACGTGCACCCAAAATCTGAGCACACGGGCTTACAGCATTTGCGCCTTCATCAGAAATGCAGCCGCCGAAGCCGTGATTCAATCCCGCGACCATTTTCGATGGAAGCGGAAATGTCGTAAGCCCGTGTGCTCAGATTTGGGTGCATGTTAAAGAGCCCTAGGTGGTCAAAATTTTCGGAGTTCTCCACTACGGTGTCTCTCATAATCATATGGTGGTTTTGGGACGTTAAACCCCACAGATCAATCAATCAAATTAATCAATAAATCCCGCGACCTGCGAGTCAGCAGCTGAGTACCTTAGCCACTAGACCCACGTGGCGGAGCTCAAGGTCAGTAATCATGAGCTGCGATTTGTTTCCTGAATGATTCGTCAATGCATTGTCATCAGGACAGGAAAAGACAGGTTACTAAAGGTATATATATATATATATATATATATATATATATATATATATATATATATATATATATATATATATATGGGGGGGGTGTTTTGAAATTGTCAATTTTTGCTCTGTGTGGCATGGCAAAAATATTTTAGGGGAGGAGGAGGGCAGGCTCGGCGTGCGACCTTCTGGCTACGCCACGGGCTGTAGGCCACAGGCAACCGAAAGAACGAAGCTTAGGCTAATCCGTGTACCTACCAGCAATCTCATGCGGGCTGAAGTGCCATGGGCTACAATTACAACTACAGACACAACTTTCCCTCTGGAATGCTGTTACGAAAATCTGTGGTTCGACAAACTGGACGTGAACAAAACGGGCAGGTGCCTTGCCGTTCGCAAGCTCATGAACGCGTCCCTTCCTCGAAGGGAGTGTCTGTCTTTCATGACAGAGGGCGCCAAAAATCAACAGATATCTGCACCCTACGCGAGAGCAACGAAATGTATTCAGTGAGCCCGGCGAGTCATTAGAGAGAGTAAAGCCATTTTTCTTGCATCAATAAACTACTCTTTCACAAAACAAAATCACGCTTGCCACAAAAAGGCGCTTGGTAAGATAGAAAGAAAGATGTCAAGACTTGAAGAAAGGCAGCGAGTTCAAACAGGGTTGAGGTGACCCTGCACTTTTAGAAGAGGGAGAGTTAAGTAAATTTCTAAAGAAAGAGAGAAAAATCACTTTTTCTGTGGTAAGCAAGAAAATACATTGAAACAAATGCGGGTGGCGACGCTACCTATAAGGTTCGCACCAATCACTATGACGTCATAGATTTTCACACCGCCTGCTAAGGCCTGCGTAGTCCTTATTCACTTTTAACCACCTCGCTGTGCGCAGCCTGTTGGAGTTTCTGTAGGTGACTTGAATCGCCACCTACAATTAGGCGCCCGCAACTTGCTGGACACTGACTTCCTATTTGACCTTCCCCATCAATGAATGCTTATTAACCCCGGCTGCTTATTCTACCTTCTTGCTATATTTCCTTCCTCTGCTTTCCCCTTTATTTTCCTTTCCATGACGCTGCGCTGTGCTCCATATTGGCCTCCAGAATTAAGCGACATTTTTACAATCAACAGTGCCACTACTACTAATACTACTAATTCACAACTAGTAAAAGTGCCACAACACGAAATTTTCTATAGTTATCTGCATTTTGTTGGTTAATGTTTGTTCTTGAGCAAATATATTGGCTAAATTCTGGCGAATTAGGTAGATCATACATTTTGTTATTGAATATTTTATTTTATACAAATGCGAGGGGCCTGTGATGTGGGCAACACTGGCGCATTCGCCACGACGTAGAACGCTGGCTGTGCAAGCGTATGTATTCTGGTAAACCGTATTCTTAGGTGATCAGCTGCACGCGAAATCAACTTATTTTAGCTTTCTTCAGCTTGACGCTGAAACTGAACGCTCACTTACAGCTTGGGTACAAGACGATCGCTTAGCACGAAGCAACGCATGACGTCAAAGACGTTATTTTAAAATGGCGGTCACCGGTGAGGAGGGGGGGCTGTTTATGGCAGGTAACTCGTAGGAATTTTTCGCCCTCAAATACTCTTTTACCGCCTACTTTTCCAGTATATGTGTACAGGCCATCTAGTTTTATTTTTTGCTTAAAACCACAAATTGTTGGGATACTGTGTCATGGTTCCTTTAACAGATCAAATTTCTGTCAATTTCGCTGACCCAATGTCTTCAAAACACAAAAAAGTATTATTATTATAAACCTTGAAATGTGTGACCTCACACAGGGGCACATCGGAGCAAAATTTAGAAAGGTGACTTTAGCGGCAATTTTTTCCGCTATTACCATACCTATGAAAGTGAAATTACCAGCATTACTGTATTCCGAGCACGATTTCTCAATCCAACTGCATTCATTGTATTCGTTTACTGTTTTGCTAATATATAAGTACCATCTTAAAAACGGGCAAATCATTTCACACCCTTCTGTGAGAATATAAGTTGTTACCTCCACTGAAAATATGAATAAGAAACCCTAATACTCGTACAGCTTCAGTGCTCTACAGACACCCGCATTTGGCCTTACTTTGGCCCAAAAAATAAACGCCTGATAATTTATCTGGTGCTCGTTTTGTACAGCTCACACGTTCGCTAGCTAACGTGCTTATAGGAACGCTACATCCCGCCATTTCAAACTTACGAGTTTGATGTGAATCTAATCCAGCTTCTAGGAATGTTTTAGTTGTATACATCATTGCTCGTTGCAAAAATACAGTGACGCACACATACGAACACGCGCACGACCACATACCAAGATAGGTTGATCTTCCACGAAACACATTCTGGCTTTTCAATAATCTTTTCTCGGCACCGATTTGTAAAAGCAAGTGGTATATTATAACAGGAATTATCGACTGGCCAATGGACTGTAAGAGAAATGCCGTTTTTTTTTCAATTAAGACAACTGTAGAATACCTACACGAACCGCGAGCTTGATGTCACTCAAGTTTATCAGAAGAAAAAGGAAGGAGCATGCCACTTGAGAGAGTTTTTCTTGCTCAGCAGGCTGTCGCTTGGCGGAAAAGTTGGACGAGTAAGTGCATCTCAGAGAAATACTCTTTGGAAAGCCGTAAAGATAAAAAATAAAGAAAATCAAATTGAGAATGAATCCAAAATTGCTCGCTCCAGCGATCAAACTTTCTTTTAATCCCCCAACTCATTCATTCTCCTCCGTTCGCTCGGGAGATGCTCCAAAGCAATTGCACATAATCTCCGTTTTTGAACTACCATTTTTTTTATTTTCCGTTCATACACTTCCGCGTTATATCAGGAATGCGGGGCTCATGGAGGCCCCTGTGTCACTGTTCATTCGAAATACATGAGCCCTCCCGTTCAGCCGTGCCCGACTGAGGAGTGCTGCCGAAGCACGAATTCTTCGGGAGGGCACCCCAGCCGGCTCAAGTGCCCGAGCACTTTCAGCCATGGAAGCGGCATGTAATTCCTCCCGAGCGTTTCCCCTGATATATATTGCCGCTTTTCCGGTGGGATTGCGGCACGTATTGACGTTTACGATTCGAAACTCTCATTCAGTTCAATTGGAGCTCATATTCCTCGCTTTTCAGCATCGATTACCCGCTGGAAAGGATAAGCGTAGAGTGGGTAAAAAAATGTCATCAGGGCTGAAACTAAACGCTTAAAGTACCAGTCACTCTTTTATTTCATTTACTTAAGATTTTTAGTTTGAAAGTAGGCTACATTATTACAGAAGGAATGTATGAAAAATAATTGGGATTTTATCTGCCACATAGTTACGTACAGGGTGTTCCACATAACTTGAGCCAAGAATCGGAAAATGAAATACAACTCAGTGGCGAATCGAGCCAAACGCGTACTACTTGCACTAGCCTGTACGTACTCAGGCTATTTTTTCTCTATATACTATATAAACATCTTTTAATTACGCATTTTCGAAATTATGGTCTGAAGACCCATAATATGAACTCTGAGATGTAGAGCACTTTCAGAAACCACCGACTAAATTGTTTTCTGTACGATATGTCTTGCACTGTTATTTTTGCCGAGCGGAACACTTCATTTTTTTTTACTTCTGCACCTGCTGTACTATGTAGGGGGACTTGCCCGATTCTTGTGGCACATACCGGCTAGTAGAGTTTTACAAATAAAGCTCTATATGGCACAAAAAAAAACAAAAGCCCATTCCTCATCACAGTCACGAGCGCTGTCGATAGGCTGTGCTATCGGTTACGTGAATCTCAGCGTCGCGCCGAAGAACGAGTGCCATAGGCTGTGCCGTTAGTGAGGTCGTCCATTCCGTCGCTGTCGATAGGCTGTGCTATCAGTTACGTCAATCTCAGCGTCGCATCCAAGCACGAGCGCCATTGGCTGTGCCGTTAGTGAGGTCGTCCATTCCGTCGCTGCCATGGCGTCGAGTACGTGCGTAAGCGCCCACTATGAAAGCCTGAGAGAGCTCGCATTCACCAGGCCGATGGTGCAGGCCGTGCACAAAGACAGGCCTAGGAGGCCGAGGGCCGGCAGCAGCTGTGCACCAATAATCCGCCAGCCTTCCGAGCCGCACAAAATCGCGAACGGGAAGGCAAGTGCCGTTGTTGGGCGGATCCTGCAAGCCATGGTGCCGAATTAGCTCGCGATGTCAAATGCTCGCAACAACGGCCCCCGGACAAGCTGCGTTGCGGGCACAATGGCGTCAACGTGATGATTGCGGGATTGCTTTCACGGGGCGAATGCCCGCTTTTGGTGTTTCTTCAGCGGCACTTTGGCTTCGGCTACGCCGTGTGTGACAACCTGCGGTTCGATAACAACCTGGAAATGATTGACTGATCCGGTCTCTACCACAACAGAGCAATGCCGTGGAAGTACTGACGTGGTGATTCCCTGCTTCACAATGTCGATCAGTTTCGGGTCTGCGGTACGTGCAAAGAATCGTTGATGCCGCATTTTAAATAAACACTGTGGTAAATGTAAGCCAGACATGCCTCTAACGTCGTTAATAAGAAAGAACATAAAACCAATACTTGTGAAAAGCTTCAGTGCAGCGTCGGGTTGAACCTACTTCTAAACAATGGGCCCGCAGGTTTCTGCCTTTGCTGGTTAACCATTTGTACAGAGTACTTGAACGGTGGTTTTTCGCAACAGCAAACGAACAACGGCAAGGTGCAAGATTTCACCGTTAACAATTGTGGAAACATTATTTCTGCATTATCGTATACAAAGGGTCGGTAATATTGAATATCCTATTTTGAAGCCAATCTAGCTCAACACTAAATGCTCTATGCTGCCCCCATGCGAGTAGCTCCGAGTAGTGCTTGTGTTTGCGTCATTTTATGCGTAGGGGAGACTCGGGAGGTATGGGACAATTGGAGGAATGGACTTCTTTGGCGAATAGATTTTGTCTTTTTCACGCGTAAAAAATTAATTTTTTGCTATCTCACTTGTAATGATATCTGGCTTTCACCACTTCGAGGAGGCTAATATCAGTACTTTTTTTCCGAAAACGTCAACAACGCTGCACGTTTTCATAAAAGATGTTTAGGCATTAAGACTGAACTTTAGCTGCTGAACCTTGTTCACATTGTGAAACGTAGTATGGGAGACAATGGGGTGGAAGGAGGAAGGGGATATGGTCTTATTCCTCTGTATCCTACTTTTACACACACACACATTATATATATATATATATATATATATATATATATATATATGAAGGTATGGGATATGGCACAACGGGAGCGTTGTCAACAAGGATAAATATATTTATTTCCCAACAGTTTCGGGAGGGGTCCTCCCTTCATCAGGGGATGAGTATATAACTCATCCCCTGATCAAGGGAGGACCCCTCCCAAAACTGTTGGGAAATAAATATATTTATCCTTGTTGACAACGCTCCCGTTGTGCCATATCCCATGCCTTCACGAAGACTAACTGGCCCATTGAATTATTACTCCCACTATATATATATATATATATATATATATATATATATATATATATATATATATATATATATATATATATATATATATATGCGTAAAATAAAAATTTCATAAAATTTTCATAACATCTCAAAAGGACCCCCTTACGCGGTGGCGCTGTATTCTTGAGCTCTTCGGTGGCTGACCCGCAGATCACGGGAGCGAATCCCAGCTTGGGCTGCTAAATTTTCGATGCAGGCGAAAACGCTGTAGCTCCGTGTGCTGAGATTTAGGTGCACGTCCAAGAACCCCAGGTGGTCAACATTTCTGGAGACCTTCATACTGCGTCTTTTATAATCGATATGGTGGCTTTGGAAGGCTACACAACACATAAAAAGTACTCTTGAGCTCAAGTGTTGTCCATTTTAGTGCCTTCACTTACGTGTTCGCATGCACTCTTTTGTTGTATCATGCTTTCAATACTGTTTATTTGCCAGCGAAAGCCATAATGAGATCACAATAAGGGCGTGATATAGTTTTCCGCCGCCGCCGATGTACGAAACCACTACCACTCGAAAGATGAAAAAAGAAAAACGTAACAGAAACTATGCAAGATAGAACGGGTTCTAAGCCGGGTATTCTCCGTAGCCGCCCAGTATTCTCAAAACTCCTGCGCACAAAAGCCCTTGAAGCATTATGTCGTGAAGAAACAGCTTTACCGTCCGTTAGAGAGCGTGGTAGAAGAGTAAAATAACAACCAGGCGTCACATATTGCGAATTCAGTAACTGGGTGCAATGCAATATAAATTGTTGCAAGTGCGAGTTGTTGAGTGCTTCTAACTTATTACAAAGCGTTCAGCCTTAATTCTTCACAGTCAAAAGTTTACAGCGGACTATAGAAATGGCGCTGTATAGATTTCGATCTGATTGTGCTGCACTGTCTGCGAAGAGCTGACGATTTTTTCGTGACTACTTTGCGTTTTCATTGTAATAAATCCCACCCTGCGCAAACACTAGCAATGATGATTGCAGCGCAGAGAAGTCGAATGTAAATAAATTGCAATGTAATAGTGGGATAGAAGATATGATAACGCAAAGCTGCCCTTTGCTTTACCAGTTTTCAAGTTAATAACGCGTTGGTCACTTATCAATCTTTTGCCGTAAAATAGGTCCCCATAAAAGATAGGACCGATAAGCATCATCTATCGTAACGGCAAGCCAATGGTCGGTTAAAAAAATGTGGAGGTCACGCAGACTAGCTCAAGCAGTATATTTCGTCTTTGGGACTCACTTGGACTAGGGCTAAAATTTTTCTCAGCCGGATTCACAATGAATCACCAAAACATTTCTCAGATTCATAAGGACTTACGGCTCAATCTCAGTTCGAGTGAGTCGACTTGTGAGTGAGTTCGACGGTATATGCGGCAAACCACGTTAAATTGTGCCGATGACAGTACACTGTAGGCGACTAAGATAATGTCCGTTCGGCCATTGTCACATTTTAGCCACGGCACTGTTCGCTCATCATCGGCTCTGACGTCAGCACATCCGACAATGCTTGTACTGTTATTGCTTTTGGTTGATCACTCAGATTATTATTGTGTGGGGTAGCCGCCAATGCGGATCCGAGAGTACTTTCCAAATGCGTCATTACTATATCATTGATAATTCTAATCACCCCAAGTCACCATGCGATAACGATGCTTTGTTAGTGGTGCCCGATTATCTTCCGTAGGTCCGTGGGACTGGCGATCGTCTTCAGAAACCGTCGCCCGAAAGACCTCGGGGAGTCCAAATGGCAAGCACGCGTACGGGAGGCGCTCACCCCGACGGAGCCTGGTGTAAAAACAGAAAACGGGCAGTGGCGTTCGCAGAGTGAATAAAGAAGTTTGTTAGTGCCGAATGGCGTCGTTCGTGAAGGCTGCTCCGATCGTTCAGTTTGTTTGCGAAAACCTTATTTGCGTCAGTAACTGCTGCCTCTTCAATATAAGGCTATCGCGGACCCAGCCAAGAAACGATCAGTGATGTCAAGTGCGGCGCGGTTGTTACGCTGATGGCAACAGCGGTATTTCCCGGCGCCTCCCTTTCACCCAGATCAAGGTAGCTTACCGGGCTCAGCTCATGTTTACCTCACTGCCTTTCTTCTATCTTTCTTCATATTTCTTGATCTACGTGCTTCAATCTATCTTCTGCCGTCCAGAATGTTTAGAGGTTGAAGTGCCATGCTGATAAGATTGGTGACGCGGGTCAAGTTCCGTCAGGCGGCTGCATTTTTAGACACAAATTTCAAGTGCATTCGCCTACTCAGAGTTATCAGTTGACGTTAAAAACACCCATCGGTCAGAATTATACCCCGGCACCCTACTGCCTTATGATCGGCAAAGAAAACCCAAAAATTGATTTATTTGGTATCAGAATCTTCATCAAGATGTCAACTCTTATCAATTAATTTTTGTGGTTTTGCGTGTCAAAACTATCATGCAAAATTGTTGTACGTTGTGCTGAATAACCATGAATTTGTCCTTCCCCTGTTCTCGAGCATGCAATACTCCTCCATAGAAATGCGGCGGAATACAAGCTCAGTCCTTCACCTTAGCAGTATGGTAACTAAACTACTTCGACGAGTTAATTTTCCTTTTTTTTTTTGTAGACCTGATGGATAGGCCTGAAGTCTAGCAAACACTCATGTTATTCGGTCATCCTCCAGCCAAACTATTCATGTAAAGAACGTTCGTTTTTCCCTCAACGAAGCGCAGCTGAAATTTCATGCAAGTTTCGCGAACAATATTAGAGTAAGGTCTCTAAATAAAACTTGTTTTATCTAGGGACCCTATATCAGAGGGCTGTCGACTGTAACTTTTTCCAACAGCGTTCTAAATGCAACTAACATTCTTCTTTCGTTCTTGCTTGCAAGTACCTCCGGGAGAGGTTCAAGATGGACGTCCCACATCGGTTCCGGGTGCACAATTACATGAGCCCAACTTTCTGCGACCACTGCGGCTCTCTGCTCTACGGACTCTTCAGACAGGGGCTCAAGTGCCAACGTGAGTTATACCCGCAGATATTCTTTTTGCCTTCTTATTTCAGCACCTGAGTGCTAATCGAAATGAAGACTAAGACCGCACTTCCTTTGCAGAGGACGGAAGTGAAAGTAATTTATTTTCACTTCCGACTCTCGAGAGCAGTGGATGTAGGCCTGCGATGGAAGCTCATGTGATCGTAAATTATCCGATGTTCACTGACGGCATTCCTCGTGAATTAGCCGCTTTAAATGTGGGGTGTTTTGAGTTGGTGTAAACATGTCCCCTGTGAATGAATAAGCAAAATGTTATATTTCACGATTTCCTTAGGCTGCTTTGTTTCTGTTCTAATCAACTCTCTGCTCAATAGTTTCCCAAAAACACCGCTTTTAAGGACAACAAATTGGTATTCCAGAGGTAATTTTCGGAATCAGTCGTTTGAAGTTGGTTCCGTAAAAGCAGTGCTACTTATATAATGCAGTATTCATGCATGCCGCTATTTTCAACCAGTGCGTTCGCAACGTTCCCTCTAGCGCACTTAATGTAATTTAGAGTCCAACCTAATTATGTCTTGTTCTATGTCATGTAATTATTTTAAAAAACGAGAATTTACAAAGAGAGCAGGCTTGGAAACTCTCCCATGATCATAAGAGCTATCATACGCCATAATTGTGAGCCATATACTATTTCAGCCATTCCTAGAGCTGAACGTACCAGTACGGAAGGTAACACACTGATCACAAAAAAAAATTTCCAGAAGCAAAGAAATCGTGAATTCCAGCTTCTTTTACATCAATGATTGCTTACCAACGCCTGACACATCACGCGTGCTCATGGGCCTTAATTGGCCATAAGCACGAGTGACTGTCTCAGACGTGTTTGAATAGCCACTCAATGGCTTCCTTAGCATAGCTTATATACCGGTTCTCGCCAACTCTTAAGAAAACCTAAAGGATAGACCGCTTATGATTGAAACATTTATAGCGTCCGGCAAAATGTCGCTAATCTTGTAAAGCACTTGGTCAATACAATGTGACTGCTGGTGAAGGGAATCAGAAACTCGCTCAAAGTGACTGTAGTAGTACAATAGACGTTTATTACGTGGAAGGTAGTGAAGCGCCACTGTTTGGTCGGCGTCTTCTTTTGTTTCGTCTTTCGTTCCAGTTGGCGTTACACCTTCTCTAGAGGTACAGTTATCCAGAGGTACACAGGTACAGTACAAGTAATTACCAAAACGCAAAAGTACAACATGGCTATGAACGAACGCAAATCAGCGCACCCGGTAGGAGGGAAGAGAAGACAGGATGCAGAGCAACGAACGTCCAAGAATTTATTTCACCAAAAAGACGTCGCTTTCCTGTCCCCTCCTTTCGGTTAAGCTTATTTGCACTCAGCCATATTGCACTGCCGTGTTTTAGATGCGGAAGCATCTTATATACTCGCGCCTTGTAGTGCGCCGTCCGCGCCGTCCGCACCGCTTCTCGAACATTCGACAGCTGACGCGCGCGCATGCGCAGTCGCGCCGTCGCCCACCATCTGTGCCGCGCGCGCTTCTCCTTCGAGGACATTCGACAGCTGACAGCGCATGCGCCATCGCCATCTGTGCCGCGCGCGCGCTTCTCCTTCGAGAACATTCGACAGCTGACAGCGCATGCGCCGTCACGCTGTATATATACTCAAGGTCGGCACTCGCTCGCTCAGTTGCCGCTCGTCCGTTGGTTCGTCGCAATAAATAAAACACCGCCCTTTCGCATACGTGCCGTACGTGTTCACTCATTTAACACCCCATTTCACAACCACGTTAACCAATTTAGCCATCGACCCAAGTAAGTCGCAATTTAACACCCGTTAACCAATTACATGCTTCCGCATCCTCCTCAGTGTTCCCCCGAGGGAAGCTGCGGGCAATTTTTTTTCGTAATTACTAGTACTTGCCAGTGAAAGAGTAAATGGGCGCATGTTTGATTCATCAGGCTTCAGCCTCGAAAATGGTGACCACATTGTGGGTAGGGTTTGCATAAATCCTCATTGCTCGACGTAATCAATGACTCGCCTCCACAGACGCCAGAGATGCATTCATGAGGATGCGTGCTGCGGAAGTGCTTTGATGAGGGCATGATTTGCAAGTCAGCATCTGCTAACCACCGGGTTCGCACCTTCTCAGCACTACCCTTCTTCTACTTGGCACTCACTGTTTCGACAGCAACTCACTGCTCTAAACAACTCACAAGAACCACCCTGCTGTCGACGTAACGTGACGGTGTCTTACGCTCGCTGTCTCGAGATAAACTGTGTGTTGTAGTATCTACCGACAGCGGCGACACGAGGCGGCAGTAATTACGTGGTTCTTGGCAAATTACATCGCAAGCTTCGCTCCGGCTTCTACAGCGTGCCGCACATGGGTTAACTGTGTCACGAAAATACATCAGCAGTGAGTTATGTGGCGACTTCGCCACACTCGGCGGACAGGTTATTTCAAGACGACCTGCCTGTTTGCATTTTGTACTTTTAGTTTTCTAAGTCTTTTGCACTTTTCAAAGGAGTATGTGCACCAACGGCTAAGCAGAGCACGAGATTTACGTCCTTCTTTGTGGGAGTTTCCACACAAGCATAAATCTAGCCATGTCTCACGCTCACGAAGTAAGCTGACTCAGCGATAAGGCCCAGTTCCTGTATGGTTACTCGCTAGAATATCTGCATAAGACGCAAAAAACAACAAAAAAATACACTGGAGCTCGCTACTCGGCTGCGAGCTGCAGCGGATACGAATTGCGGCGTGAGGTTTAGCACGTTATATGCATAACCAACGCCGCATGGCGTGGTATAAAAATGAATAGAAAGAAACAAGTATATTCAAGCTCACTACTGTGAACGTTGTAGCATGGGCCATTTGGACAAATATTCAGGCGTCGCTACTCCAGCCGATGTTTAGTGGGCGCTCTCTGGTGTGTTACTATAATCATATTTGCGTTCCATGGCTCGGCTTGCGTGCTGAGACCCGGAAAACTACAATCAGCTCTGCTCGCTGGGTTGCGAAGCGCACGTTGCCGCGGCCGCAAGTCTGGCGCACTAAACAGGACGACCGTGGGAGCCCTATTATTCATTACTCTTGCCTGCGTTCGTGGTGAAAATAAACCTTGAAGTTATGCCTAGGTTAAGTAAATATTTATCATCTGCAGGTCTCTCTCATGTGTATTTCGCGAGAGAAGTTTTAGGGCTCGCTTGAAAGCATGAGTAATCGATGCTTATCAACAAACTAACGTAATCCGCAGAGAGTGAAGCCAACAAAAATATATAAGTTATATATATATATATATATATATATATATATATATATATATATATATATATATATAGCAATAGTTGTACTTTTATCTGTAACGTAGGACTGATTACGGCATGAAGAATTGAAGTAGCAAAAAAAAAGCGCCTGCAGCGAGGCGTGAACTGACACCATTTGAATTATGCAGGCGTTGTCGGTTCCTTGCAGCACAGAACATAAACAGACAGGCAAATGCAAAAGGATAACCAGATGAGATCTTGACCTCGCTGCCCTGTCATACTTCGTTAGGGCAAATGAGGATGTGAAAGAGAAGAGTTTATGAAAGTGCCATGAAGTTATTACAGTAGTGTTGACCTACGACGAACACACAAAAAGACTACCCAATTTACACTCACGTTGTCCTTCAATGCACTGTCTCAAAGTAAACGCAACGACGCCTAGCGATAAGTGCAACATTACGTGTCGGTGAGTGTTAAAAAAATCACAGCATATCCACGGAATACGTGATAATGAGTGGGGCGAAGCGTCTGTCAGTTGGTTCGTTCTTGCTTCTGTACTTCCGTGCTTTCATCTGGGTGACCGTCCGTGCGTTCGTATGTCCGTTCGTTGATGCATCTGTACGTGCGTCCGTCCGTCTGTGCGTTCATCCGTGCATCCGTTCCTGCGTTCGTCCACGCGTCTGTCCGTGCGTCTGTCTGTCTGTCCGTCCGTCCATTCATTCATCTAGTGAGCACTCCAAGTACCACCATCTCGCATATTTTCATCAATATTCAGCGTATAGAAGTACCACCATCCAGCGGACAGTCCAATTACTAACGACAGGTGGCACTCGCGCACTTTTTGCGGTTTGTGCTTTGTGTCTACTTCCCATTCTTATCCACCTCTAGTTCATGGCTATATACGATTTCAATATATTCATGACACTGCGGCCCTACCCTCGCTAAGCCTTGCTAAAACGCCCAGCGAGTAAAACGTCACAACCCTTCCTGGTCAGATAGTGCTGAAAGTGCGTCCTTCTGATGCTAGATTTTTTTTTAATGCGGAACATTTTTGAGCGAACTTCGGCGACATTGAGCGTATCTCTCTCTCCAGCCGCTTACGTTTGGGCGCTCTCTTGATCGCCACTTTAACTTGCCATGAACCAAAATTGGCACGAGAGAGTAAGATGGTGTAAAGAATATGACACGCTGGTCAAGACATGAATAATGTCACAATCCTGTCGCGTACGTCGTCAAACATTTCCCGCCAGACAGTTGCACATACTGACGGGCGGGTATGTGCCACTGGTAAGCGGGTATGTGCCACAGGTGGTTGACACTTACCCCCGTATTCAAGAACGTCCCTTCACTCAACGCTCCACCTTTACTTGAGAAAGCCGATGGGAGCGCTGTCTCCAGTCACGACAGGTCACTGCATATTAGCGATAAGCTGCTGCGATTCCTGAGTAGCGCAGTGCCGTTTTCAGCCGAGTGCTGGCGCAGTGCTTCACTCTATCAAGTGAAGGGTGAAAGTGAAGTCGAGGAGTGTTTGTGAATACGGGGCTTAGTATCTACCCAGGAACGACGAGAACACACACGGGCAATTTTAACGCGTAAGCGTTAAGCAACACCCGACATCGGTAGCGTCGACCCGACGAAGGCATAGAATAAATGTCAGTTTCAAGAAAAACCTGACATTGGCAGCGTTGACCCCTTGTCGAATGCAAATAATAAACTTCAGGGTCACAGCAGGAATCAAAGCCAAGCATTCTGCGTGGCAGTCAAGCATTCTACCACAGAGCTATGCCAGGTTTCGCAACTACTTTTGAAATGGACGCTAATCTTCGTGAAACGTCAATAGTGGTTGCAGTGCTGCCTACCCAATTTCATAAACATTACACATGTACTCCTTTCATACAGCTGTCACATAGGGTTGTCGTCAATAGTGGTTAGTTGCCATGAGCTGAAGTTGATTTATCTAGCAGAGTCCAGGGCCAGCATCCTCGCGAGCATCAGCGCTTCAAATCGGCTTCTGGTGTTGCTAATACGCATGTTCTAGTTGGCATAATTGTGCAAGTGCAAACAACTGGTTATATAAACATCTGCAACTGTTCAATACGCATGTTCTCTTCTACAAATGATTCTGCGTGCAAACTTTGTACATATAGTCAGCGTCATTTCATGGTGTGTCGCTCAATAAAAAAATGCAACGCGGTCACGTTTCCTGCGCGTGCTTCGCATAAAGTTTATTCCCAGGTACGTGGGATCTGCCGATTTTTTTTTTCGTAAGCATCATATTCACGGCAAATCATATTGGAGTATAGCTCACCAATACTCGTTTCTGTAAGTTATTTCATTCAGAAACAACTTCTTTTTATTTATGATTAACGTGCGTGGGTTTCCTTTTCAATTAAAAAGGGTGCAAGCGTGCCGTTCCTATATAGTCTTGCCGTGTAGGTGGCTACCTACTACTACGGCCGACCCCACCCGCAGCGCCCACTAATGTTGCTCAAACTTGAGCGTTCACGCTTGTGCAATTGTCAAGTAAAAAAAATGCAGATCTCACATACAGTGGTAATCGATGATATGCAAATCACGAATGGAAATGTTGATATGCCACTTTAAAATCAGCACAACGTTACGAGGTGGAGGTAAATGATGCCGTACATGAATTCCGTGTCATGATTATCATGTTTAGATGTGTCGTTAACCTTCGTCATCTGTTCATGTCACGTGATACCAAATTTAGTATATATGGTGCGTGGTATGCTGTCATGTTCTTACATGACACGCGTGTCAGGATTATCATGTTTCCACCAGTCGTATATGTCGTCATCCATTGACGTCACGTTACACTAAATTTGGTATATTTGGAGCTAGCAAAATGGCAGTGAGCGCATTATGAAGGGCTCAATATACTCCAGTGTAGCGTTGACGTGCGCGCAAGCTGGGCACAGCGACCATACGTTAGCAAAACGTGAGCACTCTTTAGTCTGACGCCAGACGCAACCACCGTCCGTCGGCGCGGCCCGTCTGTAACAGGTGTGAAATGCGACATCCTGCATTTCACGCCGATGCGTTACCCAGACAACACTGCGTCTCCTTCTTTTCGGACGGAGGGACGCCGCACGCACTGAAACGCGCATGCGTCAACGCAACACTACGCGGAGCGCGCCTGCTACTATATGGCAGGACCGGCGCCTGGCATGGCAACGCCGACGTGACGCGACGAATTGAACGCCAGCGAGCACGCGCTTCGTGTCACGTCGAAATTTAATCATCATCATCATCATTACTATCATCATCATCATCATCGTAATCATCAGTGTGACTACGTCCACTGCAGGACAAAGGCCTCTCCCACGTCGAAATGTACTGGCGCCTTGATAATGGCATGTGCTCATGTTCTCAAATGACACGCATCTCAAGATTACCATGTTTGCACCCGTCATGACTTACTTGACAAGCATGTTGTGATTATCATGTTTGAATGTATAATTTACCTATGTCGTCCGCTTGCGTCGCGTAATACCGAGATCGGTACATGTGAAGGTAGCGAAACGGCCGCTAGCGCATCATGAGCGTAGTACGCATATCATGATTATCATGCTTGCACCAGTCACATACATTCGTCATTCATTCACATACTGTAATACCAAATTTGGTATATGTGACACTATCAAAACGGCATTTCATGAATTTCATGTTAGGGTCTGTCGCTTATGTTCGCCACGCAATCATGCCATATAATAACAGTTTTGCAACATGCCATGTGAACGAAATTACCGCCAGAGCTGCAGGACCATGAAATGTAAATCATGACATTATTGACATACATATCATGCTTTTCATGTTATGAGTAGTCAAAGGTGTTTTTCATACAGTCATGTTATGTCTCACGAAGTTTGGTATCGATACCATTATCAAGATGGCCAGGAGAACTAGAAGTCGTATGCGGCTAGATAGATAAATACGCTCTAAGTCGCCGAAGTTCGCTAAGAAATGCTTCGCATTTAAAAGCAATTATTACGCATGTCTGGGGCATCATGACAACACGCATATACTCTGCAAGCACGTCTTTTACTAGAAAAAGCTTACATAAGTAATTTTAAGGACCGGAGCCCTTATCACGATACGCTGACCATGCAACCCTTGCACGGAAATGCGAGTGTTTCCAGCAGTTTGCTAAGACGAGACGGTGGTGGCACCTACGCGTCGCTTTGCGTTCTACACCTTATCACCCCTGAGATGGGCGCACACACCCGTCTCAGAGCCAAGCGCTTTGTTTTCTAAGAACATTGCCAGATGGCGCTCGTGTCTCACGTGTGACGTGACTTGAAGCGCTCGTTCGCCTTCGCTCTAACGCAGCACCTCCAGAATACCATTCACCCATTTTCTTGCGCAGAACATCAAATAAATGTCTTGTTCCAGTCTCTTGTCGCATGAACGCACGTTTCCACGGCTGGGAAACAGAACAGGGAAACTTTTTCGACGGTGCCCTTGTATCCAGAGTGACAGCCCGAACGCAGAAGGTGTTGGGCATCACTGTCAACATGATGCGACCCCGAAAAGCAAAAAATGAAGGCCATCCGCACGACCACCACCACCCCGCGCTAGCACTCCGCTAATGGCTGTTAACAAAGCAGCCGGCCGAGCCGGCTTTCTCGCCCCTCTATCTACGCCAGTGCCACGGCGCGGAAAGTGCGGGCGGCATATGAAGCTCTCCCATTGAGTGACGCGGAAGTTTCATGAACAGAAAAAAGTATTGAAGGACCATGCTACTAATGACATGGTGAAACGCTCACATCTGCATGCAGCAAAAGTTATGGTAGCGTCGGTGCTACCAGTGAAGTATGCGGTGGTGCCACCTGGAACTTTCTGCGCCAGATGGCACGCCCGAGCCCTCCCGTTTGCGCCACTAGTATGTCAGTTCTAGTTCGTTATAAAAATATCCATGAACGCTGGGCAACGACACTCTATCAGGCGCTGTAAGAAGACAGTGGTAGACACAAAAACCTGCAAAATGTGGGACCATAGCGCAGTAGATAGCGTGCTCGGCATGTGTTGTCGTGGGTCCATGGGGCATAAGTTCGACTGCTGTAGACGAAGCTTTTGTCTTCTGATCGTGCGCATTTGTTCACATCCCTTCTATGATAGAAATGCGTCACAGAAGTCTTGGCGCACCCTGGCATAAAACATTTTCGTGTTAAAACTCGCTTCACCGAAATACAATGGTAGCGAATATGGACATCCGTAAGCGGCCATAGCACGATATCTATCTAAGCTTATTTTGAAATGAGTGCTGTAAAGAAATTTCCACACTACCTTGGCCTATTTTTTTACTGTTTCGCACGTATTGTGTTTTCCATCAGCAACTCGTTCACTGTAGTGATGAGCAGTGGCAGTGAAAAAGTAGTTTTGCACATTCCATCCTACCCTCTTTTTTTGTCTCCATGCTAACTTCGACTGAAGAAGTGGTACCACTTATTTTCTGTCCACTTGGCAAAAATAGAGACGAAACGTGAGACAGAAAAAAACAGAAACAGACAGAGAAATAAAGATACAGAAAGAAATGAGAGAAAAAAATTGCAGATCCCACGTGCAGTGTGAATCGATGACATGCGAAGCACGAATGAGAAATGTTCATATGTCACTTTAAGGAGAGAGAGATATATTGACTTTATTTAAACATAACATAGTCTGAGTAGACTGAGAAAGGGCCATTCTGACCCTTAATTCAACCTGGAGGCTCCGTCCTCTTTAAAAACAGCACTTTAAAAACAGCACAACGTTATGAGCTGGAGGTAAATGATGCCGTGCTTGACTTCCATGTCATGATTATCATGTTTGGATGTGTCGTTTACCTTTGTCATCTATTCACATCACGTGATACCAAGTTTAGTATATGTGAAGCTAGCGAAAGGGCCGCCAGCATGCTATCCGCGTGGTATGTAGTCAAGTTCTTACGTGACACGCGTGTAAGGATCATCATGTTTGCACCAGTCATATATCTCGTCAATCATTGACGTCACGTAACACCAAATTTGGTATATGCGGTGCTAACAAAACGGCCCCGAGCGCGTAATGAAGGGCCCAATATACTCTAACGTAACGTTGACACACGCGCACGCTGGACACAGCGACGCTACCTTAGCAAAACGCGAGCACTTTATAGTGTGACGCTAGGCGCGACCGGCGCGACCAGCGTTCATCGTGGCGGCCCGACAGCAACTGGCGCGAAATGCCACATGCTGCATTTCGCGCCGATGCGTTGCACTATAGTGCCTCGAATATACTTACTCTAGGCACTGTAAGTGCACTGCGTCTGCCCCTTTTCATGACGGAGGGACGGCGGATGCGATGAAATGCGCATGCGTCAAAGCAACGAAGCGCGGCATGCGCCTGCGAGCAACACCTGGCGTGGCAACGCCGGCGTAACGCGATGATATTAACGCCGGCGAGCACGCGCACCACGTCAGGTCGAAGTGTATTGGCGCCTTGACTGTTACATGTAGTCATGTTGTTACATTACACGCATCTCATGATTATCATACTTGCACCAGTCACATACCTTCGTCAACCGTCCACGTCACGTAATACCAAATTTGGCTTATATGAAGCAAGTGAAACAGCCGCGAGCGCATCAAGAGTGTGGAATGTAAGTCATGTTGTGACATGACATGCATGTCGGGATTATCATGTTTTGATGTGCCATTTTCCTATGTCGACTGCTCGCGTCCCGTAATACCGAATTTGATACATGTGAAGCTAGCGAAACGATCGCGAGTGCATCATGAGCGTAGCATGTAGTCATGTGTTTACATGACACGTTTCTCATGATTATCATGTTTCCACCAGTCGCATACCTCCATCATCCATTCATGTACCGTAATACCAAATGTGGTATATGTGACGCTAGCGAACTTGCTGCGAGCGCATCATAGCATAGCATGTAATCATGTTGTTACATGACACGCATGTCATGATTTTTAGGTTGGGGTCTGTCGCTTGTGTTTGCCATACAATGATGCCGTACCATACAAGTTTTGCAACATACCATGTGAACGAAACCACCGCAAGGTCTGCAGGACCATGAAATGTAAATCGTGACATTCATGACATACATGTCATGATTTTCATGTTATGGCTAGTCAAATATGCTCGTAATATAGTCATGGTATGCCATACCAAGTTTGGTTGTGATATCATTATCCAAACGGCCAGGAGAGCTAAAAGTCGTAGGCGGCTAGATAGATAGATAGATAGATAGATAGATAGATAGATAGATAGATAGATAGATAGATAGATAGATAGATAGATAGATAGATAGATAGATAGATAGATAGATAGATAGATAGATAGATAGATAGATAGATAGATAGATAGATAGATAGATAGATAGATAGATAGATAGATAGATAGATAGATAGATAGATAGATAGATAGATAGATAGATAGATAGATAGATAGATAGATAGATAGATAGATAGATAGATAGATAGATAGATAGATAGATAGATAGATAGATAGATAGATAGATAGATAGATAGATAGATAGATAGATAGATACTCTTAAAGTCGCCGAAGTTCGCTAAGAAATGCTTCGCATTTAAAAAGAGGGAAAACAAAAAGGGAAATAAATAAAAAAATTCATAGCCTCAACTTGACATCAGCACGGTTCTTGGGTGGGCTTGTCGTGTCAAGAACACAGTGGCATAACAGCGCAAACGATGGGACAAAGAGTAGGAGGACACAGCGCTGTTGTGTTGTTGTTCACCTATTTAGCAGCGCTTTAGGTTACAGTCGTCTTTCGAAGGGTTAACTACGTCTTTCTATGCTTATGGAACTATATGGTACGCACCTATGTTGGACCAAGTTAAGTTGTTTTACTCACTCGCGCATGTACCAATACCTAGGCTTAACTGGCTCTGCCTAGGCTAGGCTTGACCGGCGTGCAAAGGAAGGCTGCCCAGCTCCGCTGTTCTTTCACGAGGAGCAGTGCCAGCGAGAAGCTGCCCTACCGTTTTTACGTAAGCGAAGAGAAACAAAGTTGAGGCATTATTCTG
Source organism: Rhipicephalus annulatus (assembly GCA_013436015.1). NCBI lineage: Eukaryota > Metazoa > Arthropoda > Arachnida > Ixodida > Ixodidae > Rhipicephalus > Rhipicephalus annulatus. The sequence goes on from WOVY01009991.1 coordinate 1,368,388, forward strand.
ACCTCTGGGCATTTCGCTAGCGAGTGGCGTGGCTTGCCCGTTCGTCGTCAGTCGTGTTGGTTTGATGGCGGTGCGTTAATTCGCGTTTCAGCACGCGCCGTCCTTACTGTCACCGCTCCTTCTTGGTACGTACGACAAGTGTCCTACCCTTCGCGAGTCTAAATAGCAACCGAACAAGTCACTGATGCGATTTGTTACGTAACGAAACGATAGATCACAAAAACACAATTTGTTACTGAGACGTATTGCAGAATGACTACGATGCCTTGTAAATAAGGCTACGCCAATCGCAGTGCGCCCACTATTGCGGACGTGCTCAAGTCGCTACCGCTGTGAGCTATAGGTAATGAAGAAGCAAGATATAGGGTGCTGCGAAAAGCATATTGCAATGCGCGCGCGCGCGTTAACATCACGCCGCCAACGCGGCGTTTCATACGACGCAACGAGATAGCGCATAGGTGTCTGCCTGAATCGTGGAGGAAGGAACGTATTTCGTCCTCCGTGGTATGAAAGAGGTCACCTCAAAGTCAGCACAGCCTCGTGCGGAAGCAAGGTGACAACCTCTGGTCAGGTGATCGCCATGTTGGATTAAATTAGCTCAAGTAAACGTCGCCTCATCTTTATGTAAATTTGAACAATAGCCTTTGCAATATACATGAATGGTGCAACAAAGAGGAATGTGTCTCAACACGAGGAGATGTATCTGCCTCCCAGTAACTCGTCAAAAAAAATCCGCTAAAGTATACTTGAAATGATAGGGTCTTCATCATTGCTGCAAGTAAACTTTTACAACTACCATGGTGTGACACTCACTTGAAAATCATCTTGGAATATCCACATTTACAACGTTTGATCACATGCTTTCGCAAAAAATGTAAGCTTAAACATAAACTCAAAGCTGCTCCCACAAGTGTTAAGCTGCTACGCTACACTGCCCACTTGTGCGGCCAAAACTAGACTACGCGTGCGTAGTAAGGTACCCATACACCAAGCGTAATATTAACACTCTTGAACACATTCGAAGAAAGGCTATAAGATTTATAATTAACAGACTTTTCCCTTTAAACTCCCCGCCAAGCTTAATGCAAACAATTCACACTCTTTCATGACAGGCTTGAAGGCAAAAAGCTAGATTCGAATTTTTTGATCAACTTTAGAACAGTAACCTAGCTCAAGATCCACCCCCTATTTAGCCCCCCCTAGCTTGTTGGCCCTTCCGAAAACACCACGCCAACACATTAACCCCACCTTTATTCTTGTTTTGTCATTGCTTCTTCTTTCGTATTTGTGTCAATGACCCTGCAAACACCTTTAATCCACAGTATTCTATAAACAAATAAATATATGTGACGTGCCAACCTGACCACTGAAAAACGTGTGAAAAAGCAGAAATAATAAGCTCAATTAGAAACAAAGAAACAAGACATTTATATTCAAGTCATCTGCCGTATCCCACATCTACATACTCCGACAAAACATGGCGGTTCTGTGGGACGGCTTGTTTCCCAAATTTTTTCTACGTAGCTACTCTTTCAACCTAACATGAGAGTACCTCCTTTTTTGTAAAAGAAATCACAGCATATCCACGGAGTGAATTATGACGAGTAGGGCGAAACGTCTGTTTATCCATCCGTTCGTCTGTATGTCTGTCAGTCCATCCGTCCGTCCATTCATCTGTCTGTTCATCCGCCCATCCGTCCGTTCATAAACTATACAAAGCCGTAAGCTATACGAAAACCCCTACCGCCATCTAGCGATGCGTGATATCGTTTTTAAATACATATACGCACAACGCCATCTATTGATCAATTTATAAGCTGGAAGTGGCTACATACTACTAAGAGGTGGGGTGGAGGAGATAACGACCCACACCCTAAGGAGGTTCGCTCCTAAAATTAGCAGTGTCTTATCTTGGCTATGCCCGGCTACGTAGCGTCAGCTAAGGACGGGCACAAGGACGGACGAACAAACCATAGACGTATGAACGGACTTACGGACGATGCACAGATAGACTGAGGGACGGACGACTACGAATGAATGGACGCATGAACCATTGACAGACAGTTAGACGTACAGATGTGCTGATGAAACACGGATGGATGGCCGCACAGAAAAACCACGAATGGTTGAACGGAAGGACAGACAGACGAATGAGCCATGGATGGACGGACGGATCAGCTTGCGAGTGATCAGCGAGCGAGCAAACTTCCAGGCCTTTGGCGCGTCAGCTGTGCGCCGTGTGACGTCACTACTCCTCGCGCTTGCGCAGAAATGCTCACTGCAAGCCACACAAAACTGCTCAACCTTGGCGAGTGCAGATTACGCTACAAATACATAAGCTTCTCCTATTAAATAGGCTTTACGCCTGTATTTCGCCTCAGATAGTATTGTTCCAGCTAGTTTCAATTGAAAGTGTAGGTACTATTTCTATGCTATCTCAAGGCTAATCATTTAAAAAATAAAAGTTCCCCGTTTCACGCAGAAATATTTTTGTTTGGCATAGCATTGATTTCAGGGAAGAAAAATAGGAGGAAAAGAACGACAGGGAGGTTAACTAGTCTATAGGCAGCCGGTTTGCTACCCTGCGCATGGGCGGGGGATGGGGAGATGAAAGATAAAGAGAAGAGAGGGAAGAGAGATAAACACAGCACATTAGGCGCGTAGCACAGCACGTTAGCTACACAGCACGTTAGCTACATTAAGAAGCACACGCGCGCACACTCAATTGAATTCACGGTGACTGACACAAGGTACGACGGGTAGCAAAGCTTTCTATTTAAAAGCAGTGACACATTCGCACATCTACTTGGTCAAACTACCTTCCTCAAACATCATAACTGCAAAACGTGCAACCGTTAAACAGTCAAAGCTTAGCCGCCGATGCCGCTCCTACGGAGCTCATGACACAAACGTTCGAACGCTTTCGCAACCTGAAAAATCTGCCAAGCGCAGCGCTCAACACGGCCTCTTCAATTGTGCGGCCCACGGGACGCGTCGTTATTCTCTGCCATAGTAGAGCACCAAGTACTCTTAATCATACACCGGTTTCTCTAACACAGATGACGTAGTGTAGGTTTTTTTGTGTGTACAAGGACAGCTTTTTGCTCTCCCATGGTGGAGCACCAAGTACTCTAAATAGTACATTACTTCTTCTAAGCACACATGACATAGTGCAAACTGTTTAGTGTGTAGAGTGACAGCATTTTGCTCTCCCATGGTGGAGCACCAAGTACTTTAAATCATACACCACTTTTTCTAAACACACATGACGTAGTGTGTTTAGGAAGAAAGAGAGAGGGGGAAGGGTCATTATCCGCCCCGCGAATGCTTTGAAGACGCCGCTGCTACGTAGTTTTGCAGTTTCCCCTGAGGAAGCAACCAAGTCGGTTCCGAAACGTCGGGTTCCTTCAAAAACTACTGGTTGTAGTTTAAATCACCTCACACATGACGTAGAGTCGGTTGTTTGGTGTGTATAGGGACAGCTTTTCGCTCACCCATAGTGGAGCGCCAAGTGCTCTAAATCGTCCAACACTCTTTCTAAGCGCACATGCCGACCCTAGGGATTTGACCCTATACTAACACATCGGGAACTCTTTCGCGGCGTAATTTTTGTCAGCGCGGCCTCATCAAGTGTGAAGCCTACGGGACGGCTTTATGCTCTCCAATAATAGAGTACCAAGTACTCTAAATCGTTAACCACTTTTTTCAAAACAGAGCGCAATCTACACTGAATGGATTTCTTAGTCGTTCGACAGTTTATTGCGCTCGTTTGGTAGAGCATATTGTATTCTGATTTATTGAACGTTTGACGTTTCGGACAGCCCGGCGGATGGCGTACCGCTCTTTTTATGTGATAGTGGAGATATGTTCCAAATCTTTCGCTTCTTGAATTAAACAAACTTATATAATCGGTCGTCGTTGGTCTGTAAGTCTTTGAGACAGAGCACAGTACGTAGCATTTGCTCTGAATTGTCGAACAGTTGCCGAACAGTATTTTCGATATTCAAAGGCAGTGTACTGCTCATTCAAGGTAGAGTAATTGTTGGATTTTTGCTGTAATGCTTGATACAGCACTACTACTGCTAATACTACTGCTACTACTAATAATAATACTAATAATATGATAACAATTGTTAATAATATTACCATTCTTAATATTGAACATATTATTATTATTCGCAGCGAATTGTTTGGGTCAATACTGATTTTGGCTTCTAGATATCTTCGGGCAGTCGAAAGCCACACAGCGAGAGAACAAACAGTGCTTGCACAACTGCGAGGCTAAAGGAAGCCGGTTGAACATTTGCTTGTATCCTTCCCATACAGGAGTTCAGAGAAAACGCGCGCTCGGCTTGACTGTACACGCATTACACCACTAGTGTGCGCACACCTCACCCGAAAACCTGAATAGCACGAGTATTAATGTCGTAAAAGATGCGTCTTGAGCACCGACGATGCACGTGTGGTTTGTCCCACCGAGCTGTCTCCTCGACAGTGAACTCACGTTTTTTTTACGAGACCTGAAGCACTCCCGCCCAGCCCGTGCAGAATGGCGTCATTCTATCATTCTGCCACGACCATCCCTCATACACTGGGGTAACGATGCTGCGACGGGATAAGCGAGGAGATGGAGAAAAGGGAGGACGAGGGTATCATAGTCGAGTGAAAGTACACGCGGTCGAAGAAGGGGGCGCGAGTAAATAGAAACAAATCGTGGCTTCCGCAGAGTGCGCGTCTCCTTTCCCCCGCGCCTGCCAAAATAAGGTTGTTAGGGGCCCTCTTCAGCGAGAAGTCACCCGCTGGGCGTCGTCACTTCTCGACTCATCAGAGCAAATCACCCGCGCTCGGCGACCCATTCACATTTATAACTTGTCGCCGCCACGTGCGCTTCTCGACGACGGCGTCGTCTTCTCGGCGCAACGCGAAGGCGTTTCCGCGGAGATTTCCCGCTCTGCATATGAACGATTTCTCATGCGAATGCTACGTGTGTGCTCGAGCTTGGACGACAAAGTGCACAGAAACCATCAGAAGACAGTCTCGAAGCCATGGGTGTGCAGGGACGGAAGAAATTTATGTAGCGCGAGGCGAAAAAACGAACACAGGAAAGAATAGACTGAGAAGACAGAGCGCTACTATCAACAACAACATGTTTATTTTTGACCTCCAAGCTGCTTTTACGCCGTAATCGTCAGGCGACCAAGCAGATAAGCACGTGTAATTCATATACATGCATGACAATGCCATCTACCTACAAGAAAAAACGATAAATAGGACAACAAAAAACCTCACAGATAAAATTACGTATCACTGCGTACGCAGGAACGCCAGTTCCTTGGGTGACAAGGCAATTGAAGGCTTGCTAACACATACATGTCCAAGAGCATCAATAAGTTCGGCTTCTATGATTTCTTTCAAAAGTTTCACCAACAAGCCCACATCGCCACTCTTGTCGGCAGGCACGGACGCTTCGCTCGGCTGGGGGCTATACAGCTAGGCGAGGAAGCCGCCCGAGCCAAAGGGCTTGTGGCTCATGTCTAGCCTATGGTTAAGCGACGATATTAGGCAACAGGACAAACAAGATGACGCACTTTGAAATGAATCAAAAGAACAAGCGCTGTTTTTGTCTAAGCTTTTAACAATGTCTAAATATGTATTCATACAACACCCGGCCATACAGTACATGCGACAAAATACCTATGACTTTTTTATTTTTGCTCAGTAACCAAAGCGCACCCATGGCAGCTCTTCAAATAGCCCCGTTGTAGGGTCCACAACGTCTAAGTGACATCTCCTTGTGGCAGTTTGGAGGCACCTGCGGCCTCAACGAGTTCTCGGACTGTTTGGCTTCCGTGTTTTCACAAAATGGATGTAGAACCAAGAATAAAGCTTAAGCTGCAACCCCCTCCCACCCCCATAGTAAACTCTCCTGAACTTTGTAAACATTTTCATTTCATTTCATTTCATTTCATCCATTCATTCATTTATTTATTCATTCATTCATTCCTAGTTTGTGTCCCGCCGGCTTGATGGGCTTACGCAAAACAGAAATCGCATCTAACAAAGTGAAAAACCACGCGCCTACTCCAGGTTCTAACATAAACTCAAGACGTACGAGAATTTCCTTTCATTTTAGGCTGTCAGAACTTTTAACAATCGCAGCTCTGGCAGCCCGTCATCGTGTCAGCTCATTGTAGTTCCTGGCGCATACACGCTTCTCTCAAAAGCCTCAGAAGTGGATGATTAGAAGGACCTTAGCCCCCACGTCACACTGCACTTTCATTCCACCATATTTGTTAAAGAACAAAGAAATGCGCCGGTAATAATGACTAGGGAGAAAAAAAACTGAAAACTAAACAAACAGAAATTTAAAAGTCTTTGTACACGCGTCCCAGCGAGAACTCTTTCCCTGTAAAGAGAATGAGAATGACAATAGACGAAATAATTATTTGAACTCGCAGATTTAGTAACCTAGTACAATGTTCTGAGCACTTCAACGAACATAAACGGATTGTACTACAGCGACTAGAATAGAACTGTGGCTTGGACGTAACCGTAGCAGGCTACAGAAGACGCTTGTAGCAGATGCACTACTGTGCAACCTGTAGAAGTGTGTCACACGGGCACCCAGCGATTTCCGTTCATAGAGTTGCTACTGCCCTGTTTACGAAATTGTCAATGACGTCATTCTTGAGGCAAGCGTAAAGCACTTACCCGGCACTAATAGAATTTTCTTAGGCAAACTCGGTGTGTGACAAGTGCTAGTTCCCTCTTCTTTTCTGCTTATTCGTGCGCTTGAACGACAGTTATTCCAGACATGTTTGCTTGCTCGCTTCATCCTTTTCTTTTGGCCATGATAGCTACTGCACGTCATCGACCATGACCGGTGGTTAATCTTAGACAGATAACATAAGTTTGAGACGACTGAAAAGAAGTCAGTCGGTTGTCTAGATGACATAGATAGCTTGAACAATAATAGGTTAGAATACAAAACAGAAATGTAGAACAATAATAAAGAACACAATCAGTAAGTGAAAGAAAATTCCAAGTACCAAATTTTGATTGGGTATGCGCACATTCAGAAGCAGGCGCTGCAACATTTTCTATGATCATGTGCCGCCATCCTGAAAGTAGAGTGGCGTATCCTAAAGTACTTCAGAAAATAGAACTTTTTTTCCCTTTCCGCGCTCACCTTCCTCCTTTGCCACATCCAGAAACGCTGTTATCGCTTGCAGTGTTCAATGACGAGGTGTGCGTTACCGGGTCTACGGCACTCCTAAAGCTCTCAGTTACAACCGCTGGAATCGGACGCGCACCAAAATATTTTCCTTCCGGGCTCGTTGCGCAAAGAACGTGGCATTCCACCGCTCTTTCTCGAAACAGTTAACGTCACCGCGTGCTCGAACCGTTCAGCACGTCGGCGTCAACACGCCAGGCGTAAACGCAACGCCTTTGCTTGCTGCCGCCGTCGCTTTGGACGGCGTGCGCTTGCGGCGAAGGCCTGGTGCCAAGACAAGCAAACCAGGGCCACTGACATCGTGGGAGGGCCCGGTACGCAGATCTAATGCGCCGATACTGGACACCTTTTCGTGGAACCAGACTGGCAAACAGTTCGACAGAGGCCGTCAACCTGGGTGAGCGCGAAGCGAACTGATTCGCTCGAAAGCTTGCCCCGGGAGATCTGTTGGTCTGGGACTGTTGGTTTAAGGACTCTTGTCCTGGTTGGGCAGGGAGGAAAAAACTTAAAGCGGCTTCACATTTGAGGTGCGAGTGTGGGACTTCTTTGTTTTTTCTTCAGTCTTCGCTTTGTTTCCTCCTCTCTTCGTTTCTTCATCTCTTTTCCAGTTTTTTCTCTGTTTTTTCTGTCTTAATTTATATCAATTTCTAGCTTGCAGCCAGTACAAGAACCTCTCTCGCTTCATGTAATAGACCATAAAACAGTAATATTGAAAGGATCTTGAGATCCAGCTGCCATGAGAACGAAAAAATGAAATGAAGAAACGAAGAAACAAACAAACGAACAAAAAATGGCAGCATATCCACGGTGTGAATGATGGAGAGTGGAGCGAAGCATTCGTCCGTCCGTGCGTGCGTATGTTCGTGCGTCCGCACGTGCACCTGTGCGTCCGTCCCTGTGTTCGTCCATGCATCCGCTCCTGCGTTGGTTCATGCGTCCATCTGTTCATGCAGCCATCCATGTGTCCCTCCATGCATCTGTCTGTGTGTCCGTTCATCTATTCAACACTCCAAGTACCACCATCTCGCATTTTTTCATCAGATATTCCCCAGATAAAAGCACCGCCATTCAGCGGACATTCCAAGGACTGAACGAGAGAAGGCGCACGCACACTTTCTTACGGCTTGCGCTTCTTGTCTACTTCCCACCTTTAACCACCTCGAGTTCATGGTATATACTAGTTCACTGTATTCATGGCACTGCGGTCCAACGCTCGCTAAACCTTTCTAAAACCAAGGACGTTACGCCCAGCGAGTAAAAACGTAGCAACCCTTTCTTGTCAGATAGTGCTCAATGTACGTGCCAATGATTGCTAATGGGGAATGAGAGACAGGAGAATTCGGCTTTAGTTAACGTGCACACTGCGATTTTTCTATTGTTCAACAACGCACAGAAGGAATCTCCCACCGGCACCACCTTGCAGGTCAAAACGTAAAACTGGTTACACACTACTACTACGATTACGAGGCACGAACGGGGGCCGCTATACGTAGCTTCACCCCTTAAAACAAAATAAAAGGCTGATTATTATAATACATACACAGTCGTACATCTTTCTAATGATGTAAATGCCAACTTTTTACGGGAGAATTGCAGTTCACCGATGATGCCCCGCTCTCGAGCTTCACGCACTTATCATAGTTCATTCCGTGGATATGACATGATTTTTATGTGTTATTTTGCCTGCTTTACGACAAGTGACGATAACGCTCGACGGTTCGGGCCCCCAACTGCCTCGCACTTAATATCACCGTCAAGTCAATCTAAAACATTTGGAAGAAGGATTCTTCTATGTGTGAGCGCCAGCTCATAGTGCTAAAAATGACTGTGTTCAGGGGCGTACCAATTCTTTCGCCAGTTGCGGGGGCAAACCGAACTATATATATATATATATATATATATATATATATATATATTTATATATATATATATATATATATATATATATATATATATGGGGGGGGGTGTCACGATCACGTAAGGACCCATTATAAACGACCACGAAAAAAGTAAGAGACTAAACTATTTCGAATACGGCAGCATATTTTTTGCCATTGTGCCATTGGTTCTTCGGCATTTGAAATTGTCTGTGTGCCATAAAATTGCCTGCCTCTATCATGACGTCATGAATCTGTGAAATGTCGTAGTCTTCATTGCAGCGCATGCTCATTAAACAGGGCGTTCATGCACTGAACAATACCTAAAGCTTTTCTTAAAAGCATATTCTTTTAAATAATATTCAAGTAAACTAGCCGCTGGTCACATTGTCAACGGTTACTTATAGCAGCTTCCGAGATAAGATAACATGACCGTAAACAAATATTTTCACTTGCAGCATCAAGGCGTTTAGTAGTATGTGCGCGTACACATCTCCGTGAGCTCGTCCTTGCTGAGAGAGAGAGAGAAAGAGAAATAAGCAGCGCTGCACGTGTGTGCTTCTTTGCTGTCCAAGTTTTATTTTTAGCTGCAAAATACCATTTGAGTTGAATGAAAACCTACTAGCACGACTCTCAATTAATCCTCCAAGGTGGTAAAAACGATACTCTTTCACCTTCCAGTACTTTTGCCAGCGTTTAGTCAAGAGATAACAGCATACGACAGCACGGGCCTCTAAAGTGACCCGCACCTAAAACATGCGTGTGTGTCTCACGAGTGCAGGCACGTGTGTGTGCACAGGGCATACGCGGGTCAGTAGACATTGTAGGAAAACGAAAAGAGCGCCGAAAAAAAAGCCGCGGCAGCTGCCGCGCCACCTACACTGTACATTACGGCAAAGAGGTATGGCGCTAAAAAGGACGGAGACGAAGTGGAGACGCCAACTGACAAACACGGGAAACAAAGTAATTAAAATGTAATTTTATTACTTGTCCTCCAAGGTGGTGGCGTGGCAGTTACGGTATTCATCTGCTAACACGAGTGTCGGGTGTTGGATTCTGGTCGTAATGGTCGCATTTTGATGAAGGCGAAATCGTGGAGGCCTTGTTACCAATCCACGTTAAAGAACACCAGATGGTTGAAATTCACGGAGTCCTCCACTACGGCGTCTCTCATAATCATATTGTGGTTTTAGGACGATAAACCCCGGATATTACTGTTAATATTATTATTAGTAGTAGTAGTAGTAGTAGTAGTAGTAGTTGTAGTAGTAGTAGTAGTAGTAGTAGTAGTAGTAGGAATTCCATTACTTCAATATTACTTTTGCTGCCTGTTAGACCCTGATATTACTGATAATATCATTACTAGCAGTAGTAATAGTGGTAGTAGTAATAGTAGTAGTAGTCGTAGCAGCAGTTATAGTAGTACTAGTAATATCAGTAGTAGTAGTAGTAGTAGTAGTAGTAGTAGTAGTAGTAGTAGTAGTAGTAGTAGTAATAATAATAATATAGCAATAGCAATTCCACTACTTCAAAATTACTTTCGCTGCCTGTGTTTGTTGGCTTGTGTCTTGACTTCGCCCGCGTCCTTTAAGCGCCATACCTCTATTCATCAACGCATGGACGCACTAGCTTAGCAGCATATGCCCCTCCTATATATGCACTACATCCGGCGCAGAAGGCAAGCGACGCAGTACAACCGAGCCAGCAGGTAACCTTGTCATAGAGCCCAAATAGCAAAATCGCTCTTAGGAAGTAAGTAAACCACGTTAATATTTACAGATGGCTGAAATGAATGACGTTGCATTACTAATTTTTTCGAACCGGGATCGCACTACCTTGAAATTAGTTCTAAAGCGATTCCCAGTTGCAAATTGGGAGGTTGAGTAACTCACGCTACCAAAGCAACGGCTTAACATGTGCATGACCTACTTGTTGCGGCCATACTCATGCTGCGGCGGCATGTCCCTTCTATTGCGTCTCTCTTACTGCATCTTTAAATATCACTGTGCTTTATAATAAACATCAATCACCAGTTACGCGTTGTCCGGTCGTGTTTTTATTCATATAAATACTTTGTTTCGCCACTACTGTGGGACATTGACCCCTAATTGTGTGTTTTTATAAATGTAGTATTTATTGCTCCTTGTCTCTTTTTTATTTTCCGCTTTGTCTGATAATATTGTTACAAGCGATGTTGAAAAAAAAAAAGAATTATCCCGACTCACGAACTGCGCTGCTTTGCTTACCCGCCGTACAAGTCTGTGTTAGTTGAAGCCGGCTTTCAGTATCGCAGTTTAGCGTTGCTGCTTTTTTGGCTGGAATGCTGACGGCGTTGTCGTGGCAAAGATAATTCATTCGAACAGTTCCTACAAGCAAAGTATGACCACCACAAGTAGAACCCAGAAACTTGAAGGAATGGCCACTGATAGTCTATAACCCGAGGCGACCATTCCAGCCCGGTTCAAAAAAAGAAAGCAGTAAGAAGCGATACCAAAATTCACTAACATCACTGGGAAGTTGAATGTTTTGTTATACAGCCGCGCACAATCAGCACTGAGTAAGCATGAGGATTCATTTTCACGTATAGCGATCAGGATAATATGGTGAGTCTCATGTTGTGCGTATAGAAACGGTAAAAAAAAGGTAATTAAAGACGGCAACGAAGAAACCAAAGGAGCAGCGCTAGGAACACTCGTGGCACGAGCATCCAGGAAAAAAAACAAATGAAGCACGTTCATTTGTTTGGAAGAGGGGCACAGTGTCAGAATCGTGGAGGAAGCAGCAATTAGGATGAGAAGTCTTGGCTCTTGCCGATGCCTGATATCCTGGCGCCTATGATTACAAGTGGCTGGCTCAAGTCTTTAGGCAGTTTACCAGTGCGCAGACTCTATTTGTCTTGCGGTGCACCGATGGTTCCTTTTCGGGAAGCTCCACCTCCCCAGTGAATTTAGCCAATGGTACAGCACAGCGTTCAAATAGCACAATTATTTTCGGGACGCACCCGGGTTCTGTTGCTAGTAATCTCTGCTCTCTCACTTCTCATCCCTCTCATGCATAAACATGGTACTGCATAGAACGATTGTCTGCTTATCTTGACTGTGCCTAACGCGAGTAGTTCTTCAACATATGAAATATGGGTGTATGCGTGAGTAGTAGAGAACGCTTGCTTCATTCTCCTTATTTCCCAGTTATAACCTGCAATGGTATATGCAGAACGTCGTGATAACGACAAAACAAGTAGTGTACCCAGGAGTCATCATAATCATCACCATCAGCCTGACTACGCTTACTGCAGGACAAAGGCATGGCAAATGTATGAAAATAAACATTTGTACTATTTCCGAAGCTCCACCGAGGGCCTCAGCTGCCCTCGCAGATGAACTGTAGAAATGTGAAGTTGCGTTACTAAGAATTTTACTATCTCTGACGCCATAAAGACTGTCACAAAGTGAGGATGGTTTTTCTTTCATCCCTCTCTCCGACGCCGACGGTCAACGTTGCCGCTTGATGAGGCTCTCGTATTTTAAGAAAACTTCATTATGTCATTTCAAAAGAACAGCTGGAAGACGAAAATGGAAGCTTGTGATGAGAAAGCCGACTTATCAAGAAGTTGCAGCCTAGGACAAAACTCGTCGAAACTTCGGCACCAGCACCAGCCCCTTGTTTTCGAATTCCTCCATTACCACGCCAAGGAACTTATCCAAATGACAGTGGAACTATCAATCCAGTTCCTCTTCTGCCTTTGCCATCTTGCGAGCTATGTCGGTCAGCTTGATATGTGCTTCAGCATTTGAGAAAGACTGCGTAGCCTCCCACAAATTCGCATTTCGTGCGTTTTTTCTTAGCACTGCCTTTGATATTTCAGTTTTAGCTCATCTTGCAGGTCGTGCTAGATAGCATTGGTGCCAGCAGTGACTGTGTTGCAAATATGTTAAAAAAATAACACCCCAAAAACTTTTCTGAGGAAGCTTCCCACAGGTATTCAAAGCAGTCACCGCGGCAATCCTATTTCTTGCTTCCTATTATAAGCTCGTCCGGCAAAGCCACTCGATTGTGATTGCTGTCAACTGCAATCGCATATCTCTATATAGAAATATATTGTCACGTAAGAGTGAGGGTAGCCCGAAGACAGGAGACCGGGAGGTAAGTAGAAATATAAGGAGATTCGTTTATTTGGCGGACATGCGCCCACTAAAGGAAAAGAGACACACCGGCTTAGCGGGTGGCGAACAGCGCGTTCGACGGCCGTCGGGGAACAGAATGTCCCACTGGAACGCAAGGCGCGTTCACCATCCGAGATACAGTCGCCGTAGCGTCTGGCGCTATCTCGTTATCAACGAATGGTCGACGTGCGGGCCATGATTTTCGCAGATGAATCACGGTGCATCCTGGACCACGATAAGGCCGCGTGCCGGCGGTATCGGCATGCGCAACACTATCCGCAATACACCTCGCGGCAATATGTCCCTGCGTATTCCCATAAGGGCTGTAAAGGCTGACGCCTCCAATTAAAGCGGTTCGTTAACAGTCGGCTAACCAGGAAACCTAGCTTAGTGACCGACTATCCCAGTCAGCAAGCCACGAAAACAATCTTATGCTCGTTAATTAGGCGCAGGGCTGGTCAAAAGTTGTCAGATCCCTACTATATGTATTCCTATGTCAGCGTGACCTGGGAACTTCTGATCCCTCTCGTGCCTGCACTATACTCTACGTTATGAAAGCGCATGCACAGTAACGCTGTATGTGAGTTCTCAGCTCAAAAAATCGCCAACACTGCAAATCGGCACCTATAGATAGAAGAATATGGGTGAATGAACCCCTTTCAGATAGCGGTGCTTTTTAAACCAACTTAATGTTTGTCGGTGTCATCGCTATGCGGTCACTTTAACCGCCACCAGCGTGTTGCAACTCATATTGAAAGCGACTTTATGTGACCGTATTTTTACGTTTGTGCAGCATCACTTGGGCGATACCATTTTGATTCTGACTGGCGTCTTTCTTGTGCCCAGCACCTGTCAATCATATGCAAGAGTGTGTTTGCGTGCGTGCGTATGTATGTATGTATGTATGTATTATGTATTATGTATTATGTATGTATGTATGTATGTATGTGTGTATGTATGTATGTATGTATGTATGTATGTATGTATGTATGTACGTATGTATGTATGTATGTATGAATGTATGTATGTATGTATCTATGTATGTATGCAACGGGCCTTTGTGCCTCGGTTCGTGCGCCTGCGTTCGTGTGAGTAATCACAACCCGCTCGTGAATACGTAGACGGGACAGCCGTATCCAGAGAGCACGCATATAAGCGACGACAATCGGTCAGGGACGCGACTGGCAGAGACGAAGCAGCGGACAGCTACACACACGCGGGGGAGAGTCTCGGTTCAGGGAGCCGGAAGGACGCTCCGTCACTGCTTCTTTTCGCACTTGGCTGTAGCATCCACACACCGCGGCCCTAGCTCATCTCCGGCTGCTGCACCGTTGAGCAGGGGGAGTGAGGAACCACGCTCCGTATTTTTGGTAGCCTCGGCGCCCAAACAGACTCGCTTTGATCCGGACCTCCGGCGCGAGACGACAGCTCGAGGTGTCGTCGTTGTGCGATGTGCAGCGAGCCATCCGCCTGAAGGTCGTTTCAACCTTGCCCCAGTCCGAAGGGGGGCGGTGCGGGCGAGCCGCAAGGCGGTTCCGATAATTGCCGCGACGAGAGCTTCAACGAGCGACCTCGAGTGGCACGTCCTTTCAGGAAGTCTCCACTGTCGTCGCCTGTCAGCGGATCACGACACTTCCTTCCTCACTGTCTTGGCAGCATTGAAAACAACGCCGTAGCAATGTAGAGCAGCCGCGTGCTCAATAACGGCGTCGGCACTTCACCACGCGAACCTCTCGGAAAGAGGAATGCATTCAAAAGCCCCAATATTGTCTGCATTGAACTAACTGATGCGTTCTTACACACGGCCAGTTTGAAGCCCCATCTCATGGATTGTGACGGTATAGGACAAAACCGTCACTGGGCGGTCTCCTTTGCTACAGCCATGTACTCGTTCAGCGACCGATGATGCCATTTGATATCCTTCGAGCTAGAAGCTGGCTTTCACGCTCGTTCACATCAATGTTGGAGACTCATTATCGCAAGGTAGCACTGTCTCGAGAGGTTGGTGTAGACGTGTCTACTGTAATGACCTGGTCTAATCCCTCACTCTGTTTAGTCTTCAACGTATGAACCAAGCCATTGCTGCTCAATAAAAATGGATAACGGGGGGATAACGTTTCGTTGTTACCAACTAGCAAAGCCGAATTAACGCTATGCATATGTTCAAGAAAGTTGAATTTTTGTTTCTTTTAGCGTACAGCTTGCGAAATGTGCAGAATGGTTAGCATACGTAATGCCTGAACGCCACCGCTGTAACCGTCACGTGCAGGTCCACCTTTTTTGTTAGATAAGGGAGCGAGTTTACTCCAATTAAGCATACATGACCTAACATTAAAACGGCAGGCCGGATGAAGCCATACCCAATTCAGCAATGGTGCGGATCGTTGGCAGTTGGAGGTGGTGAGATCAGTCGCTTCTAAGCACACGCCAGTGACTTGTCAGACGGCATTGCCACTACCGCCCAATGTTGCCAGCATACAAACTACCTCTCCAACACTAAGAAATATTTCTATTCGCTCTATAAACGTATTGCATCGCTTCTACGCCTCGAAATTATGGTTCTGCGGTCAACAGGTGTTTAGTTTTGTGTGGTAGGCATCCGCCACCGTGCCTACCATTGTGATGATGTATGCGCTGCTGGCCTTCATGAAAACAAAAAAAATGAATAAATGAAGATGAAATGATGAGTTGCCTCCCGTTTAGTTGCGCAGAAAGCCCAATAAATATTCATAAGCTTTCATCACCTCCCTCTCAACGAAGAACATTGTGAGAAATATTGCACGGCTGTGACACGTGAGAACTCGACTAGGACGCCAGCTTATCGCTTCTGCCAAAAATCAAGCAGTTCGAGCCACTCGTTTTACCAAACAACAGTGATTAGCTGTCATAAGTTTCTCATTGCGATGTCCCGCACCCCGACGTATGGCTATCATGACGCGGCCTTCTTTCTGAAAATCTTCTTCCGTGTGCTCTCTTGTACGTTCGCGAAAACGTTTACCTGAGAGCACATATGCATTGACGTTGTGAATCGATGCCATTTGTCGCTTTCGGTTAAGCTGCAGAAATTTTATAGGTGTCTCGATGACTTCCTTGTGCTTGCGAGGACTAAAACTGTGGCTCATCACGTAGCAAGTGCTTCATTCTCCGTGGGTCCACATCACTAACGCAGCAGTGAACGGGAAGAACTCTTCGGCTGTTATTACCCAACTGCACATTTGGCACAAGAGTATTAGACAGGGCCGTTCTGGCTGTGATGCGCTGTAGATGTTCCACGTCTGTCAGGCTTCATGGAAAAACCGAACGTAGAGAATGTGCCGATTCTGCTTACGGACTATATATACGCCTTTCGCGGTCCCGACATGAGCGTTCAGAGAAAGCCGCTAAACGTGGTTGGTGAACTTGACAGATACGTACCAGCTTCGTCCATGGCACGTAGTAACTTTTTATCACATGATTGAAACATTAGTTCTCACCTTTCCCCAGTTCGTGAGAACTGTGCCAAGGTCGCAATTTAGACGGGCGCACTTCCAACGAACTTCACACAGAAGTCGCACGAAGAAGTTCGCACTTTATGCAAAATAGAAGGACGCTGAGGTCACACGTTTCGTCAACGTCGCTGTTGTGACGAGACAGGGTGTAGTAGGATGCCATCAAGCTCTTATATAAGTATAGCACCTATACAAAAATCTGGCCTGTCGGACGTAATTGTCTTTTGACTATTTCTCCGGAATACAATGCTTTCTTGAGCTATCCGAGCGCTTCGGTTTTCTTCATCTACGTGGACCTGTTTTTCTGCCCCTTCCTAGTCATTTCATTGAGTTGCTGTGCTTTTTCGGAATACCAAGGTGTCCGACCTCGGATGTTGGAAGTAGTTAACAGCTTCTAAGCCTTCTCTTCCTCCTTGACCACTAAAGAAGACGTCTAAAGAAGCTCTTCTTCGTGGTGCTCTTCATAATTCTTCAGCGTGTTGATATAGAATGACTTTGTGTCATGTCCTAGATTCAGCCAGTACTCATAGTCCTTCTTCTCGTCTATTATTAGAAATGGTCCATTCATATGTACCAATAGCTTGTTACAGCTTGTGGGAAGCAAAATTGGTGCCCAGTCGCCAGCTTTCAGTTCACGTTGTCTGCTGCGGCGGTCGTAATACCTCTTTTGTGACACCTGTGCTCGGCTCAGGTCTTGTCGTGCTATCTCCAGTGTCTTCTCAATCCGTTCTCTCAAATCCTAGACATATCGGTACGTCATCTTAAGCTCTTCGTTTTCCTCTTCTTCCATCCAGAGCTCTTTTAATATACTCAGAGGTGCTCGAATATGTCGACCATCAGTAGGTCCAAATGGTGAGAACCCGGAACTCGTTCGCGAGGCTTTACTATAAGCGGACAAAGGAGGTGTTACCAAGTGATCCCAACATATCGGCTGTTCTTGAATCATTTTGCGGAGTATTCGCTTAAGTGTTGCATTGGACCTCTCTATCATTCCGCTGAACATAGGATGGTATGGGGTGCAGCTAAGATGCTTGACTGCCAGTACTTCCTTTAGCTCCTTCATCATATCGGAGGTAAAACATGATGCTTTGTCACATACGACTTCTTCTGGGAAACCAATGCGAGAAAACATCTCGCCAAGTTGCTCGGCCACTGTGGCTGAGTCAATTGCTGTCAAAAGCACTGCATCAGGGTAGCGTGTGGCAAAATCTCCAACAGTCAAAATATATGGATGACATTTTGCCGACGTTTGAGTTATGGGCCCAATGATATCGACCACCACGCGTTCAAAGGAGGTGTAGATCAATGGCATAAGCCCTAGAGGCGCCTTGCTTTTAGGGCTTATGCGCTAGAGGCAAGCCCTTGAGGACTTGCCTCTAGGGCGTGTGGGCCTTGTGGGCCTTGCCTTTCAGTAACGTTCTTTGACAAGCGTTACATCATCGGACATATATGTGGACAAATTGTTGTACACTAGGCCAGTAGAATGCCTCAAGAACGTTATCTATTGTCTTTCGCATAACCTGGCGACCAGACAATACATTCTCATGAGCCCAATGTAACACTTGGCCAATCAGAATATTCGGGACTATGGCTCAGTGAATACTCTTACCAGGGGACAGAAAGTACTAACGGTCAACAGTACCATGTCTTAATACAAAAGAAAATGATGTTCAGCCCTTGCTGAAAAACCTTCTATTCAGTCTGGCTCTGTAGCTGTCAAGTGTACCATCTTTTCCTTGTTCGGGAAAATTTTGGCGAGACATCTGCCCAGGGAGTTTAGCAAGTGTCGCCTATCGCAAACTCTTGGGACCTGTGGGAGCAACCAGTACAGACTTGGGCCGTTTATCTTCGTGCGCAGAATGAACTTTTTTTGCTAAATTGTTTCTGAGAAGAAGGTTCTCACAAAAGTCAGGGTCATTAGCGTCACGGGAACCCAGTATGCTGACGAACGCTTCCTTTTAAAGCTGTCGAGCAACACTGTGCTGTGCCTGGCGAGGTTAAAACATTTCAATTCATCCTTCGATGGCAAGTGCCAGTTTTTCGGAGACGTGGCTCACGCCTTTTACATAGTCTGGACTAAATAGTCAACTTCGCGCCGAATTCACAACCACACATAGGAATAAAAACACATGGACACCACGGGAGCACACTTAAGACTGTTTATGTCTTGAGTAAACAGGCTAACATAAAAGACACTTCTCGTCGACACATGCGCAACATGATAAGCTCTTACCTAATCACGCTATCGGACACTTGCTCACTACATAACGTGTTTATGACTCATACAGGTTGAGTTAAATTTCGCTAACACACTCAATACCCCATTTTTTTATGTGATAGGCCTCGAAAATTTCCCGTGCTAGCCTACTTTTACGTCTTCCCAGGATCCTAATCTGTGTGGGGTATGGTGGGCCTCCACAAGCAGTCACATGCGCGTTTAGATGCACACTGTCGTTATTCTTTCACCCTGAGAGCGTGTTCCCTCACTCGATCATTGACGCAGCGCCCCGTGTGGTTAACATGGGTATTCCCGACCGATAGAGAATTGCATAAACCACTCCAGTGGCGCACTTCGTAAACGGCCACGCATGCTTCTTTTTGCAGCCTTTCGGCTGTTCAGCATGACTTCCATTGATTTGAGGGCACATCTTCGCCAGTTTGTTTGGGGCGCTGAACTTCAGCGGTACACCATGCCAACTCGCCACCTTTCCTTTTTTAGGTTGTGTGAAACCTTATCAATGAAAGATACCACATCCGGCCGTTCTTTATTCGTTCATGCTTCGGCCGGGCCTTTTTTCACCTTCTGCAGACGGCATTCCGCAACCGCGTACAAAATCGAGCAAGGAAACCCGGCAACATTCAGTCTAATTGTGCACCTGTATGAGTCAGAAACACGTTATCTAGAGAGCATGTGTCCGATAGCGTGATTAAGTAAGAGAAGGGCTGATCATGTTGCACATGTATCGAGAAGTGGGTTTATATTAGCCTTTTCTTCAAGGAATAAACAGCTGTGAGTGAGCGCCCGTGTTCATGTGTTTTTCTTCCTCTGTGGGGTTGCAAATTCGGCGCGAAGTTGATGATTTAGTCCAGACATGCACCAACAAGCCAAGCAGCGAGTTCTACTTCCACATTGTCTGGGCGTGCCTGTCAAGCCAATCTTTCCCTCCCCCCCCCCCCCGACCCCACGAGAGAGGACTGGGAGGTGGCCCTGCTCAGCTGTCAAGAACTGGTGGCCCAAAAGGCCCTGGTTCAACGGACGCGGATAGCGTTGCTTGCCAATGGAACTCACGGACACGGGCCTACAACATTTCCGCCTCCATCGGAAATGCAGCCGCCGCAGCCGGGAATCGAGCCCGCGACCTGCGGGTCAGCAGCCGAGTACCTTAGCCACTACACCACCGTGGCGGGGCTAACGTACGCGTTGAAACATGTCTGTACGTGTCACCTACAATACCTACGCCAGCCATTGCTTAAAACGAATCCTCAAGCGCTCATCACAGCAACCGCGTCGGTACCTTTCAACCCATGACGCCACTCGTGCACAACGCTGCTAATTCACATCCTATCATGGTTCACTTTCGCGAGTTGGTCCAAGTTTTTTTCTTTTTAGGGGTGAAGCTCCTCCTAGTTTAAGCTGGTCGTGCGTCACGCGTAACCAGCAGCATCTTCCGAACAGTCTCATTTCTCTTCTCGTCTCATTTCCTAGATGGCGTTACTCTGTCGCTGATCTTCGATTGGCTGCTGCGCACGTTTTGCCTGAGTGCGTGGGGAACGAGTGCCTCTCTTAGTCTCTGGATCGTCGCCGAAGCAGTGGACGCGAAAGGCTCTAAAATGCCGCTGCTCTCCGATTGACTGCTGCGCGCGCTTTGCCTTAGTGCGCGGCGAACGAGTGCCTCTTTCTGTCTTTGGATCTTCGCCGTATGTGGCGGATTGTTGGTGGGGCATAGACGAAGCACATCAGCTGGTGCGTTGAATACACTTGCGCTCGGCTTTCTTGGATCGCGTCTCGTCGGAGTTACCCACGCGCCACCTGCATTCTCGAACGCGATCAGACCGCATAGACGCATGCATGGGTAGATTCATGGACGGCGGACACCTAGATGTATTGACGGACGGAGCACGCATGAACGGACAAACACATAGACAGACAGACTGACAGATGGACGCACGCATGGACAGACGAATGAACGCACAAATGGACGCATGGATGGATGCGCGGACGGACGCGCAGACGAACACACGGATGGACGCGTGGGCGGACAGAAGCACGGATGGACGTATGGACGCTTCGCCCCACTCAACATCATTCAATGCGTGTATATGCTGTGATTTTTTGTATTGGAATAATATTGGTTTCTTTCTATCATAAGATAATGCGCCATAAAACCATACCTATATATGCCTGCGTTAGCAGCATAGGTGCACTGCCTGGGCGTCACGTGATGATCCCATGGTTGTCAGCGCGTTTTGGGACAGTTTTCAGCATGTTCATGCAACCTTACACTTAATTTCCAGGATGGTAAGATTTGGGAGCGACATAGTTTTCTCCCTACACTTCATCCCAGAAGTGACGTGCACTGCTACAAGGCACGGCCGTGCAATGCTCACTAGCATTTTCGGTGACTTGGCCTCTATCAAGAAAGTAACAACGGCGGGACAAGCTGATGACACAAGAGCAGACCACGTTGGGCGCAGGAGCAGGAAACGCGGTACAAATACAGGATAGGTTCATAATGGCTGGGCATCACATTATAACAGCATGCTAATTTCAAAAATAGTTGGAAAGCTCAAGATAAAGGTGGTCATGCATAGTTACAGGAACTCCTGCGAAAACAGATTGATAACAACTTGCACTACTAGCGAGAAGGGTAGATGGCGTCGCTATATATCAATGCTCAATGGTGCGGGAGGAAAGGTGCATCTATGTTTAGAGCCTCTCATATTAAAAATGCTGCTTGCGAATTGAGTACGTGCTTTGGAGATTAACAACTACAGCTACAAACTTTACGCAAAGTCAGCTTTCTGTCACGTCGTTAAAAAATCGGCAGCCGATGAATGAAGGGAATTCTGATGTTAGAGTGAGGCTAGGTCCTCAGGTTTATGTTGTCTACATTGAAGTCGCCTATTAGTATGAAACACGGACAGGTGAATGGACGGGCAGAAATACGTGCAACTGGACGGATGGACAGATACACGGACGGAATGAACGGATGGATGAACAGACGCCAGCATGAATTGATGGACGCACAGATGCGCGGACGGACGCATGGATGGACGAGTGCACGGACACAGTACGGTTCCTTTTTAAACCATATGCGCGCTACGAAGACTGTATGTACGGTGTATGTAACACTTCCCTTTCGGTCCGACGGGAAGCAACGACAACGACGATGTCAACGGACACCGAGCCATCCTAAGTAGCTTCGCTCCTAAGAAAGGGGTCCAGCAATTGCGTTTCTTACTGGACCCATTGTGGGCTTTGCGTGTCAGTCTCGCATTTTGTTTGAAAGACATGACACGTCATTGCGAGTGCTGACATTTTAACCTGCCCGTGGTGGTGGTTTGACAAGCTGGCGTCTGGCAAGGTTGCGTAGCACACAACCAGTTCCAGCGCGAGCACTTCAGCAGTCACCCTCGCAGATTTTATGGAGTGCGGACATACTTTGCTGCGTTCAGGTGACTCCGCACGCTGCTTGCGTGGCTGATGTGGACGCCCCACAAAAAACTGTCTAATAATAATGTGTACGATCTTACCACCCAAACCCAGGATATTAATATTATTTTTATTATTATTATTCCATAGTGGAGGGCTCTGGAAACTTAGATTATGCGGCGTTCTTTCACGTGACTGCTGAGACAGGTATCGCACCCACGACCTTTCGACACAGCAGTCAAACACCATAACCACTCTTCCACCGAGACGGATGCCTTCAAGAAAGAAATGCTGCGCGCTTCTAAAGTTATATGCGGCTTCAGCAGAAGTTTGGCAATTCGAACTTCAAGGAAACTATCAAATCGTTCTAATTAACTGGCGTTTGCATTATCTAGCACGCGCAAGAATGAAAGAATGAAAGTACATTGCCCAAAACTACGTGGGGAGAACCTGTAAAAACCTTCGTGCACTCATTGTCGCAAATTAAGCGCTACTACACGTCTGTGGTAGGTGATCTCGTAAAATCAAATTGTGGATCTCTAACAGCAAATTTAATTTATCGATCAATCAGCGTAACGCCAGAAAAGAGTACCGAAATTTATTCGAATAAGCGAGCCTTGGTGTGAAATGTATGTCCGGAAACCAGTTTATTGACAAGGCACATGTAGTTGATGCAATCGAAATGCACAGTAATCAGTGTTTCGAATATTCTTGTCTTTCTTCTGTCTCGACTCAATGAGCACCGTTTGCAGCTTACCCAAGTGTTATAGCGCAGCGTATTGGTTCTCATGTGCTGAGAATCGGTGCTGTTTCATTTTTGTACATCTGTGGTAAACTTAACTTGGTTTGATTTTGCAACAGATATCGATAGATGTGGGCCAAGTTCTGCAACGAGTCATGAAATCTAGGGGTTCTCGGTTCTAATCCACCGTAGTAAATGATTGCACCCTCGAATTATGTAGATTTTTCTTCCATAGAAACACACATGACTGTGTTAGAATTAGGGCATCAGTTTGAAATAAAAGCAACTTTGAATTATTCGAGCTTGAACTGGCAGGCTCTAACAATACACAAAAACTTCCAAACTCCCCTGTTGCCATCTGGATTTTTAACGGATTTGAAAAAAATTTCGCAGGGCATACAGATTCCGTAAGCGAGAACGTTGGTGAGGCTTTCGGTGAAAGGCGCCGTTAACTTTTTCTCGCGAAAAGGATCCGTCACGGGAAGGTGACGGATGGCTAAGGCCACCATGGTTGCCCCCGCACGGAGGTGGTCTGAGAAAGGGAATAGGCGATAATGACGACGTTGCTCCATGCGTGGAGGTTCATCGTCCTCGAGTTCTATATTTACAGAGTTTTGTCGCCTGAATAACGGCAGCCGTGACAAAGATGCATCGGCGTCTCGAAAGAGTGACGGACGCGACGAAGACTGCACTCTCCGTGAAAACGTTGCCATCGCACCAGTTTTTCTTCTGTATTAACTCCTTAAGGAATCACACACCACACCACGGTGTGTGGTAGGGCGTTGTGTTCTGAAAACGGCGACTGATTTGTTGTCAATGTGCAGTCACCCAAATCTTTAGCTATGGTGTGGGCGCAGCCACGTTTTTTGTGTATCTTTGCGGTATCATTGAAAAAACTTCCAAAACAGGGTGTGGACAAGTACACACCCGCATGCCATATGCCCACAAAGGAACTGCCGCTGCGCATGATAGTTAATAATTTGGGTGACTCTATAAGTGATTTTATACGGTGAAAACAGTGAAAGTGCTGATGCAGTGGTAGTGGCAAGTGGACCACTGCTGGGATAAGACGAGGAATTATGCTAATATTTCAGCAGAATCCACGCTTTAATGAGATCAAAAACTGACAGAGTAGTTTATGCATTTGCCTAAGATGAGTCGCAGGTAAAATCCATGTTTTTTTTTCTTACTCAATGTATTGATCCCCCCTCGTTCCCGCAGAAAGCCTTCTGTATCTAACGCGGTTTCGCACTTCCTTGAGGTTTAATTGAGGCATTGCAAGCTTTCTGCAACTCATAGGTTTAGGCTTGAATTTTTCTTTAGAGATAGAGGGGGGGGGGGGGGGGGTCGTGGCACAGGAATAGTGTGCCACTACCTGTATGCGCCACTGCTGCATCTCTCACACTTTTGCATTGCCTACATAATCAAGCGACATTTGACCAAATGACGATACCAGTTCACGACGTCGTAGTTTGACGTCATATTATGTTCCGCCATCCCGACGTCATACGTTGTGACGCCATATGGGCACAACATCAGGTGGTGGTGATATTGTTGTATCACTCGCTTTGACACCGTTTACGCAGGACGCCGACAGTCTATATAGATTAAGATATCGAAGTCATTTCCTGATCAACCGTTTATGAAATATACCAGTTATCTAGAACAATTCCTGTTCATTGAGGGGGGGGGGGGGGGTCCCTTGCTGTGTTACGAATACACTCTCTGACATTATATACGTCATCATGGAACTTACAGCCCACCACCGTAGTCTTTCTCGTGGGAGGAAGCAGTGGTGCAATGTCAGTTGCCAACTGGAGGTGTTCAAAGGTTTCTCTCTCGGAAAAAATTCTACCCATCCTGTTATGCCGACCAATGTCCAGGCTGTACCAGCTAACCATCAGTCTGTCATGTCACGATCGAGTGCGCCGCAAACTTCTTCCCTCGCTTTCCACCTCTCTCGTTATACGCCAAAAAGAGCCGTGAGAAGATGGCCAACACCAAGGACAGCCCAAGTCCTCCGAGCCTTGTTTTATTAGACGTTTTTTTTTCGACAAATGAGGATAGGAAACAGAAAATTGTTACAGAGATATTTCTCTAAAATTTATATACGTCCGGCAATACTTTAAGCGGGATCCACCGCCACAGTAAACCCCGTAAAAAAAGACCTGTTATAGTACATTTTCAGGATTATAAAAGAACTTGTTCTTAAAAACACACACAAGCTCAAAGGAACAAAAATAGCCATACAGAATGACTACTCACGTAATACACCGACGAAATGAAAGCTGTTGAAAAACACTGCCGAAAGTGAAAAGGAACACGGCAAGAAGGTAACCTTTATTAAGGATAAACTGGGAATCGATGGAGATTTGTGCTATTGGGATAAAAGCAATAACAGTCGATTAAAAGTGCCAAATGTCTGAATACTCTGGCATTCGGCTCCTGGACATAGATGCGCGCTGCGTCGTAAACAAAACTATGGAACTCGAATCAATCTTTCTAGGTTATGCCCTTAGTGTGGTTGTAATCGCTGAAACGTGGTTACGCAGTGACATTGATAGTGCAAGTATTTTTTCACTATCCTATCAAGCTTCTCGAAAGTTGAGTACCAAGTACTCTAAATCGTTAACCACTTTATCTAAACACAAAGATCTTCACGTGGAGGGGCAGTTCCAGTACATGAAAAGAAGACATACCGGGTTTGCTTCCTCTCCAAGTTGATAATCACGAAAGTATGATGCTGAAGTTATCATGTAGGCAGGGCTGAATAGTTCTGACTCCAGTTTATCTGGCACCCGACTCGCCTCATGAATTGTGGCATTATCTGTGTGATCCTGTGGCGCACTTTCAGGGTGATATAACCATAATAGACAAGTTCAACCTTCCGAAACTTGCTTGGAACAGCCCATACTCAAAAACATTGGCCCCGTGTCTGCATGTTTCATTGCAAATGTCGTCGAAAGACGATAGTCTTGCATAGAGAGCGATGCATAGAGAGCTTGCATAGTCTTGCGATAGAGAGCGAACAAAACTTTTATTTCATCTTCTGCGAGAGAAAATTGGTGAATGGTATTTTGGAGGCACTGCGGTAAAGTGCCTTGATGCATGCAGCGAAGGTGAACAAGCGCATCGAGGCACGTCGCACTTGAGACGTTAGCGCTATCTGGCAGTTATCTTGGAAAACGAAGCGCGCGGCGTTCGCACCCATCTCGGAGGCGATAAGGTGTAGAATGCAAGGCGACGGGTAGGCGTCACCACCATGTCGTCTTAGCAAAGCGTTGGAAACACTTGCCTTTTTCGTGCAAGCGTTGCATGGTCAGCGCAGCGCGATAAACGCTACGGTCCTTATAATCACTTATGTATGCCTTTTCTAGTATAAAGAGACACATACAGAATATTGACGTGTTGTTATGAAGCCTGAGATATGCGCAATAATTGCTTTTATATTGACAATCGTACAAGTATAAACCCTAAAGCTTTAGCAATATCGGTAAGCGCTGCGGATCGGGTTGAATTTTGGCCGTTTTGGGTATCATTTTGGCCGACAAACAGACAAGTCCACAGACAGACAGACAGACAGACAGACAGACAGACAGACAGACAGACAGACAGACAGACAGACAGACAGACAGACAGACAGACAGACAGACAGACAGACAGACAGACAGACAGACAGACAGACAGACAGACAGACAGACAGACAGACAAGCAGGCAGGCAGGCAGGCAGGCAGGCAGGCAGGCAGGCGGGTAGGCGGGCAGGCAGGCGGGCAGGCGGGCAGGCAGGCGGGCAGGCAGGCAGACCAAAATTTTTGCGTTGAATGTCCCCGAGAGAGACAATCGTCTTTAATAGTGCTACCCGGGACCATGTTGACTACGTGGCTGACACAATGCCGAAAGCTGACGTTCACCACCTTACAAATAAACCAACTCGTATCCAAAATAGTACTGTTTCTTTATTAGATATTGTTTTTATGAGCCGTTCTGTCGAAATTGCAATATATCTGTAAAGAATATAACTCTCACCACTGTATGGTACGTCTTACGCGCCCTTTTGAGGTAGGAATTGCTTCTCTCGTGCTAGAGATGAAAGTATACTGTAGGCTATTTACTTGACATTCTTGATAGTTTTCAGGGGAATGATTTATATGTATGGTGGAACTCGTTTAAGAGGCAGTCTTGATAGTTGCGTGCCGAACAAAATTAAAAACATACGCAAACGTAATTCTAGACTAACAAGAGATATTTGACATCTTAAACAGAAGTTTAACAGATTAACGCGAGCTAAACAAAAAGAAACTAACGCGGTGCAAATCACCATATCAAGGCTGCGCGAGGCATTCTACAATGCTAAGCAACGTTATTTCACCTACACGCTTCCCTAATTTTATTGAAAACTCTCCTGAGAAGTATTGGCGATACCTTTCCTCACAGAAGAAGGCAGTTTATCGAATGACGTGCGAGGGCGTACCAGTCGATGATAAACGTTGTATATAGCTTAAAGGTTCAATGATTTCTTTCATGGTGATTTTTCAGTCAAACTGGAAAGTTGCGTCAGAGCCATGGAAACGAGCATGAAATTCTCCCTCCCCCTTATTACAGAGGCCGGTGTTGTTTACATGTTACAAATTTAAAGACGAAGGCATCACCTGGGCCTGACAATATGTTGAACCCCTTTCTTCGCCGGTATGCCGAAGTGCTTGGGAAAATTCATGTTATTTTTTTTGTGCTTCCCTGTCAACATTCCTGTTGATTGGTTAACAGCTCGAACTGTTTCCGTCTCAATGAAAGAAGGCAGCATGTTATTAACAAACAATCTACCACTTTAACTGACATCATCGAGTAACGAAACGCTGGAGCATGGCATTTCAAATTACATAAACAAGTTCTTAACTGACAATAATACATTAACCTTGTTTCAGCATGGTTTTAGAAAATGGCAGTCTACCGTGACCCAGCTGACAACAATCATACATAGCCTCGTCACAGTTTTAGACAAGTCAGAACAGGTGGACGTTATTTTCCTCGACTCCAAGAAGGCTTTTAATCTTGTATGACATTCAAAACTAATTTCAAAGCTTCAAGCTCTAGGTTTACCAGAATATATAGTTTCCTGTGTTGCAGCGTATATAGGTTACAGAGTACAATTTCCAATCATCGATGGCCATTGCACATCAGTTGCCAATGGCATCGGATGTACCGCAAGGAGGTCTTCTTGGCCCCTGTTGTTTTTCATATTCATAAATTATGAAATGAGTGAATTAATTTTTATTGGACTTTTTGTTGATGATTGTCTGGTATTTAATGAAGACAAATGCTCTGAGGATCATGCAGTTCTTATGCAAAAATTGATAAATCGTGTGAGCTAGAAGACGTTGTTAACGCCCAGAAAATGGTTTTCACAAAATTAATAAGAAAACACAACCGTCTTACCGAATCGCACTTGCTTGAATCAGTTCCGCTCGTTGAAGTTACAAACTGCAAATATCTAGGGATAACTATAAGAAATACACTGCTATGTAATTCGCACATATGAACATTTGTGCATCCTTTTTCCGAAAACTCTGTCGTCTCAGTTTATCACTTTGATACGCTTCGACACGAAGCCTCAGTACCCCGCTATTGTGGGGGATCCACGCACGAAAAAAAAAAGAAAACATCAACGCACTTGAAAAGATTCAGCGGAAAGCTATATGGTTCATTTATTCAAACTATAGGCAAACTAACTCCCCAACCACCTTAATGGGTCAACACGGTGTTCAGACAAAGCAACTTTGACAGAAGGTACACAAGTTAAGGTTTCTTTTTCAGCTGAAACACAGAAATGCTGCGTTAAAACAAAAATATACGTATCGCGCAATTAAACCCAGCAACCTATCATGCTGAACGCCTAACCTCATACAGTACCAAAGCTAATGCTTTCAAATTTTCATTTTTTCCACGCAAGATAAAAAATCGAACGCATTCCCATAGACATTGCTACATAGCGCTCATCTAATAGAATACACGGTTAAAAGAAAAAGTAGTATTCTCCTTTTGATTTTATAATATGTAATGCATAGGCAATCTATCTTTTTTTTTCTATGACCTACTTCAATCTATGTTATTTACTTTCGGCACTTACTTCATCGTTTATAGGCGTAGAGCACACTGTTGTAGTTGGTCTATCAGTCATTTTATTTTCCTGACTCTTTTTTTGTGTTGCTAATGCAGTCATTGACGTTTAAACGTATGTATATATGTATGCGTGCACATATTCCTTATTTCGTTGTTTCAATCTAAGACGTTCATTATTACCACCAATGTATTTATCTACTCAATCTTGAGCCGTGAGTGGACCTGCAGTAACCTATATAAAATAAATAAATAGATAAATAAATAAATAAATAAATAAATAAATAAAACATGCGGCAAATGATCACATGGACCCCGGACTATAGGGCTTCCTTCATTGCTCCTTGCTAAATTTCAATTAAACATGTTTCACTCTACCTCTCTCCTCCGTTTAGCTTGCACCCCAATGTAGTACTGCCATCTGTAACACATATCTGGTGTGGTGTCCCTTAATCGTATTCGGCATTGCCGCTATGCTCTCAAATCACCTTTCAACATCTTGGTGTTAGTCTCCACGGGAGTTTATTGTATTTGGCACTCTCGTGCACCAACTCACTTCGTGAGCACAGCTCCCGCATTAAGCAACGGGCGTCAATCGATATGACTCATTCGCATCACTCAGACCACCAGAGATAATAACGAACATTGATAGATATGTGGGGTTTAACGTCCCAAAACCACCATATGATTATGAGAGACGCCGTAGTGGAGGGCTTCGGAAATTTTGACCTCCTGGGGTTCTTTAACGTGCACCCGAATCTGAGCACACGGGCCTACAACATTTCCGCCTCCATTGGAAATTCAGCCGCCGTAGCCGGGATTCGACCCCGCAATCTGCGGGTCAGCAGCCCAGTACCTTCGCCACTAGACCACCACGGTGGGGCGATAATAACGAAAAAGACTCGTTCGTTGTGCACATTTGTTCAGATTATTTTTTTCAGTGCTTCTCAACACGCATGCGTTGTTCTTGGCCCAATCGCGCACATTCAACTGGGGCAGCCGCAGCACAGATCAGCAAAGACCCGACGTCCTCCAGTGATTGAGAAGGCATAGGCTCCCTCAAACTATAGCTGAGAAGGCGTGGGAAGCAACCATTAGTGCCTTCTGTTCTTCTGGTATAAAATCACAAGGTCACAGCTGAGTGCTTACTAGAAACACCAAAGGTCATGAGTTGGCCGAGCGACTCTTCGTGCGACGACCACGAATTGAGCATTGTCTTCATGTGTAAGTCAATTCGACCTAGCGAGCAGAATGAAAACGGGCTTCAAGTCAAGGAGAACGTGTCTGTTGTGTATACCGAGGACTCCACTTTCAGGGCCTGTGGTTAGACCCTGCTATTTGTTTGTTTTGGGGATTGATAACATTTTTTTGTGTTGCTTTTAGTACCAAAACTACTGCGGCATTATTCTGCTTTCATTCTCCATTCCCACGTGCTAATCCCAACAAAAGAAGATTTCCGTGTGACCGTGCGGTTTTCCTTGCTCTTAGCGGTGACTAAGTGCTTTGTCCTTCGCTTCAGCGTATGCGACGCTGACAACGAAACACGCACGAAGGCGCGCACGCGAACACACACACACACACACACACGCACACACACGCACACACACGCGCACACACACTCTCACACACACACACACATGCACACGCGCACACACACACACGCACACACACACACTCTCTCACACACACACGCACACACACACTCACACGCACACGCACACACGCACACACACAGGCACACACACATGCACACGCACGCACACACACACACGCACGCACACGCACACACACGCACACACACACACACACACACACACACGCCCGCAAGTACACATGAAACGCGCTAAAATAAGCAGAGATAAGAAAGCACACATGAGGATCCTGCCCCTGAGCAGACTAGTATTCACGCAAACCTAAGCCGGAGTCCGAGTTCCCGTGTTTAGAGGTCGACCAACTGACGGCCTCGCCACGTGTACTACGTGGTACGAGATCGTTTTTTCTCTTCTTTCTTTCTTTAGCGTAAACGTCGAGTCGCGCAGCAACGTAAACGAGTAAGCCGGAAACAGGGAGGGGAACGAACGAGCCGGTGACAAGACTTCTGACAGGCCCAGGAGGAGCTACCTCTCTCTCTCTCTTTCTGCGGAGTAAAGAGCTAAATAAACCACGTGAGCGAATACACCGTGCTCGGCGAGCATGTATGAAGTAAGAGGTGTGGCCAAGGTGTCCGGTTTAGCACCCCAGAAAAAGAGTTTGCGACTTCAGTGTCGGAAACGGTGTAGACTCACGTGAGCTTTGCAATTTCGCTCGAGGTGTGTAACTACGTTACGTTGTTAAGTACGAAGAAAAAAAATTTTAAAAATGTGAACATCCAGGCCGACGCCAGTTTCTCCTTCCGGGAACAAAAATGACGCAGGAGAAGAAAGAGAAGTTAACGAGAGGTTCCGAAGCCGACAATGCACTTTGGGGTCGTTCGCCTTTGCGAGAAATTCTTTTGTAGAGGTCGAGCTTTGAGAAATCATTCTTCTTCACTGTCTTCGTCTTCGTTTTTAACGACATTTTCGTCGTAAAATGTTTTATGAT
Source organism: Rhipicephalus annulatus (assembly GCA_013436015.1). Classification (NCBI taxonomy): domain Eukaryota; kingdom Metazoa; phylum Arthropoda; class Arachnida; order Ixodida; family Ixodidae; genus Rhipicephalus; species Rhipicephalus annulatus. The sequence continues at coordinate 1,400,240 of WOVY01009991.1, forward strand.
CGGGGCAAGTTTTTTTTTTTTATGTTTAAAAACAAGGTGACAGATGCGAATGCGTTTGAGACAGCAAAAGAAACAGCAGTTTAAAAGAAGAAGAGGTAATAATGTGAAAAGTAACAGCGAACGAAAGCGGCAAAAAAATTCAGTAATAGCAAGAAGGGCGTACCATGCGAGAAGCCATAATTCTTTCCGGAAAACAGGAAACACGTTTGTGCAGCCTTCCCGACGCGACGGCGGTTTCTGAAAATAAAACGAGGGTGACCGTTCTGAGACCGAGTAAAAAACCTCGAGAAAAGAAGATAAAATAGATGCCTATATTACTATGAACAACAACGATTACGCACGCGCAGTAGGTATCGTTTAAACAAAGCCACCGGAACCAAGACTGATCGAATGGACAATGCGAGACGTTGAAGCTTCGACGCGCGAAAAAGAAAGGATCCATGAAATGGAATTCGCCTTGTTAGCTGACTTGGCTTGTATTCGTTTTCATTTTTTTATCATTACTTAGCGTATTCGGTACAAGGGTTAAAACGAGGTCGTCCGGCGGGCAGCGGCGAACAGTTCCTAAAATACTCCGAGGAGGGCGCGGAAATTCCTCGCGTGGCTCCGCTACACGCGTGCAGGTTGTTCAGCTTGAGCGATTGGCTCTCTTGTAAGGCTTGTGCGAGAAGAGGAAAGCCGGGCGCGTTTACTAAACTCCGTCGTTTGAGTTGTCGAACTCGCGACAGCGTTATGAGCCTTGGAGTAGTGGTGCACCCGCAAGCTTAATTGTGGCGAATGCGCCTTCTTTAGACAGTCTCTACCGTAGGCCCGTGCGCTCAGATTTGGGTGCACGTTAAAGAACACCAGATGCTCGAAATTCCTGGAGCCTTCCACTATCGTGTCACTCATAATCATAAGGTTATTTTCATCGAAAATACAAGCAACCACCACGTCGTTATCCCCCGGTGTTCCTAGTCTTGTCACTACGGATCGTGACGCCTTCAGTCTGTTTCTTGAGGAAATAAGCTTTATATTGGTCCACATGCGAGGTTTATCAGTTGTCATTTGTGTCCTACTCTGCTCAGTCGTGTATTTGCACGCCCCTTCTGCCTTGTCTCGCATGACCATGTAAATATATCTTGCGTGATCAATTAGTTTTCCTTCGGTTGGTGCATTTTCGACTTAGCAAGAGGAGACAAGAATATGCAACAGAAAAGTGCGAAATCTTGATAGACTCATCGCTTAGTGCAAGCGTTTGGCACATGCTTTGTACAGAAATAAATGGCGAGAAGGCAAGGGCCCTTGTAGGAAGGGTAATGAGTGTGAAAAAGACACCGCTCTCTAGTATTAAAGTGGTTTGGAGGCTCTTTGACGTGCACCCCTCAAATCTATGCACATAACCGGTGTCTCTACTTGTTGCCATCTTTTCTGCATTTTTTCTGCCATCTCAATGTGGCTAGCGTGACGTGAAATTCACACCGCTTTTTCGAGTTTAGAAGAGTTTAGAAGACACCTAACCTGCTAAGTTATATATAGTGTGCGCGTGTGTTTGTGTGCGCGTGTTTGCGGGAGTGTGGCTGTGTGTGTGTGGGAGGGGGGGCGGAGCAGGGCTCTGAAGTATGATATTTCATCACCAATGGAACCTATCAATAGCATAGCTGTTTCACACGCACTGAGAAACTCGATACACGTCATTTTAAAATAATCATGCGTAACTGCTCAAGAAAGAGGACAAAGGAAAAGAGCGTATCATAACAATGAAGGCGCATGTACGGCTGCACATAATATATCATTTTGTTTATAGCACAGCACATAACTTTTATTTATAAGCCTTTCCATCGTCCACATCAACTTTCTTCGCTGTTTCACTGTGTGAGGTATAGTCAAAAAGCTCCACTACAGGCGTGTCTCATGTAGGTTTGTTAACTCTTCCGAAACACGTGTTGCTGCCGTTGTCAGTTTAACCCTTTTATTTTAATTTTTGAGGGGTGCAGGGGGAAGAATCTTTTACTGACTGTAGTGCAGAACGATGCACGCTGCGATGATTGCTGTTGGAAAGCCGCCACGAAAGCTGCCCGCCTCTGCCAACAACAGCAAGCTGTGAGGTGGCTACTTTCACGTGTTTCGCGTAAACTCCAAGCGAGACTCCGCAAATCTCTAAAAAATCAGCTTTATATCTTACGATCAAGCATGTAAGCTACTGCACCTTGCTAATGCAATACAAAAAATTATTATGTCAAATATATCGCCGTTTGTTCAGCTAACGCTGAGGAGAAACCCGATGCTCTGTGAGGAACCCTTGACTATTCTAAATAATCTTTTATTCATATTTAACCTAAGTTGGTGCACTCTTGATTTCTTCTAATGAAGGTAAAATCACGATTAAGTCACATTCATATACTCTCAGTCCACACGAAAGTCACCCCTTTCCTAGTTCACAATCTTGTCGGCTGATTCATCCTATAGATAATAATCATTAAATTCATTATTGATTCACCCTTGATTCGCTTTATTCTGTTTATTTCATGTCGATTCACTTCCTATTCAGTATACTGTATGTTGATTTACACCTAAGTTTCTCGACTCATTTTTGCTTTACACCGAAGTTCTCTTACGCATTTCTCACTTGAGCTGAAATCACTTAGTTCATTCTTGATTCGCATCTAATTAAGTCGATTCACCCTATAGTACGCTTAGTCACTAAATATCCTTTGAGTTCACTTCAATAAACGCTCCGAACTACTTGGCATCATCGTATGTGCAAGTCATGTCGCGAGACATTTGGCACCACTCGTTTTCACAATGCTGCCAGACTGCTGATTTTAAAGCAGAGTTTTAAAGCTTTTCGTCATTCTAATACCGTTCACAACCACGATTACAAGTCTGTACAAGACTATATTAGTGCTATCTTTAGTGGTGTGAGGTATGGTTAATGCGACTTAACCTGTTTAAATTTAAAACCATGCGTTTAACTAGTAACGATATTCCCCCGCTAAACTATTATCTTAGTAGCATTCCCCTAGAAGTCGTAACAATCTATAAGTACCTTGGCATCCCCATATTCTCGGCACTTTCCTGGTCCTTACACATTGATAAGGTAATTAGCAAAACTAACTGCATGTTAAGATATATCTGGTAAAACTTTCCCTCGACTCCTTCCTTATCAAATATATCATAACCTAAAACACTCATTGGAAGTGAAATAGATTGCACATTCTCTATCTTGTACCCTCTCTCCGCAACCCATATTAAATTGCTTGATCTCATTCAAAATAATGAAGGAGGCCCGTGTGCTCAGATTTGGGTTCACGTTAAAGAACCCTAGGTGGTCTAAATTTCCGGAGCCCTCCACTACGGCGTCTCTCATAATCATATGGTGGTTTTGGGACGTTAAACCTCATATATCAATCAATCAAATCTCATTCAAAATAATGTCGCTCATTTAATTTATAGCAATTACTGCCGAACATCAAGCGTCACTGCCATGCAAAACTCCTTACTACTTCGTCCCCTTTCATCCCGACATGAGTGTTTACGTTTTGCTTTATTACATAATTCATATTTATTAACAATTCCTAGCTGAGTTAAAGCTTTATATCATCCCCTTACATTTCTTCTCGCATTCTTCGTGTCCCTAAGGTTGAAATAATGCACTGCCATATCAGTACCCATCACGAATCATTTATTCCCAGGACTTATCAAGAATGGAACCACCTTCCCGGCACTATTGTTTCTATCAATGACCACTCGAAGTTTCTTCCCTTGGCCAATTTGAACAATTTTATCACTCCCGGACCTAACTGACCGATTATTCTGTCACCGAGCCACTTTTGCTGCTTTGTTTTCGTTTTACTTTTGTATATGTTGTTATCCACTTCCTCCTGTAGTGCTTCGGCCTTGAGGAGAAAATAAAATAAAATGGAATGAAATTGCGTTGTGTATGAACAGAAGCCTAACTGGATGGAGTCAAATTAAGCTCAGTGTCCTGATTAAAAGATGTTAATAAAGCTTGGTCGACCATAATTACAAACACCAAATCTAACACTATTAGGCCTATCTAAGCTAAGGCTACTTAAGTCTGAACAGGACAACAGAAACAGAGAAACTCCAAAGCTAAGTATGGTTTCTCTGCATTAAAAGAAGTGGCGAGGACAGACATGATGCTTGTCGTGAGTGTCCCTGCACGCGACTCTTTCATGCCAGCATTGCTCCGATTGCTCCTTCGTCTTGTTCCGCCCGTTGAAGCGGACACTTAGCGTCTTCAAGCCGCCGCAATCATCCTTCTTCGATGGCAGCATTAGGGCCTTACATTGGGTGGAACTGATACAGCCCGAAAAGCCCCGCCGCGGTGGTCTAGTGGCTAAGGTACTCGGCTGCTGACCCGCAGGGCGCGGGTTCAAATCCCGGCTGCTGCGGCTGCCTTTCCGATGGAGGCGGAAATGTTGTAGGCCCGTGTGCTCAGATTTGGGTGCACGTTAAAGAACCCCAGGTGGTCTAAATTTCCGGAGCCCTCCACTACGGCGTCTCTCATAATCATATAGTGGTTTTGGGACGTTAAACCCCACATATCAATCAATCGATACAGCCCGAAAACGCTCGTGCATTATCACACCAGCACCATTCGAGCGAGAGCTAGCTGCTGCCACGCGTGCTCACTGATCGCCGGCTCGATTGGCTGTGACAAAAAAAAAAATGACCGCCAATTCCACCACCACCACCCGTGCAAGCACCTTCTACGTTACGAAAAGCGTCTAAGTATACGGTCTAGATGACGCGCATACACTATTTGACTGGCACAGTACTATTGCGTACCGTTCGTGCGGTAAAAAGGCACTGCTATACGTATACAACATACTCCACTGTCGAGACGAAAGGTAATCCTTAGTTGCGCGTGTTGAATGACCTGCGGTAAATGTACCGAGAATCGTGTGCAGCCCACAACGCAACACCACATGCCTCCCACCACACGCCCAGTCTCCTGGTACTGAAAAATCGACTGCCTAAGCGCTTGCCAAACATGCGCGATCGACAGCAGACGAGCATACGCTGTAGCGGCACCTCGATTTCGTCATTTTCGTCGCCTTTCCGAAACGAACAGCACACAAGCAATGTAGCCAATAATAGAGAGGGCCCATGTGTAAGATTCGAGGGAATCAATGTATTTCTAAACAATCGAAGTATCTCTGGTATAAATGATGGAAACGTGCAAAGGAATGTACCCGGCAGTTGCCCTTTCATGTACATCAAGTGACCTCGAAAGCGGATGGGGTATCTGCACATTTAAATGAATGTGCAGATACCCTACCCGGTTGTATGCTCGAGCACTATAGCCTACATGAAGCGTTGAATTTCGGGACAATAGTAGAAGGGCAAACATGTCAACGATGGAATTAGGTGTACAAAAACATAGTTAAATTATTAGGAGCAGCAAAAGCAGGAAGAAATGGCAGTAATTATTACTTGGAATATGAAGATTACTTTGCCGTAGGATGAGAGAGAGCTCAGCCATTTGGTAGGTGTTTGATTAAAATGACAGGGTGTTCAAACGCTGTCACGAAGGGCAAATCAAGAAACCCCAAATGCCGCTTTGTCGTAGCTCACACAAAGTTGTGCTGGAAACTTACGAGCGTTCTTTTCACAGGAAGAAAAACTTCATTAGATAGAGAAGACATTAGACTCAATTAGAAGATAATAACGTCCGAAAGCTTATTTTCTGGTTTGGTGTCGCACAAGTAACGCCCGTTATAGAAAGGAACCCATCCATCCTTACGCCTGCAATAAAACCGAGTGTTGCCGGCCTTCACACATGGTACACCCCCGAGGCCAGCGGAGCGGACTTAGCATCACAACTAAAGGCCCGATTGGGCAAAATACTTCGAAGTTGCCATAAACGAAGCCTTAGCGCAGGAAAGACGAGACCTTCAATACGTACTCAAGTTTTACGTATTTTTTTTCCGGCGCTATGACCTGATTTATATAACAAAGGATCAATGAGTCTCAAAATCTGCACTCAGTTTGAAAATCACGTTGGCATTGGATTTCGCTATGTAGCAACGGCTAATACTGCGAGACGCTTGGAAGTAAACCTGATCTCGCAGGAAGGTGACAGTCTGTGTCAGTTCTTACACAACGCTTAAATGATGAGTCTGTCGAAAGGACAAAAGAAAGAAGGGGCTGTAGGCATTCAATCTATATAAGTTACGCCTGAAACTTTGACGGAAATAGTACCATAGCGTAATTAGTAACGGATACGGGGGAGATATTGAACGTGTTTCTACCATGTGTCATGGGTGGCTCATCTCTTTTTATTATTTTCATTCTGTATTATCATTCATTTTCTTTCCCTCCTATTGAAAGATTAGGCAGGCGTTCCGTGTACGTGAGTACAGGACGTCACGCTGAGCTGACGTGTGGGTATTTCTCTCTCTCTTTCTGTGTGTGTGCATGCGCGCGCGCACGTGTGTGTGTGCTTTTTAGTACGTGAGTGTGTTTGTATCTTTTTGTGCGTGTCTGCGTGCGTGCTTGAACAGGCTCTTTCTCTCTAACCACGAGCACACGCGCAATGGCTGCGTGAGGGTTATCGAAACACGTTCCCGGTCTCGACCAAGTATAGCGAGGAGAACACGCATGGCAAACTTGCTTAAGTCGAAGGTTCTGTGGCTAGCACTCCTCTAGTCGGTATAACTAGCCGTAAAGTATAGTAAGTCTTATGGACAACACCGTTGTGATTTTCTTTTATTTTCCTTTTTTTTACCTTTAACACCACTCGAAAAGCTCTATGTAAGGCAAGATACAATAATGTATACACATCAGAGGGAGAGTTGAACGACTACTGCAATGTTTTTTTTTGTTTTTAAAATAATAAAGTCAGTACGCGCGCACTTTTGGTGTCACCATAACTTTAGAGGGAACGATGGAAATTGCCAGCACAGACGTGCTTCCTGATGAAACACGTCTGGCGCGGGGACCGCATTTGTTTTTGCGGCGAGCCGAACGAAGCAACCAACTCTCACTGCCGGCTGGCCCTTTTTAAAAATCAGTTTCCGAGTCAGACGTACTGTTTACGTGACGCTGTGGCAGAACGATTCGCGGATGCTGCACGCCTGCTGGGGTCTTTTCTCGAACGCCGTGCTTCGCAACGAAGCGCGTCTGCGGGCCGTGCCGTGCTCCGAGACGGCGCTGGCACACAAGCCAGCCAGAACGGATGCTTTCGAAACAGCGTTTTGCGCTCATATCTGGTCCAGGCGCAGACCGGGCGGCAGATCGTATCGCTAGCAAAGCCTCCATAACGACTAACCTTGGTCCTAATAATAGTGGCCATAACCTTTCCTCAACAAAATCTGACATTACTATGGGTCTGTAGTCCCTGCTGGTATAGCTCGTGCCCCTTTGATGTTTGAGCTGGCTCTACCGGCCATGATAGCTCAGATCCTATGACGTCAGCAGAAGCTTGAAAAAGAGTACTGGTTTCCTGGCCTTGGTTACGGCGACTCCATGCATGCCAGAGGTCTGAAACTCACCCCAACTAGCGGTTTCAGCCGTGAAATTTCAGTCTCCAAATCTCCCAATAGGTTTTGATGGTGAAGAACATTGTAGCGATACGGAGCGGAGGGAGGGGGGTGTATGTTGATAAAGATTTAGAGTCTCTGTCAGAAATAGTTGCTATCGTGACATTTTGGGAGGAGACGGGGGCAAGACGACGACATTCCGAGCGCTATGTCTGTGCTGCAAAGCTCGGTGGCTTAAGACGGAACCAATCCAGAGCGCTATCAACGCAAAATGTGTGGCAGCCAGAGGATTTGCTGCGTCCGAGAAAAGGGCTCTAGAGCTTTGCGAACAGCATATCCGAGCGCTCTGTGTGTCGTCGCCTTGTCTCTGTCTTCGTGCGCTTATACGGGTATTCGAAATGATAAAGGTCTGGACAAACGTTGCTACTTGAAAGAAATCCTTTTCGTGTCTTTTAAACGGGCCAATTCTGAAGCTTTTTTTTAGATGCGGAAGCATCTTATACTCGCGCCTTGTAGTGCGCCGTCCGCCCCGCTTCTCGAAAATTCGACAGCTGACGCGCGCGCATGCGCCGTCGCGCCGTCGCCCACCATCTGTGCCGCGCGCGCTTCTCCTTCGAGAACATTCAACAGCTGACAGCGCATGCGCCGTCGCGCTGTATATATACTCAAGGTCGGCGCTCGCTCGCTCAGTTGCCGCTCGTCGGTTGGTTTGTACGGCGCGTCGACGTCCAAGGTCGCGGTGAAATGAATTCCAACGAATCCACAAACACAATGATCGACGTCCCTTCGACCAGCGCCGCCCTTTCGCATACGTGTGTACGTGTTCACTCATTTAACACCCCCTCCTACAACCACGTTAACCAATTTAGCCATCGACCCAAGGAAGTCGCACTTTAACACCCCATTTCACAACCACGTTAACCAATTTAGCCATCGACCCAAGTAAGTCGCACTTACTTGCACCCCGTCGCACCCCGTTAACCCCGTTAACCAATTCGCACCCCGTTAACCAATTATATGCTCCGCATCCTCCTCAGTGTTCCCCCGAGGGAAGCTGCGGGCATTTTTTTGCTTCAGGTTTCGAGAAACGCGTCGATAACAATTGCCCCCAATGGCTCAAATAAGCACAATTCTTATATGTCAGGTTTTTTTTTTCGACAGTTACGTTTTCAGCGAATGGTGACACGGCCTCACAAAAAAATTCTTGGGACTAGTTACGTCTGTAATTCAAAAGCATACACTTAAAAAATCATGGGATGAAGGCATTCATAATGTGGCTAGGTTGCTACCAAAGCGTCCGTGGAGCACATGTTCGAAAACCACGATGCATGCGGAAGGGGAGATTAGATCGAAAAAGGACAGGGAAGCCAGAAACATTCGATGACTTTGGTTTCGGAGCATGATAAGCTGAGCTGCTCGATTGAATCCTGAGACCCCTACTAGAGTGAGCGTTGTAATCACGTCGTGCTCTGGGCATGCAAGCGATCGAAATTTTTACGGTGCACCTGAGCTCGTAAATATTGCCATCATAATCGTGGCAAGCGTGCACAAATTGATGCATGTGGTAAAAAATGCGTTAGAGAAAACACCATTATGCGATAACCGGTCACACAATTCCAGAAGAAAGAACGTATGATGGCGCGGTACTTAACCACGCCTGAAGATTGCCAGCACCACTCATTAATCGAGGACTCGCGAGGGTTTGTGCGTAGCTCTCTCTTGCAGCTCCTTAAAAGCGACAGGTAGATGTTGAATGTTATCGCTCTATTAAAGCTTCTTTATCTTACGGGTATTGCACTAAATGAACTTGCTGATCCAATGCGTCTTCGATTTTTCAGGTACTCCTTCTGTTTATCCAAACATCAGACACCACCGTCTTAGATCTTTTTTTTTCTTTTCCACACTGCCACGGAACCTTAGGGTCAACTTTACAGCCGTAAAAGAGCTGAAGGCTCTAGTATTTACATATACACATTCAAGATGAATCTTAAAACATGGGTCCCGGCTACTTAGTACTATTGAAGAGGTGCGTTGCTGCAAGCTGTTTTTCATAGACCCTGAAGAAGTCGTGCTGCCACTGCACGCTGGGTATACCCCTCTATCCCAACGGGCATGCTTGCTTTGTATCGGCTCTTATACACAGGCTGTTGATAGCAGGGAAGTACTTTGGGGAGCTGAGGTCCTGTCCTGCGCGAAAGCAAAACAGGCAAAGAAAAAAAACAGCCTGCCATCATCTAAGAAAATTTTGCCATTGGCGACTACTCTGCCACACATTGGCTGCTTTATGGCCACGTCTGGCGCAAAAAGAAAAAAAATTCAGGTTCGCGCCGTGGATACTTTCTGGCTTTAGTGAGCTTCTCTTTTAGCGTAGTCATAATAGCCATTTGTCTAGTTAATTTCGCATAAATTGGCAAAAAAAACCTAAAGACTCCACTTTGTATGCAAGTTTTTCTTACGTGCCTGCCGATACCTGCGCATGTACGCCACCCATCAACTCTGTGGTACTCACCGGGTCCAGAGCGACGTTGCACGCATGCCAATATGGAGTGACAAAATTCTTCCTCGCCTGATCAGTGCGACCCACATCCACCGTTGGAGACTGTTAAATAGTTTTGTGGTTTTATTAACGTAAATAGAAAATCAAAATGGGAAAAGCCGTACAATATAATTTGCAATGTGCAAGAAGTAACTTATGCAAGCTGAATATAAAATGTAATTGAGCCTGTACCCGTGTGCTCAGATTTCGATAACCAGAGCAGAGGAGACACTATTGTGCCATCTGTGGATTGGGGTGGTCTTTACGAATGCTTATTCGTTTCGAATCGGAATGGCCAGGAGCCCGACATGTGACAACTGTGGCTGCGCAGAGACTTTCTCCCGTCTTCTCTGCGAGTGTCCCCGCTTCAGCGTGCCTAGAAAAGAACTGTCAAACGCTTTAGATAGAATAGACAATCGCCAATTGTCGGAAGAAAGGGTAATAGGACACTGGCTGAGACCGTCCTCTGCACGCAAGGCATTGAGAGCGTTGTTGCGCTTTCTGCGGGCAAGTGGTCTTAGAGACAGACTGTAAGCAGCATCGTGGATCGTCTGATGACCTTTCCTGTCCTTTTTTTTACAACGTCTCTTTTCTCTCATCCTTTATCCCCCTTACCCCCTTCCCCAGTACAGGGTAGCCAGCCGGTCTGAGAACTGGCTAACCTCCCTGTCCTTCCTCATTTATTCCTCCTCCCCCTCCTGGGTACGCGTTAAAGAACACCAGGTGGTTGAAATTTCCAGAGCCCTCCACTACGGCGTCTCTCATATTCATATGGTGGTTTTGGGACGTTAAACCCTACAAATCAATCAATTAGGTGAGCTTGTATAACTGGAGAAGTTGTGCACATGCTGGCAACGCGCTGCCCGCCTTCTATGCTGACGCTGCCTGTCAGTTTCTAATGATGGCGCACAGTCCATGTTCTAGCGTGAAATTCACAATCCTCAATATATTTAAGCTCGACAAGTCATTTTCAGCCAGATATATCACTGCCTGAAGCTGAACTGGCATTTTGGTAACTAGTAATCATTATAGGTTTGCGACTTCAAACAAGACTTGTTATTAGGACCAATGTACCAAATGACTGGTTGGCTGCAATGTTCCACTTTTGCTCAGTCTCTCGTAATTACCCTGTTCCACACAGACTGTATGCAGGAGTACGGAAGCTTTAATTTGTCCACTTATTTGTATTTTGCTTGTGGCTTGCTTAACTTACTTGAGAGTGAGCAAGTGCAAAAAAAAGCTGCTGTGCTCTTGTTTTTGTTGTAATAGTGATCCAGGTAATATAATTCATTGTTAAACAATAATGAACTGTCTTTTCACAATACCACTTTTTTATAATGAAGTGAGCAAAACTTCTTTACCTAAAAGATGCGTGTTTTGTACTTGTTCAACAAACAGTCATTGACTTGGCAACTTTGTTTACTTTTACCTGTAGTTCTGCAGGGCTCTTTTTACAGTCTACCCAACGGTAACCCTGATTCCATATATGCAGAACATTTCACATAAGCTGAAGGGAACCGGGGTCAAGCGCGACGTGGGCGGCGTCTTCTGGGCTACACTAAAAGTAAAATACAGTAAACCACAACGAGGCTAACAGGTCCCCTCAAGCTCACTCGTGGGACAAAACACCCTGCAAAACTTGTGCAATAGAGGTTATTTACCATTTTACTGAGACGACTGCAAACATCTCGGTAGGACACGCAGGCAGATACCTTAGTACCACACGAAGTGAACACCGCTATGCGTGTGGGCAGCTTAGTAGACCAGAGAATTCGACTGCGCATCGCAGAGTGTGCAGTTGTTACTGTCTGTTTGTACAAACAGATGTCTCTTAAAAGGAAGAACTTGAGGGTCAAGCCTTGTCCCTATTATGTCCGTGACCTGCACGTGCTGGGATCGGCCGCCGCGAGCGCGCCGATCGTAGGTAGAAAAGGAGAACGATGATCGCGGGTGGCACACTGTTCCTTTCGCTGCGGCGCCCGAAGATCCAAAGAAAGAAAGAGAGAAAGGAAGAAAGGAACAAAGGCAGAAAGAAAGAAAGAAAGAAGAAAGAAAGAAAGAAAGAAAGAAAGAAAGAAAGAAAGAAAGAAAGAAAGAAAGAAAGGAAGAAAGAAAGAAATGATTCCCCGAAGCTTCGCCCATTCTACATCATTAACATCGTGGATACGTAGTGAATCTTTTTTTCCTCACGTTGGAACACGAAAAGAGGGAACAAGTTCATGCCCACAGTGCATTTGTGGGAGAATTCGGTGCCCGCGTAATTACTCCAACTTTATCGCTAAGCAAATTAGAAGCCACTCTGAATTCATCAATAACGCGTTTGGGCTAACCAATTTCTGATCTTTTGTTAGCGCCATATGAAGCTGCGCTAAAAAAAATAACATGTTGAGGGTGTACAAGGTAAAGAGTAGAAGTATAAACATGAAAAATAAACCGAAAGCAAAACTGGTTTAATTTCAGTTTATTTTTCATATTCATACTTCCACTCTTTAACTTGTACAACCAAAATTTGTTATTTTTTATTTTAGTGCAGCTTCAGGTAACAATTAAAAGATCAGACATTGGTTGACCTATCGGTTCTTGCGGTGTTTTCTGTGGCGTCGATGCATGGTTTTCTGAACTGCCTACGTAGCGTCAACAATGAATGAATGAATGAATGAATGAATGAATGAAGTTAATATAATGACTACATCGAACGCGATGGTGATGGCTTTGTGTCAGCGCACTACTTGCTTTGTCTTTCGCGTTGTATAAGCGCAATGACCCATCGATAGAATACACAAGCCTGCACAAGCACCTGTCTCGTTTTTTTTTTCATTTTGTACTGGTTCGAGTAAACTAACACCGGATAATAAAACTGCTGCTACCGAAAGGTAATCGCGTCGAAGAGTGAATGTCGTGCATGGTGCAGCGAGAGAGACGCCAGTGCTGAGCGGGCAACGTCTCTTCGCGTTCATGGCTCAAGTTACAAGATTTCCCTCTCGCGTTCTAGAAGCGTTGTTTGGTACATGTATAAGCACAGGCGTATTTTTACCTATTACTAAGGAGCACACCCCTTCACGTTTGTCTCGCCAGATGACGTTTCGAGGCAGTGCATGTCGAGTAACGGCGTTCATTACATGCTTGTTCATGCCATTTTTGTGCGAGATTCGACACATGCTGTGTCTATGTTTATGTTATCTCATTCATCTAGCAAAAAGGTGTAATCATGATCAGGTACGTTAGCCGTCTGAATGGAGGTCTTCACAATATGCGTCAACGTGGGTGCATTATTCTCAAACGGTGCCATAACATCTTAACACCAATAGACATTGTGCAAGGTCTCATACATCAAGGTAAAATATTCTACTACTCACATGAAAACATGATATGCTTTCGGGTAATATATCAATTCCTATGACAAAAAGATCAACCAAAAAGATCCCACCAATTTCCTCGAGGTTAGCAGCGCCCCACCTTTCAGCCTAATTGAAGTGATGCTTTGGGCACGTTGTTCTAGTATTATGAAGTGGGAACAGTAGGATACTCTACACGGGGACACGCAAAAGAAACAACACGAACAAGCGCCTTTATTGAAGATGAAACAAAAAAAACATGCGTGAAATTAAAAGGAAGCATTAAAGCGTGACAAGATATTGTCACGGGGTCATGGCGTGGCCGAAGACAACAGGCTGTATGTTGAGATCAAACTGTTTGTTTGGGCGAACCTGCACCCGGTAAACAAAGTCGGATTACAGTAGCAGTGTTACACTGATAGCGGGCAATGGAGCGTCGGCCGTCGATCAACAACTGACAAGCGGCGAAGGGTGTCAGCATATAAACTGTTGCCATCGAACATTCTAGCGTTATCGCTAGCGGTGACGTGGGCTCCAGAATAAATTTGCACTGTTCACGAAGGGAGCGTAACAAAAACATCGACTGCTGTTACGAAGCTTATGAACAGTATAGGCGCGGTTTGCGCTGAGAACTGCGTATAGCGTAACGGGGTAATAAGAAAGCTTGAAGGAACGGGGCGTTGCTCTTCCTCTAAAAAAGGCACCATCCCGATGCTTTTACAGAAGATGCAAGTACAATAAAAATGTATAAAAAAATACACTCAATAAGGTACGATACAGCAAGAATAACAATAACAACAAAATACACTCTTTCAGTTCATTAACGTGCATGAAACGGCTTGAGGCGCACGACATGGACGACTTCAGGTTACGATCAGCAACGTTGAGAGTTCGTATTGACGTTGGGGAAAACCTCGTAATAAAGTGGGCCGAGATGTCGAGTTACTCTATTAGGTCCAAAGTACCGTTGTAGAAGCTTTTCACCAGTCTACGCTGGCGTATCGGCGTCCATACCCAAACACGTTCTCCAGAATGGTATTCGCCGAAGAGTCGCCGAAGATTGCAACGGCGGCTGTTGGTCGTTGGCTGATTCTATCGGGAAAGGTGACCTGAAGGGTCCTTCAAGCTAGCTAGCCAACACAAGGCGTGGTGGTCACTCACAACTTCGAAAGGGCCTGCCGTAGAGGTAAGGACGAAACTTTAACGTCGCGCAGGTGATGGCAAGACACTCGTTTCCTGTAGTCGACTAGTTGCTTTCTGCCTTGGATAGTGACCGGCTAGCGTAACTAATAGCCTTTTCCAGTCCGTCAACCCTCTGCACAAGGACGGCGCCGAGTCCTATGCTGCGTGCGTCAGTGTGCACTTCTGCTTCGGCGTTTTTGTCGAAATGCACGAGTATCGGAGGCATCTTCCGGCGTCGTTTTATTTCCCCAAATTCTTCCTCCTGTGGCGTTTCCCATTTGAATTTGACGTCGATCCTCGTAATGTCAGTCAGTGGCTTGGCGATGCGGGCAAAGATTCTGGTGAAGCGCCTGTAATAGGCGCACAGGCCGAGAAATCGACGCACGGCCTTCTTGTCGGCGGGCGGTGGAAATGCAGCGAAGGCGGCTGTTTTCTGCTGTTCACTTCGGACTTGGTTATCACGTGGCATCGTTCATGTATGGGTCACCCCCGTCAAGACGTGCACCCAGCACCTCCACCAGATGTCTCGGGTTCGTGACGTGCCCAAAGACAGGAGACTGTATGTTGAGATCAAACTGTTTATTTGGACGAACGTGCGCCTGGTAAACGGAAAGTCGAATTATAGTATGAGTACTGCACTGATAGCGGCAAACGGATCGTCGGCCGTCGATCAACTGACAAGCGGCGAAGGGTGTCGGCATTTATACACTTCCCATCGAACATTTTAGCGTTATCGCCAGCGGCGACGTAGGTTCCGAAATAAGCAGTACTTCTCACGAAATGGGCGTAAAAAAATGATCTACTGCCATCCCGAAGCTTTTCGAACAGTGTAGGCGTGGTTTTTGCTAAGAATTGCGTACTGCGTAACAGGAAATAACGTGGCAATATCATGACATGATAACAAGTGCCTTTCCTAATATTATAATTAGTTTGTCGACAGACTGATGCCACACTGATGCACGATGAACCTCCTTGAGCCATATGAACGGTGCGTTGGTCCTTATTTGTGCTGTTTATTGTGGCATCTTAAAACAGGGGGGTGCATTCACAGCAATGGCAATGAATAGCTAAATATACCTTTAGCATTTCGCACAATATTGTGCTAACGAAGGTGGTCATTAACTTTACCTATGTTCTTTCTTTTGTGTGTAGACGTGGGCATTATCGCGCCATTCATAGTTCTTAATTTCCTCCTGAGTTACCATGGTGGTCAACCAATTTATCACAGCAGCTGTAAAAAGCGAGACCTTGAATGACAGGCCTCACAACGGCGTTGATAATCTTTTCGTAATCTGAGATTTCTCCAATCTTTTTCTGTTTCCAGCTTGCTCTGTTTGCGTGCAACGCTTTTCGATTCATGTTGCTCTGAAATAGCTCACTAGGCAGTGCCATCATCATTGCACGAAGAGGCACTAGCCCGGCGTTTTCTGAGCGTAAAGGGCAGCCTTGAAGCATAGTGTGCAAGACAAACAGCCATCATGCGGGAGAAACATTTTCTCAGCTGCATTTCTCGACTGTTATGCAAGTATTCTGTCATTAGGCGAGACACGCTTGGGAAATTTTTTGGAAGGCTGTCCCCCAGCCAACAACACTCGCTGAAGAACTGTGCCAACGATTTTATACCACAGCATGCCTGCACCGAGCAGCGCGATCTTCAATGCTAGCCAACGTTTTCGTTTTTATCAAGCTGTCCTATAGCCTACCCTCTGCCACCGTCGTCGTCATCCATGACTCATCATTGACGCAGTAGTAATAGTAGTAGGGATAATAGTAGTGATAGTACTATTAGTAGTAGTAGTGGTAGTAGTAGTAGTAGTAGCAGTAAGGTTGGTAGCAGTAATTGTAGTAGTACTAATGGTCGCAGTCGTTGTTGTAGGCATCATGCAGGCCATGTGACTTGAAGAAAAGGTAAATAAATAAATAAATAGATAAATACATAAATAAATAAATAAATAAATAATAGTTTTTGTGGGGTTTAACGTTCTAAAACCACGCTATGATTTCGAGAGACGCCGTAGTGAAGGGCTTCGGAAATATAGACCACCTGGGGTTCTTTAAATAAATAAATAAATAAATAAATAGGACAAATGGGGATGCTGAGTGACAATGATCGTGGCAATACTTAAAAGTATCGTGATGATTGTAAAGGATGATTATGTGTATGTTAAATTATTTTGATTATTACGGTGATGATAACACGGCGATCAAAATGTGTAATCGCGCCTACTTCAAGTCTGGATCTGGCGGCGCATTTACGACACCACGTTATCTCGGCAGCCAAGGATGTACGCTCCCGCGCTTTTGCCTTTCCACTCCGGCAATTTCAATACCGCGCTGCCAGCGGAAAACTTCGCTTATTTATTTTTCTGCAGAGAACCGAAATGACAAGCAAGTTCGTAAAGTGCACAATACCGAAAATGGGAGCTTCCAAAAACAGAGCCGTTACTGTTGAACCGTCTCGACGAGACCTTAGGACAAACCGATGGCTTTATATTGCAAACGTGCCTGTTTCGCCGTTATTCTTTGGACGTCTAAAATAATCACGGGGAGCCTGTCTGGCATCTTTCCATTTTATTTTTTCTTTATTGCCATGTACCGTGACGCATGTCTGAAAAATCACCGTCCACTCGTCTGACGCGTTTGTGGAGCCTGCGACGTGACAAAACACATTCATACCCAGCCACGTTCGTAGATGCTTTGTATTGGCGCTTTATCGATGCGGGAACCAAGCTTTTTCTTTTTTCATTGCGAAAGCGAGTTTACGCCGCATTGTCGCCAAGTGTCTCGCATCACTCTTGCTTCTTTAGGTTATGTTAAATTTTTTTTGTACTTTTCAATTCGTATACTTTACGATAATAACTTTTTAATGCTTTCTCTTATCTGAATTGAAGCCACGCTGTCTATCACTGCTTATAAATCATATATTTTCTTATTCTTTCTTTAAAAGCAAGGGGGGAGTGAATAGAGCATTCTACTTATGTTTTTTTTTTACTTTTTTCTTATTCTCATTCACATGTGCTCAGATAGCAGTACAAACAATGCGAGATCTCATAAAGTATGCGTGTAGACATTGTATCCGCTCTCAGTTGTGTACGCATGGCTGAATGCCATATAAACTGAATATGTAAGCAAAGAATATTGGAACAAGTTGTTCCCACTGTTACTGTAAACATCTATAGTTAAACATCTGCCATGCCTACAATAGCGATAAACTGTGTTGAGATGCGGCACAACCTACGTTCTTTGTAATTGTTATGGTATTTTTACCATAGAAGCTCCATTAAAATGAATAGTTTACGCAGCTGTCGTATTGTATACCAGGCGCTCGCAGGTGAAGCAACGTGCGTGTTGTTCACAAAGATCGTGAGTGCATATCTCGCTGTCGATGGCGGTCACTGGTAACGTGTTGTTAAGTGGGCTTCATTCGTAACACTGGCGGGTTCACGGCGGCAATAGCCAAGCACACGTAGTACGAGCACTTGTTCCTTGCCGGCCGCCAAAACTTAAATTCGCTATACAATGCTGAATTCAAACGAGAGCGGGCAGGTCTTATCAACGGCTACATGAACTACTGCGTCACAGATGTTTTTTTTTTTTGCTTAGCCGCTACTACGTACTCTTTCTACTTCTTTGAATCCTTCGACAACTGCTCAGGACGAAGACAATTGCTTCGTAAGGCACATTGTTCGACTTATTAGCCTCGCCTTTGTTTCACTGGTTGCATGAGCCGCAGTAATCAAGCATATTGTGTTGCAAAATTTTCATAGACCTCTATATACATCTTAGGAAGACAGCGTATCACTTTGGTGTGGCCTATACGTATACATCCATGTCTTTTTGATTATTGTAATTGATTTGTCGCAACCATTAAAGAAAAGAACTACGTGAATGCCATCACAGCATGAACTTAGCCTTGATTCCACTTATCAGGTTAGCTCCATTGAGTACATGTTTTTGTCACTAATACGTGTAAGTAACAACGTTCCTTCTTGCATCTTTACCAAAAGGGGTCTACTTTTTTATACGAGGCATCCATCATGCCGATTGCGTGCAAACCGTAAGCATCGCTCGAAGTCTACGTAACGGGTGGTAGCGAGCGTCCCACGGTGGCCCACGCTTTTCTCTACCCTTCCTCTCTCTTCTTCCCAACCCTGGCCTGGCTCCAGGTGGAAGGGAACCCGCGGGCTGCCCGTGGCCCAAGGTGGTAGCGGTATAGGTGGGCGCGATATTTTAGAACACAGCTGCCACGCGCTCCAGAGCCCAAACCCTCGCCTTCCTTGCGCGCCTCCTCGCCGCGGCCGTGTGCCGCTGCTACAACCCCAGGCCACCGCGCTCTAGCGCTGCACGTGCGACGAAGACGGCGGAGTTCACAGAGCAGCGACTCCCCTCCGTGGTGCGCGGACCGCGCAGCGCCGCGCAGCAGCAGGAGACACCTGACGTTCGTTCGACAACAGTGGACTTGACGTGCTCAGCTGCGACACCAAGGATCGGCTGAGAGCTGGCGCAGACCAGCGAGTTCTTCGGAGTCTCCATCCTGTATGCAGCTGACAGACTTCAACGCTCTCCTCGGCTGTGATTGTGTGTTTTGTTAGGGAAGCTGGTGTGCTAGCGAGCGAGACCCTATGTCACCCGCTTTGACCCACCACAGCGCCTGTTTTGACGCACCGTGAATGTACCGCTGATGAGGAAGTGATTGAACACGCGGATTACTAACACGTTCTACCTGCCGCTTGTGCCTCGGACTGTGGTCGCGGAGCCTATCGTACTCGTTTCTCGGGCAAATCGTCAGGCATCATGTCTTCCGTGAGGCGGCGTGCCCGGAACCCACTAGGGAGTCCCACTTACTACGCCAGCTCAGCCTTCTCGGTCTCGTCATCGCCGTTCGACGCCTCGCCCCGGTCCAGGTCGGCGCTGCACCAGAGCTCCCTGGACCTCAACAAAGGACGTAACCCATCGCTCTCGCGTAGGCTTAGGGACAGCAGCTGGGGATCCTCGGAATGTCTTTTCAGGCCCAGTTCGACGGCGTTAGCCTCGACGGCGAACTACGTCCTGTCCAACATGGGCGCCGACTTCCAACGATGTCGCTCGCCCGCTCGAGGTTTCACGCCACCGCCGCCCTTGCGGAGGTATGGACGCGATTCCAGCCCATCTCCCGTGTCCAGTTACTACAAGTCCACATATGCATCGTCCTGGTACGACGAGTACCGACCCATATTGCGCGAGCGACCCACCCTCGTCAACTTCGACCGACCGGCGAGAGGATCTAAGGAAAGGCGTGAATCTATGGGAATCATTACCAGGCACCGGCACGTCGTCAAGTTCAGAGAGGACCCGACGTTGCACGAGTCGAGCCCGGTCATATCCCGAACAAGGCAAGACGGCTCTGGTCATAGCACGCGTTCCGTTGACTCTGGAATCGGCAGCTTCAAGGAATGTCAGTCTGTTCAGTCACCGGTTGACCTCGAAGACATCTTGGGCCTCGATGCACCGCCGGTTGTTCTGGAAGAGCTCAGGCGTGACTTGCTACCTGCGACAACTGCAATCAAGGAAGTGGAAGCGAAGCTCAGTGATGCTTTAGCCGCCACTGTCCAGAAAGACCATGCAGATGACCGCGTCGGAAGAAGACGGAGGATGAGAAACCGAACTGCCTCGGAAGAACTTCTAAGCTCTGCTACTTCTAGTGTGCCACAACAAAGCGAAAGCTCAACCACTTCTAACCAGCGCACGCGTCCGTCTAGACCTGATAAAGCCGAAATCAATGGACTTTCACAAAAGCAAGACGTAACCGATGGAGAAACAACACCCACGATCGAACTTCCGAAGGTGAGCGAGATGTACGAGACTGTGGTCGTAAAGCTCAAGAAGCCAAAAGGAAAAAACTTGTCAGGAGATATCTCTCCGGTGCCTGATACCGTTGGTAGCGTAGCGCACTGCCTTCCTACCCCTAATGGGCATTGCGTCGAAGTCAGTGACGAATCTCTACAAGCAAGAACGCGAGAAATATCTCCGGCTGTAGTCACAGTGGAACTTCCCCCAAAGAAAACGGATAATTCCGCTCAGGAAACAGTCCATGACAGCAAATCCATGACTACTTCAGCTGCAAACACATTACAAGGACTGAAAAAAGTGCCAAAAACTGGTAAGGTAGCTTCTTCTCTCGCCCAGTTAAAGATGGGTAGAAAACCGGAACCAGATCAGTTCAAAGCAAAAAAAGATGCAAAGGCTCTTAGTCCGTCGCCTAAATCTAGTCAACCATCTACTCCAGAAGCTCGAGGAAAGCCCGAGCTAGTCAACAAAGTGACTCCAACCATGCCGAAGCTCGGCACTCAAGAGCAATCAAAATCTAAAACGGAGGACGTGAAGCCTCCGACCACTTTAAACGTAACCGGTTCGCAGTTGGCTGCTTCTGAGCTTCAAAGCTCCGCTATGCCGCAACCTAAACAGCAAGTGCTAGAAGACGCACCGACACCTCAAAAGTCTGACAAGAAGCCGCCATTCCAAACGCAGCAGCAGCAAAAGCCGGAGCCGAATTCGACACCTGTGAACAAACGTCGAGATGTTGACATTATAAATCCTGCTCCCAAGGAGGCTGTCACATCCAAAGGGCCTCAATTAAAAGTGGTTGACACAAAACAGGAGAGCACTGAGAAATCGAGCACCGTCACCGACACGACAACCAAAAAGACAGCCCTTGGGATGCTTGAGTTCCGCAAGAAAGAACCACAGGGAAGGCTAGCGTTCAAGTCCAAAGAGCCTCAGGGAATGCTCGAGTTGAAAAAGAAGCAGCCTATACCAATGGGGCCTCCCCCAGAAGCCACAGTTACTTCGAAACCTCGTGACACAGTCGCGCCGTCCAAACCAACGCAGGAGCCTCAGCTTGCGCCCACGTCTTCTCCCAAGAAAGAGTCACCAGCTGTAGCACAAGACAAGATGCCACCAGCGGGACCGAGACCTGCAATTCCCACGTCGCTTCCACTGAAAAAGCGTTCTGCCGCGCTTCCCGACCAGCCTTCGCCCATATTGGACAAGCCGCAACCGATTTCAAGTCCACCGCGTGCCGGTTCAGCCGAAGCGAAAGCGAATAATCGCCTCAAGAAGATTAAGCGCAGCAAAGATTCCGAACTGAGTGGTCATTCTGTGCCGTCGAGTTCATCGGGTTCGACCGCACCTTCTCCGCTCGCTTCGCCGCAGATCGAAGCTGCGACTACACCACCATCGACACCCGACACCGGTGAGCCACCAGGCAAAACACCAAGGAAAGTGAAGAAGGTGAAGAAGGCGTCCAAGATCAAGATTGCCGGCTTAGCGAGTGGCTCTAGTAGCAGCGGCAGTAGCTCGAGTGCAAAACGAAGCGCCAAGAAGGCATCCCAGGAACTGGAATCACCGACAGCCTCCGAAACAGCAACCAGCGGGGCGAGTGCTCCCGCGATTCCAAGTGCGCCTCCGACTGTAGCCATCGAAGCGGTTGTCGAACCTATGGAATCGGTTGGTGAACCGTTACGGACAGCGGACGTTGCACCAAAGCAAAAGCAGCCGGACGAAGACGCTGGAGCGGACGCGTCATGCGGTGAGTTTGGCGGCCCTGTTCTGTTGGCGTTGCCCTCTTGACGCCCTGGTTCCCTTACTCAAGGCCGCGGGAAGTCCGAAAATATTGCCCGGCGTGTTGTTTACGCGCTTAGCTTATGCACGAGAAGCCCGTCCAGTGGCCACTAGCCAACGGCCGCGTGTTGTTCAATTCTTTTATTTTGTGGTTTCGTTTCTTCTCAGTCGTTTGGTGACGGCTGGGTCGATGCACCGAGTGTCTCAAGGGCTTAAGCCCGAAGTAGCTCGTTAGGCTGGGCATGGTTATAAAGGTTGTTGAAAGAACGCTTGACGTGCGTGAAACACGTTATAAAACACCTGGGGGTGCTCTTGTTTTTTTTAAGGCACACTCCAGTTGCACAGTAGAGCGAGCACGTGACTTCACAGTGTATTTATACTTAGGATCAGGGATTGTAGATCTACAGTTATGTTGCAGGGGCCTACATTCTTCCCTTGTGTCTATGCGAACACATTCCTACCACGTTTCATCATAAACCTTCTGTATCTCATAAGAGGTGGTCACCTTGTTGAGCTTTTATGATATGCAGCAGCTTAAGGCCCATATTGCGAGTAGTTGAACGGACTCTCTCGCAGATATATGCATACGGTGCTCTGGCATATCATCGATGCCAATGGCTGGTGTCATGTTATTCGTTGTATTCCTTAGGAACCCTGACAGCGAAAGTTTCGTTTGCGACTTTTTAGAGTGATTTGTAGCTTTGCGTATGGCAGTGCCGAAATCAAATAGTAAATGCTCTAATGCATCCTATAATATATGCTAGCGTAGTTAATGCCGAACTACTTTACATCAATTTTTATAGCAGCGCCCGTCTGAATACCGTAAAAAACTAGCGCCCCACAGCAGGGCAGTGGCTGAGACTTTGTGCGCTCAAGGTTTGGTTTCGCTGAACGCACTGTTTTCAAATATGGCGACCATGGGAGGAGCGGGGTGAACATCGAAACGATGTGGATGCTTCGAGTGTTTCTCCTCAGAAAAAAGAAAAGCATTACTCGCTTGAGCAGCCACAACTACCTTCAGACCTGCCCGAAAACCTAGCGGGAGGGGTTGCAACGTCCCGAGGGAATCCCTTAACTACGTCAAACCACAGAAAATGCCAATTGCACCTGTATTCGCCGACAAACTTGCACCCTTATTTTAAAACCAAACTAAAATATCTTATTGGCTACGCTCGCCACTAGTATGCGGTCAGAAATACCCCAACATTGAGGACTCTTGAACAACACAAGCATCTCGACTTTCAAAATTTGGTTTGAGGGGTCCTTCAAGATAAATCGATGTGAAAAAGTTTCTGGTTCCATCTAGTAATTATCAAATCGAGCATACGTGTAAAATCCTTCTCTCCTGCTTCCTGATCATTAGGTTATCATGCATGAAGGGCAGGCAACGAGCCTTGGCACTGCGTCTTCTCTACCAGACGTTAAGTCTGGTAGAGAAGACACAGTGCCAAGGCTCGTATACTTGACACGGAGCAACCCGCTGTTCTAACGCAGCTATTGTGCCGAAACTAAGGTCTTAACACAATAGCGCTAAAGAGCTGCTTTTGCAGAAATTCAGGCGTCGGTGGCTCTGTGAGCGAAAAATTGTCCTATGCTGACCGAAAAATCAGGAATAATGCAATTTTATAATTGATAAAGGAATCCTGGGGCAGAGTAGTAATCGAACTCCGGTCACTTGGATCCGATTAGGGATCTAACCCGGGTCGTTTGCGTGGTAAGCCGATGTTCTACCCCTCGGCCACATGTAAGCTTTTGTGTACAGTGACAGACTTCCTCTACTTGAAAATGCACTGAAAGTAACTTGCTTGCTTTACAAGCACACATGTCCTGTATGCATGCTTCACAATACAACATGAAGTATTGCAGTAATAACGCGTGGTACAAGCACCCATTGCTAGCGAGCGTCGGAACATGTAATTATTATAACTAGTTCGTTGTTTAAAGCCGGTCATTCACTACAAACGGCACCCACGTTTCTGGACATATTCCCTTAAGCCACGTAGTCATTGTATAGCAAGTTCAAAAACGTTCCATACACTAAGTATTTGAAGTATGCACTAGGAACATGACATCGTCATCGTGTTCAACTTTCGAAGGCGAAGCTTTGAGGTCCCCTAAATGTTCTTCTGTATACACACTACACAGCGTAATAGTGTGTCTGGTGTAACGAAATAGTTAACACGGACGTTCATGAGGTTGAGTGATTGAAGTTTTATTCAATCAAAATATAAATAAACGTCACCCTTGGTTGGGCTTTCGGTGGGGCACCTTCGTTATGCCTACTGCTTTGGTCTTCTCCTCAGGGGTAATAAAAATGGGCCGAGGGGATTTCCTGGCGAGAAGGGGCCTTGATGTGATGACATCATTCAAAATATAACATAGTAGCCTAATCTGTCGAAGCATGCTGATCTCATGCCATGAGAGGTGAAACTTCTGCCATCAAACATTGGCTTGTCTGAGTATGCGCAGATCAATTAACTGAACATATAATGTTTTTTATTAAACGAACAGATGTTATTCAATCTTCAGGGCAATAGTTCTCACAAAATCAAATTAGGTGGGTTGAAGTGGCTCTAGCGGTAACGCCGATCAAGCATGAAATACGTGGGTAAAAAGCTAGCTATGTTGAATATTTTCAAGACATTCAGAAAAACAACCTGATGTGTCAGTGCCAGTGTTTGTAAATGTGTTTGAAATGTGTTTGAACGTTAAAGGCGCCCGGTCATAAAGGGGTGAGTTTTTTTTTGCATTATCTTTTTTGAGAACCGTACTTACTGAATGTACAATTCTCGAGCACGAAGAGCTTGCACATAACGAATTGGCCCCTTACCAGACCGTAAAACGGGCGACTGCTTCGGCAAGCTTCGAATCTGTGCGACGGAAGTCTTGTGCATATACACAACGGGCGGATCATCTTTTATTTTCATGAGTCATGCCTTACTACAACTTCTTTTCCCGGTATGGCAATACCTCGTGTTGCTGAAGGCCGGTTAAAGATGGAAGAAAGTGACACTTCCAGTTTAACTTTCAAGGATAGATGGATAGTGGAACTTTTTTAAAAGTCCTGAGAGACGCGACTAGCATGCGGTGGGTATAGGGTCACGAATGAAAAAGAAAACTGTGTTGAAAAGCTCAGATTGATAACCTCATTAAACCAACATACAAAGAAAGCATGGGAGGCAGAGTGGACGTTGTTTGTCGCCTCTTAACTACCTTATGGTATTTTGATTGTACTGCAGATATTGTTCATATCGCCACTCCATGAAATAGAATCAGCTAGCACAGGATAGGGTGATCATGGGGAGAGGATTTGACCCTGCAATGAATTTAAAACGTCTCAGAATGAGGATGATGATGTCCGCCGATATGGTGTAGCGGCGGTGGTGCTCCTTCCCCCGAAGGTAGCAGGTTCGATCCCGCGTACCACGGTCGCCTTTCCATGGAGGTGAAACGGTAAAGGCTTACGTACTGCACACCGTAAAGCGTAAAGCGTACGTTCAGCGCACCGTAAAAAACAGCAAATGGTCGACATTGTTGGAGCCCTGTACTATGGCATGTCTCATAATCATATCGTGGTTTTGGGGCGTCTAACACCACATTCATTATTTTTGTTTAGTTCTATTGTTTTTACGTGTGCCTGCACAAATACCCCATTGTTGTTCCTTGACTTGTTATATAAGCGAATTATTAATAATATTATTATTAATAATAATTACTTTAAAGCTTGGTGCCTCTGCCAGTAAAAAAGTCATAGTTCATTCGTTAGCCTATAGTGCGGTAAGATATGTTATTAGAGTTTTCGCAATTCATGCAAAGCACTGAAAAACACGCATAGACAGTTTGTTGCGAAATATTTCAAAAGGTGTTGTTTACGGTAGTAAGGTAGATGCCAGTACTATTTTTCATGATTTAGGTTCTTCTATGTTTCAAGTGAGATGAGATGGGGAGTTTAACGTTCCAAAACCACCATATGATTGTAAAAGACGCCGTGGTGGACGGCTTCGGAAATTTCGACCATCTGGGGTTTCTTAACGTGCACCCAAATCTGAGCACATGGGCCTACATCATTTCCGCCTCCATAGAAAATGCAGCTGCCGCAGCCGGGATTCTATCCCGCAACCTGCGGGTCAGCAGCCGAGTACCTTAGCCAATATTCCCCTGCAGCACGGCTTTTTTATGTTCCAAGATTTGTTTACTAAAGCAGTTATTCTGAGATACAACTGGTGTGATGACTTGGAAGTGCCAAATGTCACTTGTCGACCCCTGAGAAAAAAAAAAGAGCGTTTTACGGTACCACAGTTTTCTACCGAATTTGAAAGAGCATGTAGAAGTGTATATATTCGAAAATTTTTCAGTGTACCACCTGAAGACTTTTTTTTCAGTTAGCTCAAAAAAGTAATTAAGGAAGTCACTCTCTGAGTGGTAAACAACATGGCTGTAGCATATTTCTTTGTCACGTATGTTATGGGTCTCTTCTTTCTTCATCTTTCTTACTGCCTGTAAAAAAGCAATTATGTCAATCATTAGTCTGTTCGTTGGCAAACAAAAAAACAAAAAAAAACGCCAGGCTTGCGCGGAAGGTGCAGCAGAGTGACAGCGAAAGCTAGAAGAGCGGCCTTTCAGAGCCTTTTTCAAAACAATCGTTGGGTAACTACTGCAAGAAAACTTGCTTGATACCCACTAGGAAATTAATAATATTTTTGGTAGTAGGGAGGCAATCGCTATGATATTTTTCGTCATTCTTCTGAAAAGGGAGGTATCTGCTAAGCACTTGCAAAAAATGTTTTGTCAATTGTCCATGCAGTGGCTGACAACAATAAGGAATTAATGACTGAAGTGGGTATGTGCCACCGTTAATAAGGAAACAAGGACAATCTTTTGTAATGGCTTGGAGCATTCGACGACCCACTCGTTACGCTATTCGCATTGTGTTATGACTGGTTGTTCCCTCGCTGTTTTAAAACGCTTTATAAGTCGCATTGACGCGAGTGCTTTCCCGATATCAAGCCTGCCTAAGGCGAGTTTGCCAACAAGTCGAAAGCACCAGCGTAGAGAGAGAGAGAATAAAATGAGGGAAAGGCAGGGAGGTTAACCAGAAAATGGAGCATCTGGTTTGCTACCCTGCACTAGGGGAAGGGGGAATGGGGAAGAAAGATTGGAAAGAAAGCGAAGAGGGAAATAGACGCGCGCAAAAAAAAGGGGGGGGGGAGCTGGGGTGCTACTGTAGCACCGGCGTAGCACCGACTGTAGCACCAGCGTAGCTCAGTGGTAGAATACTGGGCCTTCACCCATCAGTCGCGGGTTCGAGCCCCACTGTGGCACTGATGCTACAATTTCGCACGATGTGATTACGGACACCAGTGGTGGCGGCGGACAACTGCGCGTGACCCGAGTTGTGACCTCATAAGAGCTTTCGCTGTAAAAAAAAAAAAGCTAGGATAATATTTGTGACCTTGTAACCACATCAATGCAACCGGCTCTGCCGGGCCTAGTCGCACAAATCCTCTGGTATTATTATTATTCTGTTGTAATTAAGATTAAAATGTGAAGAGTTTAAATTAGATGAAAAGACAAGTACACGCCGTTATAGGGACCGAACGTACCGCCCCGAGATAGCACATCAGATGCCTTATCAATTAAACTACAGCGATGGGCAAGGACGCGCCGCTATTGGATATAGCCGATGAAGTGGAAGGGAGTACAAAATACGCGAATAAGCGCTCATCCACTTGCGCCACAAGGCGCCGCCATCCTAATGGTCAGGGCTGGCGGTGCCAACTTCCTGTCTCGGTTCGAGTCACACAGTGGGAGCCGCGGAAAACAGCGATCAGTCCGAGTGTCAGCTTTCGAGTGCTTCTCGCAAAAATGCAGCTTCGGTTCCAGGCTGTTGACACCGCTTTGTTTTGCGACAGTGGTCTGCCAGGCCGGGCTGCGTGACGTACTTTCCTCGAATGTGTTTTTCTCCGCCTAAAAATACATCCGGAAGATACCAGGCCGCGGCTAGCGGCCAAACTCTGGCGTGGGCACTGCGAGAGGACACGCGCAAGAAAGCAGCAGTCCCTTTGCACATTTAGCGGTGTTTACATTTTCAGCGTCGCGCTTTCATATACATTGATCACCTAGTTTGCTTGTTTTGTTTTTTTGCTGCTTTTTTTTTCTACCCGTCTTTAACTAATTGTCTCAATTGTTCACCTAAACTCAGCAGGGTATCTCGGCGCCACACTCAGCACCAATGTATTGGAGCTGTGCACGGGTTCCTCAAGAAGAACAAGGAAGAATGTTCTGGCACAGTGTGTCGTAACTCAGCAATGCCCATTTCGATTAACTTACATTCCAAGCTTCATCATTTAAACGAATGTAGGTGTCAGCCTTTGATTGAGTATACCTTGCGAACGTAATCTATTAGTCACATGTACTAGAAGTTCAGGCGAAACTGGACGCACGAGGCAATTAAACATCTTTGGAACATGTTGTGATGCTGAAACCCGTCTACCGAAGATTCTTCATTGTGATCTGTAGCGCTTTTTAAATGTAAGGGAGCCTAGCGCCAGTGATTACTCAATCGCACCAGTTCAGTGGCCCTTCGAACCAATTGCACTGGTCCTGAAAGAAAAAAACATAACAAGGCCATACACATTCGGCCAGCGAAGTCCCACAAATCTGACATTTCACGACCATTTAAAAAAAAATTACCTCTGAGTAACAGAACACGCACACATGGTCAAAAATAATCGACATCACGGCTTCTTCGTTGCGTGAAACTGGAAGAACGAGCCAAATCTGCTGTCTCTGTCTTGTGCTTAATTTTGTGAGTCTGTATATAATTTATCCGCACACTAGTGCAGTGAAACCTGCTATGCAGTTCTTTCGATAACCAGGCCCTCTCGCTTTTTTGCATCCTCCAAGGCATTTTCTTCGCCGGAGACGCAATCCGGACAAGCAATCGCGTAAAAAAACGCTAACCTTTAACTTCCGACACTTGTAGCAGTGGTGTAGTGTTTGGCGGTGCTCGGCTGTTCGCCCCAAACATCGTGGGATCGAATACCCGACGTGGCAGTCACATTTTAGATGAAGGCAAAAATTGACTGAGGCTCGTGTAGTATATCAATGCGAGGGAATTAAACAGCTCATTTCGCACAACCTATCCGGTGGCGTGATTGGTTGTGAGTGAAAGACCAGAGGTGGCCACAAGCGAAAATTTGAGGTAGGTGCAATGGAAACAAGAGCAGGAGGATGTTAGCACTTGGCTTTCCTTGTGGCACACTTTAGGTCGGCACCGAGAATCGAGAATCGAAGGAAATCTGGCGATTGCGAAGGGGACAGTCTGTGTGGGGGTGGGAGGGGGGGGGGGCGTGTTTTTTTGCTTGCGTGCGGATATCACTATCGTATTGAACTCTGAACTCTTAAAGGCAATGCTTATGGGTCACCCACTTTTTAGGTGCTCGTGAAAGAACATTAGATCGTCAAAATTTCCTGCAGCCCTTCATGACAGCGTTATTTATAAAAAAAACACATAGTGCTAATGGTAAGCTAAACATGAAGAATTATTCTTTAACGGCCCTTACGTATGCGCTATTCGCATGAGACCGCAGCGGGAACCAACGTCCCCGTATGTGATTGAGTAGGACCACAATCTTTGAGCTTACGTACGTCCGCCAATTGAGCTTTCTGACTTACCACAACATTTACAAAATTTCGGTTGCTTCATTCACGGCGTCTCAAGTGTGCTGCTGTGTGTGCCATGCCGTGGTGGTATAGTGGCTAAGGTAATCGGCTGCTGGCCCGCAGGTCGCGGGACCAAATCCCGGCTGCGGTGGCCGCATTTCCGATGGAGGCGGAAATATTGTAGGTCCGTGTGCTCAGATTTAAGTGCTCGTTAAAGAACACCAGGTGGTCGAAATTTTCGGAGCCCTCCACTACGGCGTCTCTCATAATCATATGGTGGTTTTGGGACGTTAAACTCCACATATCAATCAAGTGTGCCGCTGTGTCACGCCATCTGGTGACTGTTTGAGCTCCAGCGCAGCACTGACCGATTGCTCACACGTTTGCGCTTCTCTACACAACGTGCCAATTGTTTATTTATTCGTGATTTTGTGGTTAGCAGGTTCCGGAAACCTACCTGCACAATGGAGCACCATGTAAAACTGACGCACCTGTATATCTTCGGCATGGCGATGTGTTAAATGGATATCTCGAATGTGCTTCTTTTCGCTATATAACTGTGGTTTTATAACTTCAGACAGATTGAGGTATGGACATAAAATTCGCGATATTCTGAACCTCGCTGAAAAAAGGGCTTTTCCTGCACACTGAGTCATTGCGAAATGATTGTTTGTAGGAAAGTATGTTTTGCTCACGGCTACATGAGGAAAACGAGAAGGAGAACAACAAAGTAAGGACAGGTGCAGGGTTCCCGGTCAGCTACGGGGGGAGGAAAAAGAACATCGTTTCAACGCCATCTTCATCGTTTGAATGCTTGAACTCACCCATATAGCGCGACGTTAAGGGAATATTGTCGACTTTATAAGGAACATCATGACAACGAAAGAAAAAAGCGCCTCTAGTATTCATACAATCGTGGTCGCAATAGAAGCTCACTTCTGTTGAGATTACATTCCAGTTAACTTTCGGAAAATTGTATGAGAGATCCGTGCGCTATACTGCAATCACAAGCTCCTTTTTTTTGGGTATTTAGGAGGTACAGTCATCTATACATTCTCCAACCTATGCAATACTGGCACTCTCACGCTATAGAGCGTCAATATGTTGACATATGTTGACGTATATGTTCGACTTGTATTGTCGCTTCCAAAATGTTTCTCGACAACTGCAGCCCCGCCGCGGTCGTCTAGTGGCTAAGGTACTCGGCTGCTGACCCGCAGGTCGCGGGTTCGATTCCCGGCTGCGGCGGCTGCATTTCCGATAGAGGCGGAAATGTTGGAGGCCCGTGTGCTCAGATTTGGGCGCACGTTAAAGAACCCCAGGTGGTAAAAATTTCCGGAGCCCTCCACTACGGCGTCTCTCATAATCAAATGGTGGTTTTGGGACGTTAAACCCCACAAATCAATCAATCAATCTCGACAACTGCAATGATAGAAATTGCAGATTAACAACCCGTCACAACTAAGATTGCTGTTGAGACGTTGAGAGCCAACATTCCACCCCTCTCACATATACATTCACGTCATTTGGCGTGTTTGTCGGTGCGGACGCCACGAAACTTACTCTGCCCTATCCCGAAGAGTCATCATGACTAATTACCATCAATATTGAAGCATGTGATGTACCCGCTATTTATGTCTCCGTCAATATCGTATGTAAAGGTTGGCTCCGGGAATTGTTAAGAAGGCGCACTTGTCCCCACTTGCTTTAAAGCATCTGACCTTCTTGTCGACTTGTTCTACTATGCCTCCATGCACATTCACAAAAGTGGTTCCACTAATTTTGAGGGGGAGGACGAAAAACCTTTGCTTATACTTGCGATGCCAGATAGTCTTTATCCTCCCCGGCTTGGTCGGCATACCTTGTCCGGCACGTCATCTGACAGCTCTCAAGTTTGCGACAGCACCACAAGTCACAATCCTTCAAAATGCAGTAAAATACGTACTCCAGCCGCCAAGTAATCGCTAGGCCAGTGGCTCGAAGTAGGCGTTAAAAACACTAAAGTTTGGCACGCGTCATGGATTACACGAGCAACTGTTCAACCAAACAATACCGATCTGCAGGGGCATCAGGAGGCTCGAGACGACGACAAACTGCTGAACGGGGAATGTCGCTTGAGGCAGACAGAGTTGCAACGAAAGACAGGGAGATAAACCAGACGCACGTCCGCTTTGCTACTCCACTCTGCAGGCAGTGTCGTAGCCAGAATGGTGGCAGAGCGCAACCACAATCCCCCCCCCCCCCCACACACACACACATTCTGTTTGCTTTTGTTTTTGTTTTGGGGGGCGAAGTTTCTTAGGGCGTGGGTCATTCACTGCTTTGTATGGTATGATGTAGTATCACTTTCATTAAGTTTTAGGAATTGCTCACTAGATGGCGTTGTAATTCTATGTCCTTGTAAGCAGGAGTGCGTGAAATGACGCTCCTGGGTTTTTTATACTTGTGGACAGGGGCAAAAGCCAGAGAAGAAAATCAACAAATGGTGCGGTGCATAGAAAGTGACAATGGAGAACTAGGAGAAGAGTGCGAGGTAATTATATTAGGAGATATGAATGCGCACATAGAATATATGGATGGGTATGCTCACCCAACAGGAAGAATGCTAATGGGTATGTGTGAAAGACGAAATTTATTCATTCGTACCAGTACCGAGAAATGCAATGGGCAGATAACATGCGAGGTGGAAAGGCTGCAGTCGACGATAGATTACGCAATGATGTCACATAGGATGTATGATCGACTAAGGGTGATGAACATAGATGATGGTGGATCCAGAATCTGAAGTGGTCATCACAAACTTATCAAGCTGAGTTTTAGGAAAGAGAAATGAAAATAGAAAAGAGACAATATGAGCAACCACACGGTAATGTTTTTTTTTTTCAGAAAGGTAAATAGAATTACCAACTAAAGAGATTGAGAAAATAATCACAGATGGTACTAAAACAATGTGGACGTACACAAATATAATTCGATTGTTTTAGTTAGAGCTTGCTAAGGTACGAGTCAACGCAACAGGCAAAAGGAGACACAAGCCTAAGGGCTCGTAGGGTGAGAATGCTAAGAGAGCCATAGTAATACGTCAGAAAGCCTTCAGAGAACACAGGTATGCTAAACAAAGGGGTGAACCGGAAAATGATGCCGAAAGAAAATGGTATAACTTTTTGACCTACAGAAGGAAAGCGTCCGATCTGATCGGTGAAAAAATTAGAAGAAAGGGGGCGCAATATATGGCGGATGTAAACAAAAAGGGTAGAAAGGCAGCTGCAAAGATTTGGAACTGTCTCAATTCTGTGAGTAATAAGACAAACCTGGAACAGAGGTTTATAACTACACTTCAAGGGGTTAGAGTAGAAGGGTACGAGGCAATGGAATGTATAAAAACAATCATGACAGAAGAATTTAAACACCTAGAGAGCGCTGCATGCACTGCACCAGACGAGGATGGACCAGTTAGCGCAGTGGCTCCACAGGGACAACTAAAGTGGGAAAGAGCAGAAAAAATGGTTCTTAATAGCACAACAAACAGACCCTGGTGGCATCCCAATTATGCTAATAAAGAAACTAGAAACAAACTTTAAGCAAACTATAAGAGAAGCAGCGAGCAAAGCAATAATAGATGACGAAGCCCCCAATGGGTGGAAACTAAGCAGGATGAGCATGATCTATAAGGTAAAGGGAACAAAGCTGATATAAACAGCTACCGTCCTATAACAGTGACATCAGTAGCTTACAGGCTGGTAACGCAGATAGTAAAGACTACAGACATAGGTGGAGGATGGGAGGGTGCTGGGAGAACTACAAGATGGGTTTCGTAAACGAAGGAGGTTGGAGTACAATCTGTTTTTATTGATGCAGTGAATTGAAATAGCGGAAAAAAAACACAGGCCCCTGTGGCTGGCATTTCTAGATATCCAGGGAGCTTACGATAGTGTGATTCAAGAAGTCTATAGTAGGGAATACTGGACACACTAGATATGGAAGATGGAATAATTGATCTTCTAAAGGATATCCATAAAAGTAACAAGGTAGTTATCAAATGGGAAGAACGGGTATCTTAACTTATAGAGATACAACGCGGGCTTCGACAGGGATGTACCTTGTCAGCATTGTTATTCATGCTGTATGTCCAGGGACTAGAAGCTAAATTAGAGGGGAGTCGATTTGGCTTCAGCCCCTCTTTTACCAAGCCAGGAAAACACGTTGAACAGTCATTGCCAGCATTGATGTATGCAGATGATATAGTATTAGTAGCCGACAACAAGGAAGATCTGCGTAGATTGGTAGACATCTGCAATAATGAGAGATATAGGTCAAATTGGAAGTTCCGTATGAAAAAGTCGCCAATAATGATTTTAATGATAGCGAAGGCAGTGAGCATGAGATACGGGAAGTCGCGCCAGAAATCGTGGATAAATGCAAATATTTGGTCGTATGGATAAATAATGGGGCTGAGTACCTAACGGAGCACGAAAGATATGTAATAACAAAGGGTAACCAGAATGCAGCTGTAATGAAAACCAGGACACTGTGAAACTACAATTTGTATGACGTTGTGAGAGGGATTCGGAAAGGTGTCATGGTTCCGGGACTAACGTTCGACAATGCAGTCGTGTGCAAGAAATCAGAAGTTCAAGCAAGATTGGAAATTGAACGACGTGGCATAGGTAGGCTTGCTTTCGGAGGACATGGGAATACCTGAAATCAGGGGGTACAAGGTGACATAGAATGGACATCGTTTGAATGCAGGGAAGCTGGCAGCAACATAGAATTTGAGGGGCGATTGAGAAAAATGGAAGAGGAGCGTTGGGCCACGTTGGGCTAGGAAATTTTTCAGCTACTTGTATATCAATAATGTTGATACTAAACGGAGAAAGCGAACTGGAAACTAGACATGAAAGTATTTAGACAACAGTATAATACCAAGCCAAAAGGAAACATTGGTTAAAAAGAAGGCGAAGGAAACAGAGAGGGACATGTGGAAGATGGGAATGCTTACGAAATCATCGCTGGAGACCTATTAAACTTTTAAGCAGAAAATTTCAAGGGAAAAAATCTACGATAATTCTCGGGGTAGTTTTGTGCTTTTAGAGGCTAGAACGGGGCATTGCGGACCTAGACTTACCGAGGCAAATACGAAGGCACAGACACAGTATGTAGTGCGTGTGGAGAAGAGGAGGAAATGGCTGAACATTTGATAATGTTCTTTAAAGGGCTCCACCCTATAGTCCAAGATTTTGGCACGGAATTTCTCAGAGGATTGGGGTTTAGGGACAGTCGAGGCAAAATAGACTTTAAACGGGTAAAAATAACCAGGATGAGGCTAACTGATTGGTGGCTACAATAAAGGCGCGAGTTGAATTCTATCCTCGAACACATAGTAATAGTACCTAACTTTAAGGCTAGGTGGCGTGAGGCACCACCCGATCTAAAGGGCACAGCCGGATACATTCATCTATGCATCCGTCTTGAAAATAATATCATTTGATGACGTTAGTATTGTCGTAGAGTTGACAATTGAAGAGGATAGATAGTGCTGTTATAATAATAAATCCACAGTTTATGCAAGGAGTGAATGATGATGAGCGAGGTGAAGCGTCCATCCATCTATGGGATGCGTGCACTAGTGTGATAAGAGCGGACGGAAGGACGGATGGACGCTTCGCTTGACTCATCATCTATCAGTCTATTGATACGCTGTGAATTATTTGTCATGACTTATAGGGTACAAAAACGGGAAGATGGTTGAGCTTTGCCTTCAAGAGTAAGTCGCGACAACGTAATTGGGCCTCGTTCGCATGGCCTTATGAACTGCTTACCTGCTTCGGTTAACCCTGGGCCTCAATCATGCCTCAAAAAAGCAAGCAAATGTGCATGGATCATTCGTGTATCAAACTATCATTCAATCTCTATTGCAAGAACAACTGTTAAGTGCCCACTACACCATGATCATTTCTTTTGCAAATTAGCGAAGGGCCCACAGTGCGTTTATAGGGCAACACGCGAACCTACGGAGATATTCATTTTGTTTATAGTTCTGCTGATGATAATGATAAAATGTGTTTGAGCGTTTTATAATGGCTGGATTTTTGCAATACAAATCGTTGCTCGATTCACACATTTTTTTGACGCCTGGTGTGATTCTACAACACTTCTGCCGCATTATCGGGCACCAGATAGTCCCAGTGTTCGCTCACCTGAAGTGTTCTTGCACCTTAAAGAACCCCAGGTGGTCTAAATTTCCGGAGCCCTCCACTACGGCGTCTCTCATAATCATATAGTGGTTTTGGGACGTTAAACCCCACATATCAATCAATCAATCAGTGTTCTTGCACCGTGGCTTCCCTATATAGTTCTGCTTCCCAAGGAGCCCAAGAGATGGCGCTAAAAACTTTGCTTCCTCCCTCCTTTTGGTGTAGGAAAGCCCCGTGACGTACGAAAGTAGCGGCGCTCATTTATCGTCGCCACAACACCCTTGCCGCGCCGTCAACCTTCCCCCTTATCACTTCCTTTTCCGCGGCGTCCCTTTATGCGTGTCGCGTGATTGTTATCGCTCGATAACCCGGTTTTCTCAGATTTGGAAGCCGTCGCCCACGTGCTCGTTGTGCTTTGCGGAATTTGCCAGCAGCCCTCCACGGTCCTCAGTCCGGCGAGCCATCTATCGGCATGCTGTAAACGAGAACATAATCGTTCCATCCCCGCCAAGCACTCGCTTTGCGACGGTCGCTCACCTAAAGTATTCTTGTACCATGCCCTAGACCTATAGCATAGGAATTTTGGGAAGACTCCATTGAGCCAGTGCCGCAAAAAATACGAAAAATGAATTTAGAAATTTGCTACATCACGCACGGAGATATCGAGAAGCTTATGATGAAGGGCTAGTTGGTAAGACATTTAGGAAAATTGTAACTGCGCTAAAAACGAGACAGGATTTTTGTACCGAGGTGTTAGGGCGTGCCAGGAGCGAAAGAGCAAGAGAGATCTTGGAGGCATCTTGGATAGCCAGACACGAGCCTCGTAAGTGCGTTAGCGACTCATCGGTGTATCTTTGCAGCACAAAGCGCGGTTTCATTTTTAGTTCATAGAAGTCTTCAAACTTGTCACGTGGTCTTGTTTGTCTTTGCGCATGCGTTTAGCTTATTTCAAAAAGGGTGGTGTACTTTTTCAATAAACCAGTTTTCAGTCTGTGATCGCCCTGTCTACTTCGTTCTTGTGTCTCATTTTTAGCGCAGTTATAATTTTCCTTACGGAGATGCCGGCGCAAAATTTAAAGTTAAAACCTCAACATTGATTTTCTCCGCTAGTAATAAACTCAGTCAAACGTGTCGCGCTACAGTTTTCGAAGTGCCGTTTATCAATCCAAACTAAGTCGTTGTTTCTCTCGTTAAGAAAAAAAAGAGTAATAGTGGTTCATGGTTACAAAGGGATGTCATATGGCCCCAGCAAAAAGTTATATGGCCGCAGCAAGCAGAGCACTGTGTTAAATGACGGAGAGACTGTCTTGCATTGCGCGTAATCAGGCTGGTGGAGTTGATTATGATGATGAAGAATACATTAACAGAGTAAATCACTTGACGGGGTTCCGAGCAACGTGGCTTCCTATCTGAGGCAGACCACTGAATTGATCACTTTCTACTGAAAACCGGGGGAGCATGCACGCCTACATACTTTATTTTTCTGACCTCGGCGCGCACAGCTCGCGATCCTTGCGGCATCGCTTACGTAACTCGCAGACTTCCCGCACAAGAGGGCGTCGCGTCGCCGCGCAGTAAACGAGAAAGCGTCGTCCTGGGTCGTCGGTGCAGCTGGTTGCGGCTCGCCGGTCCGCACCACGCGCTCCTCCTTTGAGCCCGCGCAGCGTTGGCTTCAGCCGGGCGAGCGACAGCGGAGACAGACATGCCTCGGCTGCTTGGAACGTCACCAAGGAGGCTAGCATGGGAGGGCGCGAACGCCATTTTTTACGCATTCCTCGGCCACCCCCGCCCCCCTCATCGCGATCTCAGCTCCTTCAGCCGCGCCAGTAACTGCAGCGGCCTGACAAAGTAGAGAAAGGGAGAGATACGAGAGAGCACGAACCCATTCTAGCGAATGGTCAACATCGTGCTAGAGTGGCGCGAACTAAGTAGCTGGCGCCATTTTGGGGCATCAAAGAGAGCGGGAAATCTTACTTCGCGGAATACGGGTAACGTCGCCACTCGGCGCTATTACGTAATTGATTAAAGTCTTAGACGAACCCTTACGTGTTGCTGCTGTGCCCCCCTCTTCTTTCGGTTTGCTGCTACTAGCGCAGTAAAGCCGGGTAACGTTTTGCACGGCAACAGCCACGTGAGTCGGTCCGGTCAGCCCATTTCTTGAGGCGGATAATTTGAAGTGCACTAACCCGATACGGACTACTAAAGCATGATTTTATTTCGAAATAGGCCCTTGCTTGGCACAAAAGTAACACTACGAGGTTTCTGGACCGCTATTTGAACAATCAACGTCGACTTAATAGCTGCCTTTATTGTCCCTTAAAGAGCATAATGACGCACGTCGTTTTCTTAGAGCAGTTTTGCGCGGGACGAAAATTCCGCGAGAACCGGCCGCACAGCGCACTGCTGGATTCTGGTGACAGCACCTAGATGCGGCACGTCGGCCTTCGTTAAAAAAAAACAAAGCAACAACTACATTCCAACGAGTTTCTTTCCTGACTGACTTGCGATCAAAATGTACATATGTGCGCAGTACAGCCTCTTTCATTATCTTCGGCCTCGTTATCCGCTGACATTCATATAGCTGTGTCTGACGAAGAAACTCGCCCCATTAAAGCATTCCTCTGCGTTAAGTTTAGGCGCCATGGTCGCTTGTAGCGTGTGAAGCCGCTATAAGAGACATGCTTCTCATTTTCAGTTGTACACTGAGGGCCATGCATTTCGGTGCTGGCAAAATTAAGAGACACCAGGGGGCATACATTTGGCTGCACGGGAAAGCTAAAAAACCTAGACGGTACAAATTTGTCCATTGTGTCCCAATAAGTTGTATATCACAAACGCATTAGAGCTATGACACATCTATACCTATATTATTATTGTGCTATACTCTGTTGCACAACGCAGCAGCATTTCCATGCGCCATTCAGTGTGAAAAGTGAGCAGTGGGAAAGGTGAATAAGTGACGACTTTGCATGGGGAAGAATTACAAACAAGAGTGATGAACCAAATCAGTTTGTTGGTCAGAAAGCGCGCGTGCAGACTCAAGCACAAACACTGCAGTGAGATCTTGTCACAAGACCATGTGACTCAAACGTTGTCTCGGGGACACCAGTCTCGTCCACTAGGGGATAAACCAGCAGTGTAAGTGTGAAACCTGGTTTGGGCTGGCATAAGCTGAAAAGTGTGTGAACCGATTCGTCCTTATCATTATTCGGACGTGGCCTTTCCTGCACTGCGATATCATATAAGATTCGCTGTGCACATTGGCAAGGGTGAAAGCGGAACCTACAACGGACAAGTTGCCAGAAGAACACAAATCAATCGTCATAGTTCTCAAATACCCGCTAAGCACACTTCGCGTGTTCGTCGGCAGGCTGAAATCACTACACGCCGAGTCCGCACAACTGGTATACAGGATGTTTCATGTCCAGTGCTCGCAAGCCTCTTGTCTATAGGCACCATGACTGGACTCTCTCCAGTAGACCGTGATTGGCTTGAAACCTTGCGTCCGTCAATATATTTAAAACGCAGCCTAGGCATATATGTAAGCTCAACTTACAGCCGTAACTCTACCACCTCGAGAAAAGTTGCTTAATTCAGTGGCTCAATAAACCAGATTTGCTAATTTCAGTGACGCCACGTACAATTGGTGTTTTTTAGATCAGTGGTTTCATTAAGCAGATACATGTCGGTACCGCTGGTTTTTTGTTACAAACGTTGACTCTCTGTGAAATTTGCGCAAAGATTTCCAATCACTGTCTGTCGAACGTAATGTTTCAAGTAGGAACGCGTACTTTTAATTATTATTGTTCATAATATTTGTGTTAGCAGGGAAAAACTACTTTAGCTTGCAACGGAAGCCGCGTAGCACGACTCTTTCGCACAGATGATTGGCAGGTGAGCCGTGGTTTTGCGGGCAGTGCTTTCATTAAGGGGGTGGCCCTACTCCGGCGGCAACCACACATCATTTCGGTCATTGTCTGCTGATGCACTGGGCTTACTGCGCTCGTATACTCGTGTGAATTGTATTACATTAGAAAGCTTATACGTTCTCCGCTTTGTAATGACAGCTTTAGTATTGCCACCTAGTGTGAAGTGGCATTGCACAGTAATGAAAACAGTGTGAGTAAATACCAGTGGTTTCGCTGAACAAGCCTTCGTTGTACTTGCGGTGTGGCGAAACTGTTTAAACAAACCAAATAATATATGCTGATCGAGCCTCTTGTGAAGTGTTATTCAAGGTTTCTATAAAGAGATATTGCCCATAAATCTATTAGAAAGTGATGTCTATCTATCTATCCATCTATCTATCTATCTATCTATCTATCTATCTATCTATCTATCTATCTATCTATCTATCTATCTATCTATCTATCTATCTATCTATCTAGACGCCTACGTCTGGATTCTCTCGACATCACCCCCTTTGGATGAACCAAATTTAGTAAGGGAGGGTAAGATGCTTCGACGGATACTACTCGCTGGTCAGGACATAAAAAATGTCACAATCCCATTGCGTACGTCGTCAAACACCTTCCGCCAGACATTGTATGCCACTTGTATGCGGGTATGTGGCACAGATGATTGACGCTTTATAACAACCTAGGAACGGTGATAACACACGTGGGTAATTTTAATGCGGGAGCATTAAGTGAAAGCTCACATTGGCAGCGCTGACTCGATGAATGGAAAAAATAAATGTCAGGGTCCCAGCAGGAATCGAACCCCAACATTCTACTAGGGTTTGATCCCAACAGAAATTGAAACCTACAGAGCTACGCGAGGCTTCAGAACTGTTTCTCAAATAGACATTAATCTTCGTGCAGTGTCAATAGGGGAGGCAGGGATGGCTATCTAATTATATAAACATTTTATATGTACTCCTACGATACAGCCCTCACTCTGGTTCAACGTCAGTCGCAGTTATGTGCCATCCGCTGGAATTGATAATGTAGCAGTGTCCAGGGCCGCCATCCTCGCGAGCACGAACACTTCATATCAGCTTACTGCTTCTTCTGTTGCTAATATTCATCTTGCTGTTGGCATTGTAACGCAGCTATAAATAACTGCCTATATAAAGCATATACGGCTGTTTAACGCATGTCTGAGCATGTGCCTGTAGACATGATAAGTGCCATTTAGTGAGGTTTCGCTGAATGAATAATTCATAACACTGTCCCATTCCATAAACATACTTCGCTTAACATCGATTTCGAAGGTGCGTGGGATCTGTCTAATTTTTATCCTAAAGTGGTAGCTGACTTTAGCTATAGCTCACGTGTACATTATGGTATGTTATCTTCGTTGCATATCTTTGTCAGTTATTGTCCCTTTCCCCTTCCCCCAGCGTAGGATAGCAAACAGGACGCGCGTCTGGATGACCTTCCTGCCTTTCCTTTTCCTTCTTCCTCGTACGTCCTCCTTCTTATTGGCTCATTGTTACAATTTACATGGATGCGACGCGCCAGCATTACGACGCGACGCGCGAATAGCTCATTGATGTAAACAAACGAGTTCGTACATACCTTACGCCATTCGTAAACAGTTGAAGCTGTCCCAATACCAAACAACTACGGAGAGAGGGCGGACAGAATAGAAGAAAGGCATGCAGATGAACCAGCGCCAAGCTCGGAGTGCTGGACAGGGTAGGGGGAGGTAGGAATACCAAACCGCTAATTGCTGCATGTTGTCACTAGAGTAACTTAAACAAGTGCGTCTAACCAAAGTCAGACCGAAAATCCAAACAGAACCGAAATCCAGCTGTTCCATTTTCCCGTGCGGCCCTCTGCCGTTTCGGTAGGGTTTTGTTAGGGGCCGAGAGAACTCACATTGCTTGAACGAAGGCCTCTGAGACCAGCAGAAAGCGTTTCGTGAGTTATCCGCTAGGGGAAGGGCACTGCGTCATGGCATCGGGACCAGAAAGCAGGTTTCGACGCACACTGAGCTCGAACCAAAACTTAAATTTTCGGTACGTATCTGAGTGCGAATGTGATCTCAATGAAAGTGCATATATAAAAAGGTTTATCGTATCGGTGCGAAACGAAGTGATTTCAGATCTCGATCACTGGCAACTTCTTAGCATTCCTTGAAAGTTGTGCAGGGTTCTGTATTTTCAGCCTTTCACACAACTAGCACTATGCTCCACAAAAGACGAATCTTTTGTCTTCCTTTCTGCGTCTTCTTTTTAATAATAGTTTCAATGATATATTGTATCAGATGTAATTCTTTCGTGTCACGTGTGGTGTAATTTTATCTACTCATGCTAAAGGCTTTATTACAAACATACTATAGGAGACAGTTCTGTTTCTCTCATTTCAATCAATAAATACTTCTCAGCGAGTGCCTCTGGGGTCATAGTTTCAACAGCTGCTATGGTTTTCAAGTCAGAAAGTGCTATTTCGTTCTTCATCTGGCGCCTTAAAGAACAAAGTTGTCACGTTATGCTGCAGTGGC
Organism: Rhipicephalus annulatus; assembly: GCA_013436015.1. Classification (NCBI taxonomy): domain Eukaryota; kingdom Metazoa; phylum Arthropoda; class Arachnida; order Ixodida; family Ixodidae; genus Rhipicephalus; species Rhipicephalus annulatus. The sequence goes on from WOVY01009991.1 coordinate 1,442,691, forward strand.
ACTTCCTCTTCAACAATAGTCATCTCTTCCATCCTCTATCGACCTTTCTTCTAATTCCATTTCAAAGGGTTTCACAAAACGTTCACAAAGAGGTCTTACCGCCTCCTCCCCCTAAGCTATTTTATACATTTAGCGCATAAGTTTATAAGTATAGACACCTGTATTAGGGAACACATATATAGTGGAAACATTGAATGCCTCGTCATGCGCGAAAATTTGCCTTCTAAATCAGCATGAGTGAAACGAAGATTTAGCAGCACGCGATCACGTCATCACGTGACATCGTCAAGCCGTCACAAGTCGAAAATTTTGTCATGCAACATGACGTGACATCGCCGCCTGGTCTAAGGTGGCCAGATTACGGAGGCCACTGTGTAATGAACTGAGGTGCACAAAGTTTGCTAAGCCTCTTATTAGGTGCAGATATGTGCAGAGATTAGGTGCAGAGAAGTCACGTTAGGTGCAGAGATGTTTCGGAACATGGCTCCCGGAAGAGATCAATGCGTTCTCTGAGAATAAATAATTATGTCGGCATTTGCATTCCAGTCATCTCAGGTGAATGGACAACAGCTCTGTGTGTTGGGGGGGGGGGGGGGGGGTTCGAAGTGCCCAGCCCTGACCGCAATACACCACTCGGAATAGAAATGAAGAACGGCGCACTTACCACGCAAAGCAAATAATTGAACATCGTATAGACCTAATCCACGTTTGTAAACAGCATTAGGCTTCGTCGACATACTGAGGCGCTTGTAGTGATGTAGCGGCGTGCAGACTCCGCCCAGCCCAAAGCTCGCCACTGCCCGCTATGATCCCGTGACAACTGGCAGAGCAGGTGCAAAGCTGTCTCCAAGCACAGCATGTCGGGGGAGCCTTGGGCTAGGCGGAGTCCACACGCCGCGATGACTCCACAATCCTACCTCTGTTTACAAACAACGTTTATAATACTACGCACCCATACGAAGGCAGAGCTGTCACAGTCTTCCCGCCTTCCAAAGGGCCTAAGGACACAATAGAACATCCTTTTTAAGCGAGCCTTCTCGCCCTCTATGATACCCTCCCTCTCAGACGGCCACTTTCAGTGTCTCTTGGCGATGCAATCTCACGGCCTTGCTACTGTGAAGCATGTAAAAGTAAATCCATGCCACTGGCTGGCGACGCTCCAAATGCGAGAGCGTTTATAGGCACTTACGCAGTTGACGTTTCTTGGGCCTGTATCGTCGCTGCCAAGAGACTGAATTATATTGTTTTCATGCAGTCTAACAGTTTCAGTGGTCAAAAAAAAAAGAAAGAAAGGCACCTTTTATAAGTGCTGCACGCACTTCTTGATATTTGTGTCATTCCTTCATTTTTTTGTCACATAATTATTTTTTCTACATACTTCGTTGAGTAAATAAACAAATTGACACGAACGACTTCATAACATGTCGATATCATAATAGCATATTACCCATTGCCCTTGGCTTTGAAGGTAGAATGAAATAAAAAAGTGCACACACACAGTCCCTTTCAGCTCCATTGGCATATATATATATATATATATATATATATATATATATATATATATATATATATATATATATATATATATATATATATATATATATATATATACTTCTAATGACAGGCCGTTTTCGACATAACGCACGTGCATTAGTATAGCTGTTCTATTGTGAGATCTATGCGGTGTCTTACGCAGCAATCCTATCTCACTTGGAACAATCACTTTATATTTTATTCACTCCTATCTCCATGTCTTTTATTCATTTTCTTCTCCCGAAAGAGCAGTTACGGGCTGTGTCCGTTTATAAGTTACTGTTTTTCTCACGATGTTACCTATACCTATTATCTCTGTATCTTCGTGTGTTCTTGTGGACATATCGTAAAACATAATCGTAAAAACGCAATCTCATGAAGTCCAACATGACGTCAAGTAAAATGTCATATGATAACGCCATGACGCATCCGCAGCCCGCTTAATTTTCGCGGATACATTCATAAAAGTGAGTTTTCTGATATTGAGCAGAAATCCACAGTGAAACTTTGTGAACTAACCCAAGGCCGGATACATTTCGGGCTGATCGAGCGTCGTGAAATTATTTCTATTGATACATCTGTCAGGATTATTATCATTAGAGAGAGGCAGAGAAAGGCGGGGAGGTCCGCCAGAATTGTAGCATCCCGTTTGCTACCCTGCACTAAGGGTAGAAAGAATGAAGGAAAAAACCCTAATTATAAATGGCATTAAACACGTGAAATTGTTGCCAGTACGATAAAAATTTGCACTAAGCTTGCCTTTTTGGCTTTTCTGGCTTTAAATGTTGCTCTATCTCGGACCTCCGAGAACTCAGCAGACTGTTTGGTATCCTGTGTGAACACTCGAGGCGTACTTTTGCCGCTACAGTCACCGTCGTGTTCAGTATAAAGTACAACTCATTGACGTTGCTCGCCCATCGTGTATTACATGGGCGAGCGCGAACTTGCGAAGGCTGCGGAGGAGCGCTGCTCAAAGAGCGTTTTGCCACCTTCGTCAAACGATGTAATACCATGAAGAGGGAGCGGTGGTCTGTGTCATCACTTGAGACGCATTCGCGAACGGAAGATGTGCTGGCTCGTGTGTTCTCTACAAAGGCTTACATTGCATTGCACGAAAACCCTTTTGCGCGTTGGAGGGACCACGTTCCATTTATAACCACGTTTGGTAGAGTTACGCCAGGTGGGAACTACCGGGTGTTTGCTGAAAGGCTTATTTCTCATAACATTCTAATTAGCTGCATCGCAATCATTGCTTCGATCTCGCGGTGAAACATACTTACTTGGTCAATTTGCTTTTACTTGTTTTAACATTTAATTTTTTTACGTAATGTTGGGTTGCTCATTTTCGATCAGCGTATATTTTGTTCTTTTGCTTTTTGACCTGTTTATTGAAGTCATGTATGAAACATCGCATCTCATACCACGAGTTCTATGTGGATAGAAGCGACCCTTATTACAGAAGTAAGGCAACGTTCTCAGCTAGTTCGTTCATCAATTTTGAGGGCATGTTTAAAGTGCGTGACTACAACACTTTAGAAAGATAGAAGACACCCGCACATTAAGCACAAACTTCTAGCTGTGTTTATTTATTGCCAGTGCATGCAACGCCTATAAAAGTTCACAAGGAGCATAATCAGTGATAATCTTGGAGTCTCTAAGATTAACGCCAAGATTACCGGAAGAAAGCCGTACTTCCATTGACTTGTCCACGTGCACCCACTGAAACGTTATTGCTCAAAAACAGAACAACATTTTTATTCGTCGAATAATACGAAACGCTCCTGATTTCCGAATCTCAGCGCGTCGCCTGGCCGTGATGTGCCGACAAAGCTAGTGCTAACAAACAGATGTGGTGGATCTGTACTGACCTGAAGCGAGGGTTCAGCCGTTAAGTGTTTGCACTGTGTTTTCGTTCCTCCGAATTATTTTCCGGGCGGAAGCAAGCCAATTTCAGCTCGTTGAAGTACTTTCATGCAGAACTCTTTCAACTGACTGAAACTGACCCTGAGCCTTCAGCCTAACCTATCGGCTGGCACCGGTCGTTCAAGAGGTTTATTCTTCGATTCCACGAAATAATCACAGCGGAACAAAACAGCACCAGTTTTCGTCATAGTGCCCGAACGCACCGTAGCGGATACGTCGTCTCTGTTGTATTGAATTTGACAGAAGTCCACATAAAATAACGTTCGCAATATACCGCTCAATAGGAAGAGCCTGAGAAAAAAAAACGCTAACAAAGGAGAGCTGAAGCTAGATCTTACAACTATACTCACGACAAAGAGAAGTTTGCTTTGTAGTGTAATACTATGCAAATAAGTTCTATTCACTTACTTGAAAATTATTTTGCATTTAAATTAGGCCTCGACGTAAGCGGGCCCACGTTAAAGTACAGTGTGGTGAATTCTGGCCTGCAGTAGCTCAAGACGAGTAACAGCTCAATATATCCACTCCCTGGGCTGCAAGACGGAATGTGTCGTGGTCTAATTTTCACCCTCTATGGGGAACTCTCGAAAACCGAGTGGTTTATAAAATATATAAAATATTGGAGTGCTTCTATTAGCCAATTGTATACAGTAATCTGCAAAAGTGATAGCCGGACTGTACAAAACGATTAATATAGATGCTGTGAGCTAATTACGATTCTGATTGATTGATTGATTGATTGATTTATATGTGGGGTTTAGCGTCCGAAAACCAGCATATGATTATGAGAGACGCCGTAGTGGAGGGCTCCGGAAATTTCGACCACCTGGGGTTCCTTAACGTGCTCCCAAATCTGAGCACATGGGCCTACAACATTTCCGCCTCCATCGGAAATGCAGCCGCCGCAGCCGGGATTTCATCCCGCGACCTGTGGGTCAGCAGCCGAGTACCTTAGCCACTAGACCACCATGGCGGGGCTAATTACAATACTATCTATGGTAGGCAATTTTACGTAAAACACACAGCCGCCATAGCTTGTTGCTGTTAAACGAATGTTTAGTCACATTTTTTGTAGCACGACGTGTGTTTATAACGCCATGAAATGTCTAACACACCAACTCAACCGTTTTCATGTGTGTTCAGTGTCAATTACTGTGAAAGGGAACACGCGAACGCGTGCCCCGCGTGCTCCGGTGGCTACTTGTAGCGCGTTCAAGCGGGAGTGATAGCAACCACAGCCGCTATTCCCGTCATCTAGTGGCGAGCAAAACAACCAGTCATTAGTGATATGGAAGTGGCGGCAAGATAGCACTACTTCTTCATTCAAGTCGAATACACCCGGCATCTTATATATGAGGCTGGTTGTTTTGCTCGGCATTAGATGACAGGAATAGAGGCTGCGGTTGCTATCGCTCCCGCTTGAGCGCGCTACAACTAGCCACAGGAGCACGCGGGGCACGCGTTCGCATGTTCCCTTTCATAAAAATTGACACTCTACATCCACTGTGCACTGTTCGTTTAGTTGTTAAAGGTGCAAGATGGCAAAGTTAACAGCCCTGTTAGGTGGCGCCGAAGACAATTATAAATTAGCGTATGCTATGTGAGAGTGGTGTGCCATCCAAATTTAAGCGTATGTTGTTTAAAGTGAGCTCTCTGAAAGAGTTTATTGCTGAGCTAGTTGGTGGAGCATGACTGAATGAGTTATAATTGCAAAATAAAAGTAACGACTACAAGAATTACGACGAGCACAAGTGCTCTCTTCGTCTTATTTCTTGGAGACATCAGTTTTATTTTGCTCTAATATATCTTGGCCAGCTACTTGAAGTCTGTGTTTGAGAATAGAAAAGAGTGTAGGACAACCCTTGTGAGAGGTTCAAAGAACGATCAAGCGTGGAGGTTTATACAGGTGACAGCCTTAAGTGCCTCATCAAACAACACAGTTGACCGTCAGCGTCGGCCTCCCGTGGTGTCGCGAAGGAGGTACGCAAGAAACTACTATCAAAGAAACGTCATGATGACGTCACAGATCACTAGTATAGACAAATTCCACCGGACTTACGTCAAGAAAATGTGGTGGCGCTGTCTTGGTAGGCAAAATACGCTCTGCCTACCGCAGTTTCCGCTGGGTTTTCAATGGTGCATGTGGTGTTCTCAGTCAAGCAACGAGGAAAAAAATGGTATGCCAACGAACTGCGTCGCAGTTGGATGGGAGTCGCGTCTCACAACTTCGCAGCCCTCAGCGCTTATGGAGGAAGTCACGTGCGGATATCGCTATAATCTTACCCATAATGTCGACATTAGCTTACTTGTGTTTACAAACATGGAATGGGTCTATATGCGAAGGCGTTATAACGCCACCTGACGTAACGTCGCATGATGACGCAATCACGTGGCCCCGCAGCTAGGCCAGAGGTGCCTTCGATCTTGGAGGCAATGTAATGCCACATTGGGCGCAGGAAGCTTTTGAAGGGTGGTGGGCAGGAGCAGCACATCAAAAGCCACTAGAACGGAACAAGTACCGAATTCGTTTACCTTGCATGCTCTCGGCGGGCTTCGTCGCACAAATAGGCCAGCTCGCTCGCCTCGCTCGTGCCTCTTTAATCGAAATACATCTTCTAAATCGCTATGACAACATATATCTGTATGATGAACGTAAATGACAAGTGATGAGAAAAAAATGGGCAGATCCCACGTACAGTGCGCATCGATGATATGCGAAGCACGAATGAGAAATGTTGGTATGTCACTTTCAAATCAACAGAACGCAATGAGGTGGAGGTAAATGATGCCGTACATGCCTTCCGTGTCATCATTATCATGTTTGGATGTGTCGTTTACCTTCGTCATCTGTTCACGTCACGTGATACCAAATTCAGTATATGTGGAGCGAGCGAAACGGCCGCGAGCACGCTATGAACGTGGTATGTTGTCATATTCTTACATGACACGCGTGTCAGGTTTATCATGTTTGCACCAGTCATACATTTCGGCATCCATTGACATCACGAAACACCAATTTTGGTATATGTTGAGCTTGCAGAACGGCCGCGAGCGCATCATGAGGGTCACGTCAACGCTACGTTGACGTGCGCGCACGGTGGACACAGTGACGGTATACGTTAGTCAAACGCGAGCACCCTATAGTGTGATGCCAGGCGCGACCAGCGTTCATCGGCGCGGCCCGACGGCAACCGGCGCGAAATGCGACATGCTGCATTTCGCGCCAATGCGCTACCCAGACATCACTGCGTCTCCCTCTTTCGGTGACGGAGGGACGCTGGACGCGCTGAAAGGCGCATGAGTCTTAGCAAGGCCACGCGGTGCGCGCATGCGCGTATAAGGCAGGACCGGGAAGGGCGTGGCAACGTCGGCGTGACGCGACGAAATGAACGCCGGCGAGCACGCGCACCGTGCCACGTCTAAAGGTATTGGCGCCTTGACTATGGCATTTAGTCTTGACTATGGCATGTAGGTCACGTAATACCAAATTTGGCATATGTGACGCTAGCGGAACGGCCGCAAGCGCATCACGAGTGTGGCATGTGGCCATGTTGTTACATGACACGCATGTCATGATTATCATGTATGAGTGTGTCATTTACCCATGTCATCCATTAGCGTCACGTAATGCAGAGTTTAGTACATGTGAAGCAAGCGAAACGGTCACGAGTGCATCATGAGCTTGGAATGTAGTCATGTTGTTACATGACACGCATCTCAAGATTATTATGTTTCCACCAGTCACATACCTTCTTCATCCATTTACGTACCTTAATACCAAATTTGGTATATGTGACGCTAGCGAAACGGCTGCGGGTGCATCATGAGCGTAGCATGTAGTCATGTTGTTACATGACACGCTAGTCATGATTTTCATGCTAGGGTGTGTCGCTTCCATTCGTCATGCAATGATGTCATAGCATACCGGTTTTGCAACATGTCATGTATACGAAACCATCGCAGCAGCAACAGGACTATGAAATGTAAGTCTTGACATTCATGTCATACATGTCATAATTTTCAACGTTATTACTAGTCAAATATGGTCCTTCTAAGTCATGTTTTGCCCTACCAAGTTTGGTATCGATACCGTTATCGAAACGGCCAGGAGAGCTAAAAGTCGTAGGCGGGTAATTGATTGATTGATTTGTGGGATTTAACGTCCCAAACCACCATATGCTTATGAGAGACGCCGTTGTGGAGGGATACGGAAATTTTGACCACCTGGGATTCTTTAACGTGCACCCGAATCTGAGCGCACGGGCCTACGACATTTCCGCCTCCATCGGAAATGCGGCCGCCGCAGCCGGGTTTCGATCCCACGACTTGCAGGTCAGCAGCCGAGTACAATACCTTAGCCACTAGACCACCGCGGCGGGGTGAGTGGTAGGCGGCTTATAGATAGATAGATAGATAGATAGATAGATAGATAGATAGATAGATAGATAGATAGATAGATAGATAGATAGATAGATAGATAGATAGATAGATAGATAGATAGATAAGATAGATAGATAGATAGATAGATAGATAGATAGATAGATAGATAGATAGATAGATAGATAGATAGATAGATAGATAGATAGATAGATAGATAGATAGATAGATAGCTAGACAGACAGACAGACAGACAGACAGACAGACAGACAGACAGACAGACAGACAGACAGACAGATAGACAGATAGATAGATAGATAGATAGATAGATAGATAGATAGATAGATAGATAGATAGATAGATAGATAGATAGATAGATAGATAGATAGATAGATAGATAGATAGATAGATAGATGGTGCCAGACTTGTGAGCACGCTTGACATCTCACGGAGCTTGCATTTCCACGTCATATCCGTCTAGACTCGAAGAGAGTCCGATGCTACTGTCGACCTCGAGGCTGAAGCTACTTTCTGACGAATAAGATAGTGGTAGTGCTGCAATGTCAACGTTGTCACCACCTCCAACGGCCTTGATCATGGATTGCTTGTTGAAACGCGTCAGTAAAGAGCTCCGTGGGCGTCTTGCTATTTGTTTAAGGAAGTCGCGAGCCTGGCTTTCGGGAGGAGCCAATGGGCTTTGCTCATTCGGTTTTGATTCTGTTCCTGGCGAAACACCAGCGCCCGTAGACCTCGTAACATCGCCATCTACTGAGCACTCAGCTGCTAGATTTATCGACGAGTCGGGTGCGTCGGTCTCTACAAGTGTTTCTTTTCGGCTTGGGTCGACGTCAAACAATGCACGGCAAGTTTGCCTGAGCCGGACACGAGGTCAACCGCGGTGGCTTTTGTTATCGGCGAGATTGGCAAACATGGCGCGCTCGGGTTGGCCAAGCCACACACCTCTTCATCGTCGTTTAATGTAGCTCTAAGAATTGAATTTTGGTGTTCTTGCGGAGCTCCGGATTCTCGTTCATCTGTTGCCATTAGTGACATGGGCGGTAGGGTAGGAAAGATTCCCGCAGCAGCATCTGAATATGAACGCCGCACAGGACAGACGGTAATAGGGTGGCCATCTCCACAACATCGGCAGGGGTGGTCGCAACCTTCGCTTTCATGTCCATGCACACTACAGCGACCACAGAATGGTGCTGTACTTTTAACTCGATAAAGACCACCAGAGCCACAGCGACGACAAACACGTTGCAGACCGCGTTAGTCGAAGGTGACTCGATGACCAGAAATGCGAAGATAGTTGGTGACGGGATTTGTGGGACTCATTTCCATTCGGACAAAGCGTGCGCCTGTGAGAACTCCGCGTCTTGCGCTCATAAAGCCAGCGGTCACAGTCAATACCTTGCCGTATGGGGGCAAAGCCTGGACGAGTACCTCGTCGAAGATGAAGGCTGGTGAGAACAGGCAAACAACGATAGTTACCTGCGGACCGACAGGAACGACAGAAATGGGCTCGCCACCGCACCGATGGTCAGGTAGCCACCGTCAACGATGAGAGTCATGGAAGCCATGCTTTTGAAAGTTACTCAGAAATTCATGCCTCTCATTTGCTCGACGCAGTGTACCTCTGATTGATATGGGGGGTTTAACGTCCCAAAACCACTATATGATTATGAGAGACGCCGTAGTGGAGGGCTCCGGAAATTTAGACCACCTGGGGTTCTTTAACGTGCGCCCAAATCTGAGCACACGGGTCTACAACATTTCCGCCTCCATCGGAAATGCAGCCGCCGCAGCCGGGATTCGAACCCGCGCCCTGCGGGTCAGCAGCCGAGTACCTTAGCCACTAGACCACCGCGGCGGGGCCGCAGTGTACCTCTGAGAGGCCAACTATTGAGGCCATTGTGTCGACGACGGTCTCCGGACTAATCCCCGCAGGGACAACAACGTTGAAGGCGTGCGCCTTCGAATGCGTTCACGACGTTTAGGACGCCATGGCAAGATTAGGTAAACGTCCCTCATGCGGAACTCGCAGGGATGTCAACGGGATCGTTTGTTTAGAAAAAAAAAATGGCAGCATATCCACGGAGTGAATGATGGAGAGTGGGGTGAAGAACTCGTCCGTCCATTCGTTCTTCCTTCCGTACGTCCATGCGTCCGTCAGTGTGACCGTCCATGCGTCCATCAGCCCGTCCGTGCGTGCGTCTGTTCGTGCGTCCGTCCCTACGTTCGTCCATGCAGCCGCCCCTGCGTCCGTTCATGCGTCCATCTATGCATCTGTCTATGTGTCCATTCGTCCATCTATTCAACACTCCAAGTACCACCATCTCACATCTTTCATTATACATTCCACATATAGAAGCACCGCCATCCAGCGGACATTGCAAGGACTAAACGAGAGGTGGCACATGCACGCTTTCTTACGGCTTGCGCTCCGGGTCCACTTCCCACCTTTAACCACCTCGAGTTCATGGTATATACTAGTTCACTGTATTCATGGCACTGCGGCCGAACGCTCGCTAAACCTTTTGAAAACCAAGGAGGTTACGCCCAGCGAGTATGACGTTGCAAACTTTTTCAGTCAGATAGTGCTCAATGTACATGCCAATGGCTGCTAATGGGAAATGAGAGGCGGAGAATTCGGCTTTTACTTTCTTACGGCTTGCGCTTCGTATCTACTTCCCATTTTTAACCACCTCGAGTTCATTCATGGTATATACAAGTTCATTGTATTTGTGGCACTGCGGCTCAACGCTCGCTAAACCTTTGTAAAGCTAAGGAGGTTACACCCAGCGAGTATAACGTAGCAACCCTTTCTTGTCAGATAGTGCTCAATGTACAAGCCAAGGGCTGCTAATGGTGATCGCATCCTGCGCGTTAACTAAAAGCCGAATGCTTCTGTCTCTCATTCCCGATTAGCAGTTATTGACATGTACATTGAGCACTATTTTTTATTGTTCAACAACGCACAGAAGAAGTCTCTCACTGACACCACCTTGGAGCTCAAAATGTTAAACTTGTTACATACTACGGGGGACGAACGGGTGCCGCTATAAGGAGCTTCGCCCCTAAAAATTTATTGCCGCAGACGTCAATAACAGTCAACAGAACATTTCCTTCTTAGACATACTCTAACAATGATGACAAAACAGACGTTATTTACATGAACATGGATATGAGATGACGTTAGCCTCGAATAGAAAAAATTTATTGCCACAAACGTCAATAACACTCAACAGAACATTTATGTCTTAGACATACTCTAACGATGATGACAAGACAGACGTCATTTACATGAACATAGATATGAGATGACGTTGAAAAAACATGTACATTCGATGGTTCACACAAACCCAACCACAAAATACTTCAAGGTAAACAAGGGACAAATAAAACTTAAATATGTACATTTTGCATATTTACATGTTGGCATGCCATTTCTGCCGGCACATCGATAGATCAGCCTACCAATACCAGGCCGGCCGAAAGACAAGTTTCACTCGTCTGTCATAGACCGACACAAAAGGGCAAGACCAGTGCCGAAGAAATTCCTCTTCACCGAGGAAGAAGAGCTCCTCCGACAAAACAGACAGCAGCTCCGAGTACAATCGTTCTAGGATCGGGTAGAGCGCGCGGCGGCGGCGGCCCGCTGCAACCGCCTCGCAGCGGTTGCGCCAGAGGCAGAAAGCGCCGGCAACAATGAGAAGACAAGCGAAGCGGCCTCGCGAACAACGCCCAGAAGAAACGAAGCGATTTACTCTGAGGCAGTGAAATCCAACATGTACGGCTCTCCAAAAAACGCGAGCAATGATACAATGCCTCAGAAAATGCTGATTTGTTTCCCGAAGGGAGCAGTTCGGACATGTTGCTGACTGGACTATTCTCCACCTTTCGAGGCGGTCGAGAGTGGGAAGTACACCCCATCCCAGGCGCCACATGAAGTCCCGAAGGTGTCCAGGCAGAAAAGAAGCCGTTAAGGAGCTCCAAGACACCCGTCTAGAGCGAGCACGGCGGGCTGGCGGGACCAACGGAAGCAACAAAGCAGCAGTTGTCTCAACTATGTGGTTGTTCAAAACATCTATGCCAGGACAGCTCGACTTGACATGGCGAAAAAATGCAACAGTTGTTGCATAAAACGCAGGAAGTGTTATTGACTGTGGCCCCCTGTTAAGTTGCACATTAGGCATCAAATGGCGAAGGTGAGTACCCAGAAAGTAATATGCAAGCGTTAGTGCGGGAGATTCCTCCCCTTGCACTAGGCGCAAAAGGAAACGCAGTGCCAGCAGCCGACAGCGTATGGACACTGAAGGGAAAGCAAAGCCTCCTTGAGCACGCTGCTGTCCCAGTGCCGCGCGAGAGACCAACTCAGTGCCGCCTGACCAAAAAAAGGAACACAAAGCAGACTGCAGTGATCGCACGATACGTAAAGATGGTTGCACGACGTGAGAAAGGTACCAAATGCGACCGCAAAATACAGTCTGCGCAAGGTACCTCCGCTCAAGAAGCGGGAAGTCGAAATCCCGTGCATCCTGAATTTTCAGTCTTACTTCCTCGAGAGCGTTTAACCAAACAGATTCGCAAATGCCGTAGTGGTTGTATGAAATACCTAAAATACGAAGGGACGCGGCCGGCTGAATGGGAACACTGGCGCTAAGCCTGGAGTTTGGAGAGCCAATGAAGAAATACCGGGATTTGGAGATGTTCAACGCTGCACCTGAAATGTCGCCATACTGGGAAAATACATGCAGGCTGCGTGAAAGGCTATCTTCATCTGAAAGGTACAAGGTTATATCATCAGCGAAAGCTGTGACTTTCACGACACCGCTACCAGGAAGCGGAAGACCCCGGACACGTGAATCCGCATCAAGAGCACGCAAGTATGGCTCAAGGCTGAGGACAAATAGCACAGGAGACAATGGACATCCCTGACGGACCCCACGTGTTATAGAAAAGGCAGCACTTTCCCAACCATCCAGAACTAGTGTGCTTTTCAGACCAGTGTACGTATTTTTAATCATTTCCACAAACGAATGAGAAAAGCCGAAGGCTGTGAGCACATTAAAGATATACGTGTGCTCTAGTCGGTCAAACGCTTTTTCCTGGTCCAAAGACACAAGGATACCACGCGCAGATCGCGACAAAGTATAAGCTATGATATCCCGTGTGGTATATGACAAGCTGTGTATTTCTCGTCCAAGCACTGATGAAGTCTGGTGATAACCTATTAGGGTGTTCAACAGACCCCTCAAACGTTGAACGGCTACCGCCGCGAATATTTTATAGTCAACGTTGAGGAGCGTGATAGGTCTCCAATCTTCAGGATTAACAGAGGAAGCATCACCCTTTGGAATAAGCACAATGCGTTCATCTCGAAAACTTGATGGAAAGACACCGTCCTCGTAGCATCGCCGGATTACCGCGGTAAATGTAGCACCAATCTCATCCCAAAATGTCAAGTAAAACTCAACAGGTAAACCGTCTGGCCCTAGGGCCGTTCCACGTTTCATAGATTTCAGTGCCGCCTTTACCTCATCAGCCGACGGAGGGATGTGCAGGCAATCTGCAGCTTCTTGAGGAATACGGGGCAAACTTCTAAGCATTGGTGGTGTTTCATCACAGTTAGTCCTCATGGCCGAACACGACATTGCTTCAAAATGCGCCAAGAAAACAGATCGATCACGCGTAGGAAGCCGCTGCGCAGGTGGTATTTGTGCTGTCATAGAGACAGGTGGCTCTGATTGCCCAAAAAAGGAATGTCTCGCGTAGCGCAGCACCTCGGGATGTGCACATGGGTTGTGTCTACAGCGCCATGCTGCTGCCGCCAGAGACGAAGCAGCAGTCAAGCGCTGAAAGCGTTCACGCAGTTCGCGCTGCCACGCTCGCATCAGAGGAGAAGGCGTCTCGGCGCGCAAAGCAATGCGCAACTTCATCGCGGTATCAGCAAGCTCTTCAGAAACGCGTCGACGAAGCGAACGCCCCTCTACTGCGCAGCGCAGGCGCCACTGTGTTTTAAGCGCATCCCAATCTTCAGGACCAGACGCCGTGAGCGACACACGTATTGCGCGTGACAAATCTGATCTTGAGCGCGCGTCCTGCAGGACGCGAACATCAAGACGCCATGGCTTTTCTGAGAAAGAAAATGGAACTTCAAGCTTCAAGACAATAGGCCGATGATCAGATACGTACACAGGAGAAGGTGGGAAGGACGGAACGCATAAATCAGAGACAAACGCCTCTAACGCTCGTGGGATATAAGCCCGGTCGAGCCTGCTGGAGGATCGTCCACGTCGCCATGTCCAAACAAAGGTATTTCCGTGCACTACATTGTGCGCGTCTAGTAATGAAAAGTGGTGGACAAGGCGGCGAAGCTCGCGTGAATTCCAAGCAGACCGGCCCCAGCCAGGACCTTGTACATCGGTTCGCGTATTTAGAACGCAGTTGAAGTCGCCAATCAAAATGACATCACGACCGTCAAGAAAAAACACATCCAGGTCTCTAAAAAAGGCATTACACTGTCCAGCTTGCGCTGGCCCATACACACACAGTATCCTTAATCTGAAAGAAAAGTAGCTACAGTCTAAAGCCAAAACCCTGCCCACGCCATCGTAAAAAGCATGATGATCCCTTAATAGAGCTCGGTTAAAATTAATAATACCTACTCCCGTAAAACGAGATGTAGCAAAAGAGAAATAACAATCTAGGTTGAACCTTCGTTTAAAAGCAAGCACGTCGGATAGCGAGAAAAAATTTGTTTCCTGGAGGCACAAAACATCACAATTTGCAGCGCGGGCGACACTAATCACTTCAGCCTGCTTTGCCGGACTGCGAAAACCCTGAACGTTCAATGAAATAATATGCAGTGTAGTAGCCATAATCAGCAAATAATAATTTAGAACAATTACGACCGACTTTAGTCGTATTTAATAAATTGAACAGACAGCACTCGTTGCTCAGGTTTCCCTTCACTTTGTTTTCAGAATATTTATTTTCGAAATAAGGAGAGAGCGGAGATTTGGCGAAGACACCAATATTGGTCTCGTCTAGCCTGTTCTTTTAGTGAAGCTTTCATTGCAGGAAAGGAATACCACAAGACGTCATACTTTTTGATAGAACAAGCAGTGGTTTCACCTAATATTACAACCGCTGAGCGTATCTCCTTAGAAATGGTACGCAAAGACCATGCGCCTGGTCTCCCTGCTGGCTTCCGATAAAGCGGTAGGGTGGGGCACGGTCGGTTATTTGGCGGCCACGAGGGGGAACGCTTTGAGAACCAGTACAGTTATGCAGCTCCACTAGCGAGGATCTCGGATGGGTGAGCTGCTGTAGATCTATCGAGAAGCTGTGGTACTGGTGCCTCATATCTCTTCCCCCGACAACAGAAAAACGACTGGCTGTCATTGCCGGTCTCGGAGGACGCCCCAAGCATCAATCGCTCACTTGCGCTCTCCAGCAGGCATCTGACTCCAAGCTAGAGGAAGAGCTGGCTGGAAGGTTTATTGCGTATAGGGACGGCTCCGTCCTCCCTGACACACGCTCGGCCACAGCTTCCTGCGTAATGCTAGCTCTTGGTAGGATGGCCTCCTGTCATCTCACCTTTGCAGCCTTCACTACCGCTGCAGACACCATGCACTGGTCTCCATCTGGCAGTTGACCTCCTGGTAGTAGCCCCCCAATGTGCCCCATGGATGTCACGTGTTTCTCAAGGGCTGTGTTGCTGGTCAAGGTGAAACCAGAATGGGCAGGCTTCGGAACACCACTGCTCGTCACCAAGTGACATACCCTCCTTGCCAGTGGCGTCGATGTTCCTCTGCACTGGGTCCCATCCTATTTGAGAATATATAGAAATAAGCTCAACAAAAGAAGCGCATCACTCCACTGTCTCTCTGTAATGTGCCGTAGTCACCTCAGACATTTCGAGACTGACTTTGATGTGGCTACGTCACCCGGATGATCGCGTAGCCAGGATGGAACCACCAAACCACCTCCGGCCCCGCCGTGGTGGTCTAGTGGCTAAGGTACTCGGCTGCTGACCCGCAGGTCACGGGATCGAATCCCGGCTGCGGCAGCTGCATTTCCGATGGAGGCGTAAATGTTGTAGGCCCGTGCGCTCAGATTTAGGCGCACGTTAAAGAACCCCAGGTGTTCCAAATTTCTGGAGCCCTCCACAATGGCGTCTCTCATAGTCATATGGTGGTTTTGAGTCATTAAACCACACATATCAATCAATAAACATCCTCGACCGTGGTTTCACGAGGATAGAGAGGTCCCTCCTACTGCGTTTACGCGTAGGCTGCTCCTAGCGTGCCACCCATAGTCATGCGAACTGCAGAGCCTCGTCCCTTCTGTGGGTGGCAGATGGAACCGCTGAGCATCTGTTGTGGGTTCGCTCAGTGCTTCGCGTACAACAAGGCATCTTGCCCACCGCACTTCTTCGCCAGGGTCTGCCCGTGTCTACACAGAGAGACCTCCTCTTCTCTGCACATCACCACAACCACGTATTCAAGGTGGCTGTTCACTTTCTTGGAGTTACTGTACCGGGCAACCAGCTATAGAAGCCGCCCACCGCGTCCTTGGTCATAGACGCCATTTCTCTTTTCTTCTCCCTTCTTTACATTCTTAATGCTCTCACCTCATTCTCCTACAGGCGCTGAGTCGTGCTCCCAAGTAGGGCTGCAGAACTTGCGTCTTTTCATTTGACTCGCTTGTTGGACTCCACGCTGAACAGCTGCGTCGCCCGCGATGTCCGATGCCAGCGTAGCTCTCGTCGATTGGTGCCCCGTCCTCGGACTCCTTTGAACTTCTTTCATATCTCTTCTCTCTTCACTCCTGCGTGGCGAGAGCTCTCTTTATCTTTCTACTAATATCCCCCTTGTCCCGTTTCCTACAAGGCACCGTATCGTCAATCAGGCAGACAGAAGTTAGGTGCATTTTCCCTTTTTAAAAAATCACAATTTAATTTATTTATTCATTCATTCTATTCCTTTACTCAACCTCTCTGTTCTTCTCACTCGCGTACCGCCACATGGGGCTGACTCATGAAGGCAGAGGTGACGCGCGTGCAGCATTGAGGTAAAACACGCGAAGTGTAACCGCTTGCCATGCGTTGCGGGTTTGTGCGTGCTTCCTTTCTTTTAACAGGCAGTCAAAAAAGGTCATTTTAGGCGCGAAGCTCCTTAAAGCGGCATCCGTTCGTTTCTTGTACTAGTCGTAGTCGTGGTGTATAACCAGCCTTACGTTTTGACCTGCAAGGTTGTGCTGGTGGGAGATTTCTCCTGTGCGTTGTTGAACAATAAAAAATTCACAGCGTGCGCGTTAACTAAAAGCCGAATTCTCCTGTCTCTCATACCCCAATAGTAGCCATTGGCATGTACATTGAGCACTATCTGAGAAGAAAGGGTTGCTACGTTATACTCGCTGGGCGTAACCTCCTTGGTTTTAGAAAGGTTTAGCGAGCATTGGGCCGCAGTGCCATGAATACAGTGAACTAGTATACACCATGCACTCGAGGTGGTTAAAAGTGGGAAGTAGACCCGAAGCGCAAGTCGTAAGAAGGTGTGCGTGTGCCGCCTCTCGTTTAGTCCTTGGAATGTTTACTGGAAGGCGGTGCTTCTATATGCGGAATATAAGATGAAAAGATGCGAGATGGTGGTACTTGGAGTGTTGAATATGTGGACGAACGAACACACAGACACATGCATGGATGGACGCACGGATGGCTTCACGAACGGATGGACGCATGGACGCACGCAGGAGCGGATGCATGGACGAAAGCAGGGACGGACGCACAGATAAACGTGCGGACGCACGAACAGACGCACGCATGGACGGGCGGATGGACGCACGGGTGGCCACACAGACGCACCCATGGATGGACGTAAGCAAGAACGAATGGACGGACGGATGCTTCGCTTCACTCACACCGTGAATATGCTGCCATTTTTTGTCGTCGGTGTCGCATCTGCTCAAGGCGGCGACTCTATCTCCAGTCAGCTTTCTGGAGCTTCAAACGATGATCCCCGAAAAGTGGAAGGCTCCTTAGTCTGCTAGAGCAGGATGGGTACAGGTGGTACAGGAGCTGTCATCGTCGCAGTGGTCGGGTTCATGGTTTTAGTCTTCCAGGTTGGGTCAGGTAGAGGCCCAAAATCCGGCGGTAGCCCTCTGGCTCGCTGCTCAGCGTTGGCGTCGATGTCCCCTTGACGGTGTGGGCTGGAATCACGGCTGGAAGGAGGTGTTCGGTACATGGGCCAGAATGCACCTTCACCAGATGTCACGGGGTCGTGACGTGTACAAATGGAGCACACTGCGAGTTGAATAATAAACTATTTATATAGGCGAACCTGTTCCCAGTAAACGGAAAGTCGGTTTTCAGTCTTGTCCTGATAGCGGCGAACGGAGCGTCGGCTGTCGATCAACTGACAAGCGGCGAAGCGTGTCGGCATTTATACCTTCGCCGTCGAGCATTCTAGAGTTATCGCTAGTGGCGCCGTAGGTTCCAGAATAATCTGAAATGTTCACTAAGTGGGTGTAATCTCATCAAAACGATCTACTACGGCCTCGCAGCTTCTCGAACGAACATCATAGGCGCGCTTTGCGCTGTACGTAGTGTAACGATGCAATAACAAAACTTGAGAAAAGGAACGTGGCAATCTATTGAGCACCGTATTTTTAGCTTCTATAATTTCAATGGTCTCCATTGTTTGTCAATCTTGAGGCTAAGGTCCCCCAACATATGAATGGCTCGGGTCTGCAGCTTCTGCTTTGTTTTTCACATAAGCAACGACACATATACGCTTTGAGTTGCTGCAACGCCATTCCCCAGCAATCAAACTTCGGCTTCATTATTTGAAGAGGCATTTCCTATTGCACAGCTGGTGTCTTCGAAGGCGTCCGCAAACAATTTCAAAGAGGAAGAGGGCAAAGGCGCACCGTGTAGTTCATATGTACATTTTTTTCACTCGACAAGCTAGAGTTTAAGGATTCGTGTGGATTGTTAACATAAATAACCTGTTCACGCACGCCCCGCCGCGGTGGTCTTGTGGCTAAGGTACTCGGCTGCTGACCCGCAGGGCGCGGGTTCGAATCCCGGCTGCGGCGGGATTCGAAGAATAAACACAGAAGAATGATGTTATGCCGTTGTCACAAATATTTTAATCAGTGACTGTTAACATTGCGTGCGGAGCCTGTGAAAATGTGCAACATTGATTATCTGCGTACTGTGACCCATTTGTGAACAATTGTACGTAACCATGTGGCGTATATGAAAATTTCTTTTTCGCCACGCAAACCTGGTAGACTAGCGTAGGGACAAGTAATTTTTCGTTATTTCGCATTAAGTTGTCCTTGTTGATTTGGCAGCGCAATCAAATTATTGTCAAGACGTCGTAGAGGCATGTGAGTGACGTTCATACAATATCTGGTCGCGGTACTTCCAAAACGCACTAACTACATGCCAAATATTTTGGGCTGATAATGTGTTCTTATAAAAGCGGGGGGAGGGGGGCTTAGAAGCATTGCACAGCTGCTCCGCTTAGCGAAAAGCTCTTTGCCTTTGACACTGTTCAAAGTGCAAATGTATACTTTGCTTCCATACTCAGTGACAAGCCCTAAGTGCGCAATGATTGAAGTTTTAGTGTGAACGTACGTACCCCTATGGGGTCAAGTGAACTAAAGTTTATTTCCACCAACGAGAGGTGGCAGGTCCTTCGGCGACAATATTTCGGGTACAGCTTGGGATATCTTATGACATCATTCAAGATTACTGGGCATGTTACAAGTACAGCACTAAATCACTGTGCACTCAGGTGACAGATTAAATGCTTGTTTGTTCACTACACGTTTGAGGCACAAAAGGAAATTCCAAATACACCTGTGTCACATATGTCGTCTATGCACTTAAGCAAAGACTACAAAGTTCTATATAGAAGAAAAAAATGCCTATAAAACATTAAAACCAAAGATGGTGGTGTCTGAGTAGTTCTTACACGTTTGACCGTGTAATTCACAAGCCTGTTTTGACTTTACATTCGGTCAGTTGGAAGTCTATGCAAGTAAAAATTTTGTCAGATATTGTTAGCGTCTGGTATTGAAGAAGGCATTCTCGAAAGCCTGTACGTGCTCAACGTCTATACTCATGCCTTAAAGTGTTCTTCTTAAGTTTACGCACCAAGTGCCATAAATGAAAGAGTCTGAGGTCGTAGAATGCTGTCATATGAGCGAGGATATTAAGCCTGCTTGGTATCTTTACATTGTACCGGCCCCGCTTCTAAAGACGCCACATAGATGTGCCACCGTATTGACCATAGTGTATACTCTGTCTCGGAGAAAGAAGTTGGCGGCTTTAAATGCCATTTTGACGCCCTTTCTCCGCCGTATTTCACGCAGAGTGCAAGGTCAACTGCCACAAAAAATGCGAGAAGCACATGGCCAACCTGTGCGGGGTCAACCAGAAGCTCCTCTCCGAGGTGCTCGCCACGGTCAAGAAAGGTGAGCTCCTTGTTTAGCTTACTAAAATAAAAAAACAGACGGACAAGGTAATAAAGCTGTTAATCGACAAGAACGCAATTTTTTCAGAGTTCAGAGACTGCACAGTCGTATTTAGTTACCCAAGCGTGCCCGGTCGTCTGATAGTCGAGGCTTTCGTGATTGAACTAAGGGGAGATACGTGTTAGCTAACCATCTGTAAAACTAAGCAAAGAAGAGATTAACCATCTCTCATGTGCCTAGGTGCACTCTTTAAAGTGTAATCTTGACGATTAAAAGGTTTTGCACATTGTTCGTACATCGAATGGCTTGAAAGTTCACGTAGCTTGTTATCCCACAACTTTTTTCTTTTTGTTGATTCGAAGCAATAAAACCGTCAGTTGTTAGTCAGCGCTCGTTCTGTCTCTTATTTCTTTGTTCGCCTCTTCTAGTTGGCACTGTTTTTACCTATTACCATATTTGACAAACTAGCGCAACGAAACACACTTCTGGTATTACCCTGACTACTGAAGCGTTACCATTTTTTTGTTTCTATAGATGGTCTTAATAAATAATTTTAAGCCGAAAATATAATTGAGCTGTGAGCATGATCCACCCGCCGCGATAGACACCGCGTCCAGATAATTTTCGGCTTTAGTACATGCGCCAGCCATGGCATTGTGATGCTATAGCGAAGGGCGCTGCAACATGGGGGGCCTAAAAGGAATGAGTGGGACAAAACAGACGAACGTTTTTAAAGACGATAGTTTTTCTTGGGGACCTTCGACGCAAAAATTTTGCTTTGTCTGTCTGTCAGTCTGTACACTTGTCGGTCTGTATACTTGTCTGTTTGTCCATTCCTAACAGCACCGGGTACTTGAAACAGCCGACCTCATCCGCAGTGCCCACCAATGTTGCTCAAGATTTAGCGTGCATGCTTGTGCAATTGTCAATTATTTAGCAATTATCGCACTGGTATCGGGCAGTATAACAACACGTGTATATTCTGCATGTTCATTTTTTACTAGAAAATGCATACATAAGTAATTTTAAGGACCGTAACGCTCATCACGCTACGCTGACCATGCAACGCTTGCAAGAAAAGGTGAGTGTTTCCAACGCTTTGTTAAGACGCGATGGTGGTGGCACCTACCCGTCGCCTTGCGTTCCTCACTTTATCACCTCTGAGACGGGCGTGCACACCCATCTCAGAGCCACGTGCTTTGTTTTGCAAGAAGACTGCATGGTGGCGCTCATGTCTCACGTGTGACGTGACTTGATGCGCTCGTTCGCTTCCGCTGCACGCTCGAGGCACTCTGACGCAGCACCTCCAAAATACCATTCACAGATTTTCTTGCGCCGAACATTAAATTAATTGTTCACTCTCTCCATACACAAGACCATCGTCTTTCAGTGACATTTGCAGATTACATGCAAATACGGGGCCATTTTTTTTACAGCGAAAGCTGTTATGAGATCACAATTCGGGTCACGTGCAGTCGCATGTTGTCCGCCGCCGCCACCACCGGTGTCCGTAACCACATCGCAAAAAAAAAACCTTGCATCAATGACACACTGGGGCTTAAACCCGGGCTCACTGGGCACCAGCCCAATATTTTACCACTGAGTTCCGTCAGTGCTTGTAACTTGCCAAGCTTGCCTTTGGCAGGCATGACCCAGCACCAATGGTACAGTGGAGCTTGAACCCAGGTCCGCTGGGTGCCAGCCCAGTACTATACCACTAAGCTACTCCAGTGCTTATGACTTGTTGCCAAACTTGTCTTAGGCAGGCTTGATGTAGGGTAAGCAATCACGTTAATACGACTTATAAAGCGTTTTACAACAACAAAAGAACAACCAGTCGTCGCACAATGTGATTAGCGTAACGAGTGGGCCGTCCAATGCTCCAACCCATTACAAAAGCTCGTTCTTGTTTCCCTATTAACAGTGGCGCATACCCACTTCGGCCATAATTCCTCATCGTCGTCAGCCACTGCATGGACAATTGGCACAAAACTCCTTGTAAGTGTTTAGCGGATACCACGCTTCTCAGAAGAATGACAAAAAATAGCATAGCGAATGCCAGCCTACTACCCAAAAGTTTATTATTAATGCCTTAGTAAGTACCAAGCAAGTGTGGTTGCAGTAGTTACCCAATGAGTGTTTTGAAAAGGCTCTGAAAGGCCGCTCTTCCAGATTTTGCTGTGACGGTGCTGTGCCTATACCACGCAGGCCTGGCGTTTTAGGAACGAAGCTCCCTAAAGGAATAATAAGAAGCAAAGCGGTTTTCGCATAATAGTACAGCATAAGATCACAATCCTGAAAACACCACTCTTACCACAAGACGACCCTTAGTAAACGACAAAATGCGCAAAAAGAGCAAGCGAGCGACGACGCCACCTTGAGATTTCCGTACCAAACACCGTGACTTAAGAAATTTCAAAGGCACCTACAGTGTCCTACGTAGCTTCGAATGGATAAAAATGAAGTGCCTTGTAATCTGTGGGTTCCATGGACTTGCCATATGAAGTTTCATGAAATTTCATCGAGCCAATGCTACAAAAATTACAAAAAAATATATTTTGAAAATTTTCGCGTCATGCACGAAGATTTTGGCACGAGGTTCAAAAATGAGATTTCTACCTAGATTTTCTCCATTAATAATGAATTCACGATGGTGAAACATGCGGCATTAGAGTTCGCAGACTGCATTTTATCAATCTGAGCCAAGTCATCATTCCTTTCTAGAGTGTTTTTAGGGTCGAGGCTTGTCCAGTGTCATGTCGTAATCGGGCGCTAGTACTCGATCGCCCACTGGATACCTCTATGGCGCTCTATTCATTCCTACGCGCCTATCCTACGTGCCAGCGTAACCTCTTTCTCTGTCTCTCGATAGTCGTCAGTCTGTGCGCTTCGATATTATTATTATGAACGAACAAGACAATGTGGTGAAGTGGAGGGCCCACAAGGTGGTTGCAGTGCTGGCTTGCCTTCAAGATTCGGAACTGAGAGCTCGAGGGGCCGAAGCGACACGGGCTTGCCATCAACAACAATAGGCCACCAATCCGGATGCGGTGAGGCCTCGCGCAACGATGGCAAAACGCGCGCACAGAGACAAGCGGATCCGAAGCCGAGAGCCCGCGAAGCGGTGGCGGCATCGAAGCGACGGCAAGCGGATCTTGAGGCGGTGCGGGCGAGGGATGCAGCAGCCAAACGCCTGAAGCGATCACTAACCGATGTTGGTGGCGCCGATGCGTGCTTTTAGCGCTGCTTTCAAGATCGTAGTTTAGGCCACAGCTACAGGGTTTGCGATCGCTTATGGTTGCATACAATTTGGCCACCATCTCGAGCATCAGAAACGACCGATTCCGCGCCAACGGCATTGCCATTCTACAGCAGGAGTTTGCCGCCACCCATAAGGAAGATCACAGGGAGTCCACAATGTGCTCTACTTGCAAAGGCTCTTTGGTGGCGCGCAAAGACCCCGCGATGAGCGTGTCTTCACACTTCTCATTTACCTCCGGACCTTTTCCCACTCATCTTCATGCCGCCATATCCCTTGTATTTTTTTAAATCACCTTGAAGTCTACTCTTTAAAATGCTGGAATCACAGGCGGCGTTTTTCACTGCCGAAAATTTTACGTGCGGCGAACACAGCAGTCACTTCCACACTGTTCTCCCGCACGCAACGCTGTTACGGACGCTACATGCGCAGCTCGTTATCTATAGTACACACGTCGGCCACAGTCACGTGGGTGGTGCTGCGACATAGGGGCTGGACTAAGGTCTCCAAAAAAGAATGGTGGAAATGAAAGCGCCGAACATTATAAGAATGCGCCGCGGGGTGGAGTGTCCACACCTAACTTATTGTTCTTACACCGTTGTCAAAAAGAAGATAATTCGTGAAAAAGAACTGCGAAGTGTGGGGGGCAGGGACCGCTGACGTCGCTGAATATTAGTTGTCCAAAGAAAGCCCCACTGCACATTAGTAAATAGAAATTTTCAGAAGAAGGACTTGGCCCCCAACATCCCTTCAATCGCAGTTACCCTCTCATCCTGCTCTGTTTGTATGGAGGGGAGGATAAGAAGCATACATACACAGGCGCTAAAGAAATTAGTTGCAGCATTTAAAAAGACAAGTCCACTTGCCGAAACGTCAGCCATCCGCGCCTGTTTACGCTTTGTCAAAACCGATCTTTCATTTTCGCATTCTTGCCTTTCTTCTGTACATTTTCGTTTACGTTTCATTCATGCTTCTATGTGCAATACAGTATGTGAGTGCGTCATCGTGGTGCGTATTAGCAGGCCACACGACGACACAACACGAGCATTGTGGGACCACTCGTGTTTTGTCAGAGCAACAGAGCTCGTTTCGAGCTTGGTGGCGTGCACTGCGAGGTGTGTAATTTTTGTTTTGTTCTCGTACTATATACTATATGTCGACATTAGGTTTACACCTAGTAATGTAAAAAAACGTTTAGCAGAGCGATAAATTGGGCTGGCTAGCGGTGGTTCATGATTTCTTGTTCCGCTGTGGAGTATAGGATGAGGACGAGACAAGAACTGCAGGATGTGCGATACGCAATCTTTTATGTTCAGTGATGTGCCTAGACGAGCTACCTGAGTAGTCACTATGCTTCTCTGTTGTAGCAAGGATACGGGCACTGCAAGTGGGATTACACCTCCACTGTTGTTGTGCTGACTCGGATGGAATTGAATTGATCTTTAATGCGTGTGCAACCTCGTTGTGAAAGGTTTAGTCATGCAGGTGAACTTCAAGGGCACCCGAGGCACTCACTAAGCTATATAGCAAGAATGAAACCACACTTTTTCTATCCTATCATTCTTTAACTAATCGGTTAACGGAGCTCTCATATGGCACTATTGGCGGCATACTCACTGCTTACGTCTTGTCCGGTTAATCCAAATGCAACGCTGATGTCCATCTTGTTAAGTATTAGTACAACACTGCTTCCACAGCGAACACTTGGTTTTCGTCATTCTTGCTGTCGTACGCACGAGAACCTTCATGCATACGGAGCACTATGCTACGGAACCAAACCGACACTCCGGATCAGCAGTCCACATCAAATGCATTCACGTTTGTGGAAGAATGCCACCAGCTTATTGCGACAAGGATCAAGCTCATGAGCAAAAAACTGTGCAAGCGTGGCTCACCAATCGGTCACGCCAAACTTTTCATTAATTTCGGCAACCGTATCAAATGTATTAAAAAAATGGCGCTGATTTTACGGATTAAAACAGTGACTAACAAGAACATTTTCAAAAAAAGTCAGGTCATGTGGACGCCCTCAGGTTCGCGCAGAGCGTCGTGTAGATATTGTTTGTCAGAAAATTTATTTAGAGGCTATCGTTTTTTATTTCAATAGCAAATTTGCTGAGCAAAGTGATCATTGGTGTTTCTACAATTTTACAGCATGCACGTCTCCAGAAGTTTTACTAAAATGTTCTATAGTTGAATATTTCTATTGTTATATAACCCCAGTAATGAATGTCAAAGGCGAAAAAGTAGTTGTGCTCAAACGGCAAGTCCAATCATTACCTGTTTTGTATTAAGCAATATAAAGATTTAGGAAGTTCCCCACTTATCATGCTTGGGTACCTAAATAGAAAAGCTCCTGTATTAGCTAAAGTCCGCAGATTTTTTTTCTGTGTTCTCACTTGAAGTAAAAAAAAATCTAGGGACTTTAATATTACCCAATAGGAAGATAGCCTTCACTGGACAGTGTCATAACTGCAAAATTAAAGATGGCAAAGGCAACACGTGCACACATACGGAAGCAAAAGAACCTGACAACCTACAAACGCCATTGTGGTATTGTGTCAATTTCTTCCATAGTTTCCTGTCTATACTAACTCCTAGTAGTGAATCGAAATGAATGCCTCCACACTATATGAACGTCATGTATGCGTCGCATTTCCTAACACGCACTTATCTCTCAGATATGGCGACCTCTCCGCCAGCAGCGGGGACACCTGGAGGAGGCGGTGGAGGCAAGACCCGCGCGGCGGCTGCCCAGGAAGAGGCGGCGAAGACGCCTGCCTTGCCTGCCTCGCCACGTCGGTCATCGACCATCGCGGACCTCTCAGAGGTTCGCCAGCAGCTGTACTACAAAGAACAGGAGCGCAAGGAGGAAGAGAGGAGAGCAGAGGAAGCGGAAGCAGCCTCTCGTCCTCCACTTCCGGGCAGCCGGTCGGCGCCGCAGACACCGACGCAGGAAGAGCGAGTCAAGTTCCGCAAGTACAACCTCACAGACTTCAACCTGCTCAAGGTTCTCGGCAAGGGCAGCTTCGGCAAGGTGAGTTGAGCGATGAGGTGCGCACTTAGCAGTACACTAGCAGCAGCGGCAGCCGTCTCGAGGTGCACGGTCTGTTTTAGATGGTGGTTAGGAGCCTCTGGGCTTTGTGGATAATTGAAATGCTCTGTGAGGCAGATTATATACACTCACGACGAGATACGTGACCACAAAAGCTTCCTACAAAGCGGTGGGAATTCCTGCTATAAGAAAAACAAAATGTAACCCTTTATTGATGACTTCCAAAAAAAAACTACTACAGACGGAAACCAGTCTTTTTGGGTGAGTTATTCTTTGTAAGTAATGATTCAGCGTTTTCCCAAGTTTCAGTGCCGCAAATAATTGTTCTCGGGTGTACAACGTGGCTAGCATTTACTCTATTTAGGAAATGTCAAGTTTCTTGTGAATATAGCGTTTTTTTTTTTTTGCGGTGCCACACCTTAGAGTGAAACCATATCGAGCGTTTCACTGAACGTAGTGTCTTCGGAAGTGTGAGTGCGCTATCACGTGAGGAAAAAGTACGGCTGAGTAGCGAACTCTGGGAAGCTTACACTGCAGAAATAGGATTGCCTCGAAGTTCTTTGCTTGCACGTTAACCTTAAGTGTCACGAACAGAAGCCGTATGTATTTAGAACATTTAACTCAATTAACTTTGCCTCAGTAGACGATTTCAATGCACGCCGTATGCTTGGCCAACCTTAGCTAGCTGCCGAAAGAGCAGAATGCCACAGTTTTTACCACAACATGGTGAGTCTCAAGGCGTTGAAGCCCGTCAAAACTACTCAGCTGCTCGATTCATAATCGCGCTGAGAGCGGCAACAGTTGTCATGGCTGGAGATCATACTATATATCTCGTACATAACTGCGAATTTCCTCAGGGTGCATGTTCAACACATCTCCCGGGTACCTTCATATCATCTGGCATATTTACCCGCATAAAGGCCGTATACAACACCGAATCATGTTATCCCTGGCCATAGTACATCTTTGCCGTCCAACTATACGCCTGCAGCAGGACTTCCTTACTTTTATGGCGCTTGCATCAACCTTGAGTGCTCCTTACCGTACCAGATGTTACGAAGAAGTCAGGAATGTCAGCTGTTACATTTATACAAGCGACATTACTGTATTTACATGAGGCGTACAGTGCTCACACGAATATTTACACAAATGGTTCAGTTATGGCTAAAAGCTCAACCACTACCGTAATAATTCCACCAATATCCATTATAATTTAACATAATATGTTTCATGCAACCTCAACTACAGCAGCTGAAATTCTATCCCTCCGTGCCACTCTTCAGTGTGTTTGTTATAAAGTAGATACCTAATTCGCGGGCCATCTTTTGCGGTAGTAAAGCAGCCCTTCAAAGTGTACCATTCGTTTTACTTCATGGCTCCATTGATCAGAAATCAGGCAACTCCACCATGAATTGATTGAAAAAGGGCACGAATTGATATTCCAGTGGCTGCTTAGTCATTGTGGCTTTCAGGGTAATGACTGAGCGGACGCTGCTGTGTGATCTAGCCATAGCGGTGTTAGCAGCGTCACCAATCCTTTTTCAAGATCTGACGCTGCCAAAGAACAAAAAACTTTGTATGCTAGCCCATCGTCTAACGTCAGACTTGGGGAATTCTCCAGCAATCACCAGTGCATGGCTGCATACTTTAGGCCCTGACCTCCAGCTTCGTCGGCCGCTCAGCCTATGGTGCCGAGACCCTACTTTGCTGGCCCGTTTTTGGCTTGGAGTGCTATTCTCAAATGCCTATTTATTTCTGATAGGAATGGCGGGCAGCCAGTCATAGGAAGTAGGTGGGTGCAGCGAAACAGTCACGCACCTGCTCTGTGGCTGCACCTGTTATGCCGCTATCGAGATACAACACGGAAGCCACGTAACACAACAAGAACGACGATTCATTGATCAGCTCACTCACCAAAGTGAGCTCCGGTGCTTCGCGGACGGTCTTGACATTCTCGCCTTTGGGTCCTTAGCGTCGATACGGTGGCCTTGAAAGGTAATGTCGTCTTGCCGAAACGTGCATTTTTTTGTGCAATCGCAGACCAACCATATTCAGGCAATCTTTGAAGGACTTTCCCCAGCCGTGACAGGCCATTTCGCTTTCCGGCAACAATAATATCATAGAGGTGCACTTGTGCTCCTGGACCATCGCTCAGGAGCACGTCGATTCGTTTCTGAGGTGTGGCCGCTGTGAAACTTACGCCAACATGGAGTCACTTAAAACAGAAAGTTACCTTTTTTCTGCTCAAAACTGCTATTTTCAAGGTGTCTTTATCCAGCGGTAGCTGATTGTAGGCCTGGCGCTGGTCCAATGTCGTGAAATTTTTTCCACCGTGCAGTTTCGCAAAAATGTCACCCACTCACGGCAAAGCGTATCCCCCTTCGTTACAGTGACCGCGTTCACAGTCGTCCGAAAGTCTCCACAGAATCTAAGTGACTTATTCTTCTTTAGAATGGGCACGACTGGAGTTGCCCACTCGGCGGTGTTGACGGGCATGAGAATGTTTTGGGCTACTAGATCATCCAGCGCCATCGGCATCTTGTCCATCAATGCGTAGGGTACAGTCTGAGCCTTGAAAAACTACGGGACAACGTTTTCTTGCAGTTGAGAGGTCACCGGTGATACTTTGCAAAGTTCAAGACCTTGAGCAAGGACGTCAGCATATTGGCTAAGTAGAGCTCCAGTTCCGTGTTGGCTCTATTGAACTTCACCGGTTGTACGCTCGCAACGACGTTTGTCAGCATGGGAACTCCGATTTCGTCGAAAGCGTTTATCGTGTCTCTGCCGCACAACGATGGTCCTGAGCTCTCAACCACTATAACCATGGCTTGCATATCTTTCCCGTGGCATCTGGCCGTCGTGCTCGTTTGTCCAAGCACGGGAAGTTCACCCAATAGGTGGGATAGTTGTAGCTGCATATTTCGCAGGGGCGGCCACTTTATTTTATACTTCCGAGACACCCCTGATGAAATGACGCTTACAGGAGATCCGGTGTCCACGAACATTGTTAGAGGCAGGTTTCCCAGCTGATGACTCTATGAATAGGTTTAACCTTGCGGATACTTGCTTCTTGGTGCAGGACCGTCTCTAGGGTGTACGAACCCATGCTAACGTCTGAATTCGTTCAACCTTCAGCTGTCGTTTTGTACGCCTCTTTTCATTATACATCCACATGTGGTCTCTGCTCTCCGTGATTAGTTGTGACTGGCTGACACACTTGGCTCAGGTGGCTTCGTTTGCCGCACCTGTGGCGCACCATACACAGGTGTTTGCGTTGACCGTCGGCATGTTTTCACCACCACATCAGCAACGCGTATCTGGCTTTGGTGAAAACTTGTCAGTCTGGTTCCATTGTCGTGCAAATGTACCGCACCATGCTTGCTCCTTAGAGTGCATCACGCCGGCATTCTCCGCGACTTCCTGTGCCGAAACGGAAAGCAGTATGCGTGCTCTAGCGTAAACTTCTGTTGAGTCAATAAATGTCGCCTAACGTCTTCATCGTGCACGCCACACACAGTTTGGTTTCTCAACATTTGTTCTAACGATGTCCCAAAATTTCTTTTTTTGCACCGGCGTTATAATTTAGGCAATGAAATCATGAACAGTCTCACCGGCTTTTTGTGCTCGCATGGAGAAGGCATATCTTGCAGAAGTTTTGTTTACTTAAGGGGCGTAATGTTCTTAGAAATGCCCGACGACTTCGTCGTAGCTGAGTTCGTTGACTTTCTTCGGGTGGCACCGCCCCTGCCACACTGCCACTGTGCTGTCCGTGAGTGACGATATTTGGAGTGCTCTTTTATTTGTTTCACCTGCAATGTTATGGGATTCAAAATAAGCCTCCGGGTGAACACGATACGTCGGCCAGCTACCATCCACTCCTCTCGATCCTGGCGGCTGCCCGGCACTCGTGTTTGCGTGGGTCCATCGTCGCCACTGTTATGTTGCTATCGAGATACAGCACGGAAGCCAGATAACAAAACGTGAACGACAATTTATAGAGCAGCTTGTTTTAATACTCAATGCACCTGACGTTGCAGTGACGTGCATTGATAAGACGGCATACCGCCAATGCTTCAGCACCCGCTTCAACTGCGAAAGAGCAAACCTCTCAATCGCACTAGGCCAGCTGGACAACCGACCCCCGTCAGAGAACAAAATCGTGGGGCCCTGGACTTGCCGGTCTGCATCCCGATCTGCCCTGAAGGCGTTGTTGCGGTTCCTGCAAGCAAGCGGATTCATAGGCAGACTGCGGCTGTTCGCGAACAACTTTGCTTCCTATAGTGCTTGAATAGTGCTGCAGTCGCTATATTTTTCCTTCCTACAGTCACCAACTCTTCTCTTTCACTCGTGTACACCCCTTTCCCCTTCTTATGCAAAAAGTAGCAAACTGGAGTTCTCTTCCTGTAGACCTCCCTGCCTTTCCTTTATATTACTTGTTTCTCTCTCCGTTCTTAATTTTTTGTTGGTGTCTAAAATTTTACGAGAACAGAACTTCCCGAGTACATACCTTTTCAATGCGCCACCGAATGTGAACATGACTTGAGCACCATGATTGAACAAAGAAATGCTGGCGCCTTTTACAAATGCCCAAACCGCCCTTTCTTGTACGTTCGTACGAACGCATATTTTGTGAAACATGGTAAAGTAATATTCCACAAGATCTCGACACCTGGTTGTCCTTACAGGGTCCAAAGATCGCTGCATTTTCGCTTGCGAAGAAGTTGCTAAAAATGACTTGCGTAAGAACGAAGTTCATTTTCAGGTGTATACCCTCAAAAGGCGCGTATTTCTCGAACAAACAATATTTCGTTGACGAATTTATGTTAGTCAGCTTCCAATAATTAATTTCTCTGGAACTACTCAACAAAGCACGTCGCCATAGTCGAAACAAGAAACAACTCATGTTTGCCTTGCTTTTTACGCCGGCGCAAACTTTTCAAACTATGAGTTCAGTATGCCTCCCCCTCAACTAGCGAACGCTTGCTGCATTGATCTCTGTACCACTCCAATTCTGTGTTGAACAATGCAACTGTAGCAGTGCCGACAATTAAATTGGCAATAGCACATATTTTGGCGGGTCAGTGCGGATGCATGAACGGAAATGAGCTACGCCTGTGTTTTTGTAAATTTGATCCATTTGTGCGCGGTATCAATTATTCTATCTAAACCTTTACATTTCCTCAAAAGAGCCACTGAGTTGGCCACGAACTCCGCCACATTCTGTATGACTTGCAACTCTGAGAGACGTTTTCTAGCACCGCTGTAGAACATTGTGAGAAAATATAACTGAGGATTTGTTAATCTTTTAGTACAAATGGCATTGATCATTGTTTCTACGTGCCATTTTTTGTGTATCTACAGCCGTTAACTTTCTTCAGCTCAACTCATCGATCCTTCGACAGAGGCCTTAAGGTCGCTCTCTGATGTGTCCAGAAGTTCACTGTATACACACTACTTTCCTGGAGCGTTATATTTGTTGTGGAAAGTTCAGAAACAACAGATATAAAGGGAAGTTATCTTCCTCCCCACGGTCTAAATCTGCCACTGTATGCTGTTCGTACATAGAGTCCATTGAGATCTTTCCCAGAGTGCGGACTTGTCATCCGTATGACCCTCTTCAAAAAGGCACTTTAACTCTCTTGCGAGTCACACAACTCTCCTAAGAAAGTACAACGAGCCCCCAAAAAGGTTGACGTGTCTATTTCAACAGATTCATATACGTAGCAAGCCTGAACTCTCAAAGAAGGACAAAAGAACTTTTTTACGAAGGGCTTACAAACTTAAGCGGCAAGTTAAAAAAGTAATATGTTCGCTTGTGTCCCGGAGTTTGTCAGTCATGCGAACAAATTTGAGGCAGCCTAGAACAGAGAAGGGTGTTTTCCGGCTGGAAGATTGGAATCGATTCACCATCGCTGTGTCGTGTTACTCGTTTGCGGATATCTGCAAGCCCGCGATGCCTATACAGCTATATATGTGAAAGGGGCACGCAGTGCAGATCGCGGGGCTGTTCGGCGAACGGCAGCGGCCCTCGATCATGCGTCGTCAATTTGCTCGGCCGGGGACGTCACCGACGCGGCGAGCGTGGACGTCTAGCTCTGGTGCACTGCGGCGTACGGGCGACGCCTCATTTTGTCCGCAAGAACAAGACAAATGGATCGGGCGTGGCGTAATCTGACTGCTGGCTTGTTCACCATACGCCGCAATAAGGCATCAATCATGGAGAGGAGGAGCACACGCGGAGGGGGAGAGTTGATGACCCGGATGAGCGCGTCACCGAGAACTCTGCGGGTGTTAGGAGAACTCTATGGGATGGCCTTGCTAGGCACACAAAATTTACATACTACATCGTGTTACGAATTTTCCAAGCAAAGTGCCCCGATGGCATCGGAACATTTTTAAGCTACGTGCAAATAGTGGTATTAAAATATGCTAATAATGACGCTGTCAAAAGCAGAAAATTTCGCATGGGAAGTTCAATCTCTTCTGGTGAAGACTTCTATTAAAATATTTTTGCTATCGGCCCTCGCCAGATGGTTTCTAGAATGCAAGACTCACTAATTAGCTATTCTTCCATAAACACTCTTTCACCTGTTGAATAAAACCGACAATGGTATCTCACAGTGCTGTCAAAATCTGTGAGCCAAAACTTTTTTCCTTGTACAAATGGAATGGAAAAGTCATAGTTGTGCTGCAATAAGGAAGCAATAAATGAGGTTGCAACAAACTAGAATGTTGCGCGAGAAACGGCAAGCAGCTCAATACTTGCAGCGCACCGCACCAGCGCAACGACGCACGAAAAGAATTCAAGTGCGATTGATAACAATGGTGACATCTCGACACTTTTAGCGCACCGCTCAAACACAAGGAAGGATGCTCGAAAGCACGAATGAGCATTGACAGTTGTTACATCTCCGTGTTTGAGCAGTGCCACCACCCAACGTTCTCATTGTTTTGTTTTAAGGGTGTGTCCGTGATGTATGTAGTAGTAGTAGTAGTAGTAGTAGTAGTAGTAGTTGTAGTAGGTAGCTACCTCTCGTTTAGTTCTTGGAATGTCGGCTTGATGGTGGCACTTATATATGCGGAATATAGGATGAAAAGATGCGAGATGGAAGTACTTGGAGAGTTCACTAGATGGACGGACGCCTGGACAGACAAACAGACAGACAGAAGAATGGACGAACGCAAGGACGGACAGGTATACAGAGAGACAGGCGATAGGGTGGATGGACCGACGGACAGACAGACGCACGGACGGGTGGGCAGAAAGACGGACGGGCGCACGGACTGACGCACGGATGGATAGACTCATGGATGCAGGGATGGCCAGACGCACGAAGGGATGGACGTATGGTCGCATGGACAGACGGATAGACGCTCGGACGGACGCATGAACAGACGGATGGACGCACGGAAGGACGTACACATGAACGCATGCGCGGACATACGGATGCATATACGGATAGATAGACGGAAGCAAGAATGAACGGACGAATGAAAGTATGGATGGACTGATGGACACTTCGCCCCACTCATCACCATTCCCTCAGTAGATATGCTGTAATTTTTGTCTTGAAAAACGCCGAGCGTGCAATGACCGCTTCGCCTCTCCTGCTGTGCCGTGGTTTTTTTTATGCTTTGTTTATCCAGCGTCGCACATCTTGAGTTGGTACAAAAATGGCCCACTTTCAAGTACGCGTGTCAAGGACAGCTTTCAAACTGAAGCGAAATCTGGGAGCGTTGCAGAAGCACGCCCTTCGGGCAATCTAGCAAATGATACCATACGCTGAAGCACTTCCGAGCTCTGCGTTCCACCGAAGGTACACAGAGTTGTATAAATACCTCACTGTTAACCATTGGAAGAACAGATGAAAAAAAAATGACCGCATATCCACTACCAGAATGCTGATGACTGGGCGAAGCTCGAAAGTAAAAATTTACCTTAGTATTTCGCCCAGTCATCAAGTACAAAGAAACACTATTTAAATTCACAAATCTACCTTTATTTTATTTTTAGACGACGGATGATTTGCATTGTCATTTCAGTGTGACGGCTTTATGGTCTGTGAAATGAAAGGAAAGTGGTTCCTGTAGGGGTTGCAATTCAGATGCTCGTATAACGGAGAATCCTCTATGTGTTTGAGCCACTCGCGGACGTTAAGTTTCTTTACGAGACCTTTCTTCTACGACAGTTTGCATACGAGTTGGCGCTTGAAATGAACGTCGATAGCAACGTTCGGAATTGGCCATGGTAGGCACTGAACCGTGTTGGGGAACGTTGACTACTTGTCCCTTGACGCCGTACTGTCCACTCCCGTGCGTCAACCACCGTATACTCATAAAAGGCAAACGAGGAGAGATTAGTCGTTCTTCAACGGGGTTCAGACGAGGGAATTCAACTGGTTTCGGTGGATATGTGTAGCCGTAGGAGACGCTCATAGGAGGCACCTTTCCAGCCACTAGTGAATCCTTCCAGCTTGGGCATACCTTGTACTTACCACTGCCGGTCGGAAAGGCACGCTGAAACACAGCAATGGCTTTGCCCCTAGCCTGTTCGTTCTTGATGCCGGACACCATTCCGAGGTTATTAGAAAACTATAATCTCTCGCACACACTGCAACTGTGTCCAAACCTAATGTCTACAAAGTCCCGTTTGAACCGCTTGTCGGCACCTTCGGGTTGAGCTCACCTGATGGGTTTTACAGACAACTCACGAGCTCTCACTGCATCGGGACCTGTCTGCCGACAGAGCGCTTTTTAACCGCTTCTAGGCACTGACGTTCTGCAGATCGTCTTCGCGGCACGAAAGCCTCTCTTTCACGTTTGGCCGGATCATGGCGGCGCTGACTCACAGCCTGACGACACGCTTCCGCCTCTCTTTCACGGACTGTTGGGTTCTAGAGTTACTGTATATGCTACATTTAGGTAGCAGGGTTGTGCCACTGTTTTCCGGGCGCCACTCGCTCCGCCTACAGGAGTTCAGCGCCCCTATTCGCCGGGCGCCATCACGTGGTCATAGGTGGTTCATTTGCACTGCGGAGAAGCCAACGCTATATGCAGATTGCGGGCAGATCAAGCGGCGTTGACAACAGCTGTTGTCGTTCTCGCCGTACTTCTTCGGTAATATAGCCATGATGCCGGTTGGTCACGAGAAATGAGGCAGCAAATGTATTCTGTGTTGAATTGCACTACGTAGAGCCCATGCGACTAGACGCTGGTGCTGCGGGTGTTGTTATAGAAAGTATAATGTTCAGCCGGAAGGAATAAACGCTTAGCTATTGTCGTCTGCAGGAATTTCTCTTGGGGTGTGCGATAAACCATTGTTGCATCGCGGTTTAAGGAGAGCGAGAGCACTGGTCTAGCTTGGATGAAGGCAAGTGCTGTTTTCCGCTCCTATGCTGACGCCCATGCGCTTGTCTTTTTTTTATCTGTCCACGGCACCGCAAAACTTGCTCTATTTGTATTAAACACAGATGCAGTAATGAATACGTTATACGTGCAGAGTTGGCCAGCGTGTGTCAGCTGAATACGTACAAACTGGTCTGACTAAAAACACTAAAAGTAAACGGAGAATTCAAACTACAACCATTTGAATTGGCATGTTGTTGCTGCTAGTTTGTGAATTGAATGCAGCTTTGAAACCTTAACTGAAAAGAATGTTGGACACGACAGGGTTGTTGAACAACGATTCGCATTAATTGTCGTGAGCCGCGATTAAAATACGAGCGTGATACGAGAGCCGCGCATAACGCGGGCGTCGCACGGCCGCTCTTGATCGCTATCCAGCTAGATTCAGTTTAGGTATACAAAGCTTTAGCTGGTTAACTCACACAGTCAACAAATGAGCCTAACGCTATGAAAATAATCCATCCATAACTCCCTCGATAGCGATCAAGAGTGAAATATAGATAGATAGATAGATAGATAGATAGATAGATAGATAGATAGATAGATAGATAGATAGATAGATAGATAGATAGATAGATAGATAGATAGATAGATAGATAGATAGATAGATAGATAGATATATAGATAGATAGATAGATAGATAGATAGATAGATAGACAGACAGACAGACAGACATACAGATAGATAGATAGATAGATAGATAGATAGATAGATAGATAGATAGATAGATAGATAGATAGATAGATAGATAGATAGATAGATTAGATAGATAGATAGATAGATAGATAGATAGATAGATAGATAGATAGATAGACAGACAGACAGACAGACAGACAGACAGACAGACAGACAGACAGACAGACAGACAGACAGACAGACAGACAGACAGACAGACAGACAGACAGACAGACAGATAGATAGATAGATAGATAGATAGATAGATAGATAGATAGATAGATAGATAGATAGATAGATAGATAGATAGATAGATAGATAGATAGATAGATAGATAGATAGATAGATAGATAGATAGATAGATAGATAGATAGATAGATAGATAGATAGATAGATAGATAGATAGATAGATAGATAGATAGATAGATAGATAGATAGATAGATAGATAGATAGATAGATAGATAGATAGATAGATAGATAGATAGATAGATAGATAGATAGATAGATAGATAGATAGATAGATAGATAGATAGATAGATAGATAGATATGCTCAAATTGGCCGCCTTCGTTCGCCAACAAACGCTTCTCATTTAGAGCTGGAGGACACTTCGGCTTCACCTCAAAGAGTAAACCGCGATACCATAACCGGGCTCATTGCGTATCACCTTCTCCATTGCTGGCTTTAGTCCTGTTCTGGGTGGATGCCTCAACCATGCCGTAAGTGAACGAACGGCTTGGCGCGCAACATTGCCCGTTTCAAACTGTCCTGTAGAATGTCTACTGCTAGTAGAGTTGTTAGGCGGCCACTATTGATGGCGATTTTTTTTTGCAAATCAATGAAAAGCCCATGGCGTTCTCGTAGGGCAACCCGCAATTATACGCAGCTGTTCACTTTGTTTATAGATTTGTTGAGATGATTAAATACATATGAGTACTTTCTAATTGCGCAATTCACATGTCATTTGACATAATGCATGATTCTGCGATTCTCCCACGCAGTATTGAATGCTTTATGGGAACTATTTGCACTACATGAGATTCGTGCAATGTATTTGCCGAAGCTCTTGCAAGTAATAGCGTACATATGGTATAGAACACCTGCTTGCCATGCAGGGAGTCTGGGTTTGATTTCAACTCACACTGCGAATGTTAAGTAGTAGGAAGCGAATGTCCCTAAGCTTGAACGACAGGCCCAGACATTTGTTCCTTATCGACTTTCGATATTTGGGAGAGCTGAGGCTTGCAATACTTCCTTAGCGACAAAACTTTACTATGTATTGCAACTTATTCATTGCGCAAGATTCTATATACAACGCTTTCATCGGAGTTTCGCTACTTTCATATGGTCTTCGACTTTTGAGCCCATGCGTCGTGATAATATATTCAAGCCAGTTAGTGAGGGTGGGTTAGGACTAAAACACCTTTATCTATGGCAAATAGTGTCCCGATTCTTCTTTTTTCGAGACAATTCTCATCCTGTAATCCGTTTCTTCTTGCAGGTTACACTTGTTGATTGCTTACCAGATCTAATTGTTTCATCCAACTTCTCCGAACGCCCATGCTTGTGGGGATTCATACAGGAAGTTTACCTCAACGTTCAGTTCCTTAAAGCTCGCTTTTCTGTAGAATACCTGTACACAGTATCGCGCAAGGTGCTGTATAAGGACCTACTGAGTACACTCTTCCCACCTCCATTGTACCGTTCACTGTACTCCAATCTTCCAGGCCACGATGTGTTGAAGCGAGTGCGCAAAATGTACATTCCACCGAATTCAAAAACATTCTTCTATAAACTCCACTCTGAAACATTGGCGGTAAACACATGGTTAGAAAGAAAAGGTATTTTCATTCCGTCTGTTAACTGCCGTCTATGTGATGTGCCGGAAACGATTGAACATTGCTTTGTTAGCTGCAAAGATGCCATACTGTTTTGGGATGTCCTTCAGCGAGCACTGAAAAAACGTTTCGTCATTATTTCTCTCACAATACGTTATCTTCTACCAGCAGCGCTTGATGAAGTGCCATATGATATGTTTTTCCTCATGGGTATGCACAGCTTGTAGAAGACACGAATGCTAGACCGCAATGCAGAGCCCACCACCTCTTCAAGCGCACACTTCATTCAAATGGCTATCCGCCTAAAAAACATTTACGACGAGCTAGACTTTAGACCGGACTGGTACTCCATCTTAGAGAACTGTTTGACCTCACCCCTTTTTTGTTTGTACAACACGATGTGAAGAACTCTTCATGTGAGGAACTCACGCTGTGTTAGCCATTTAGTGTTTATGAGTAACGCTTGAGCGCTTACTTTGGCGATTTGATTGTACTTTTGTTCGGTTGATTTTGTCTTTATTGCGCAAGTACTTTATTAAATACCATGAAAAAAACACAGGCGTGGCTCAGTGGTAGAATGCCGGGCTTGCACCCAGCGGACCCGGGTTCGAGCCCCGCTGTGTCATTGGTACCACGTTTTTTGCTAATTTCACGCGACGTGGTTACGGACGCCGGTGGCGGTGACGACGAACAACTACGGCGCCTCACGTGACCTGAGTTTCGATCTCATTACAGCTTTCGCTGTGAAACAAATAACAATATACTAAAATATATCTTAATTGTTAACGAAGAAAAAGGACACCTAGAAGCACAAACTATGTATGCTAGTCGGCAACTTCAACGTAGACATTATGGACCTTAAAGGCGAGCTTTGTCGGGCATTCTTCGTCACTATATATCACTCAATTTATTTTATGGGCAAAACTCGGGTAACATATGCGAGACAAAAAGAATGTTAACAATCGACTAGTATTAATCATAATTATGACAGCAATATAGAGCACCTACAAGAACATAACCTTCCTGCTATTCGGTGACTTCAACGTAGACATTATGAACGTTAACACCTACAGCTTCGTCCACTCATCTGCATTCACTTTGTGAAGATGCATGGATTTTATTTATTAAGTAGCCACGAATATTCAGTTGTCACAATCTCGTCACATATTATATTACATGCTGTGTTGCGCACCACAACAGTTTCATGCGCTTCTAATTTTAAAGCAGTACAGCTGTTGCACACATATTTCATTATTTATGTTTATGTAGATTGATACGGTCATATCCATTTTTGCGAATCTTTACAGCGTTAGCTGCCTCACAAACGTAACAAGCATACAATGAGCATGAGAGTAACGAAGTTTGCTTCGGCATGTTGACATTTCAGATAGGCATTTTAGAGAATATACCGGGCCAAATTTCAATAATTTATTTTATACGCTTCTTTCTTAAGCTCACACTAGAATTTCTTTTCAACGAGCTCTTTGAGAATATTGGGTTGAAACGAAAAGTTGTGGTCAGTTTTGTGGCCAGAAAACAGGGGGAACTAGTACGGCATTTTCATTCTTACTGTACTTTTTTACCTGTTTAACTTATACAATTTTGTTTCATCTTCTGTATATTAGCAGCAGTGATAGTTGTTTTAGAGATAACGTTTGTAGGGACCCGTCAAAAAGTTTGTTGAGCCCCAAAATTGTGCCAATTTGCATTCAATAGACTTTTCATGTTAAATAGACCTTCGACCTTTCCCACTTTCAAACATTTTTGCTCTATCAAAGGTGAAAGTAGTGGAATTCACCCAACTGCCGTGGCAGATATCCGTTCATGAAGGTGATAGTTTTTTACTCACAGAAAGCACGATATGCAAAGCAGTTCGACCGTTAATGAAGACAAATGCTTGTGTGAACTATAATGTCCTGTTTACATGACTGCTTCGGCGGAGTAGATAAAATGCTGTCAGTTACAGGCTGTGAGAACCATTGACCCGTAACTGCAGTCTTAACTTAGCACAGAACAAACAACAAATAAACAGAAAACTTAGAAATAAACGGGGAACAGCGAAGTTCCGAGAATGAGAGGGCAGCAGCTTCACCATTCTGCGGTCTTCAAGGCGTAGAGCTGCTGGCTGTATTTTTCATGTCTTTCATTTTGCAAGGGCTGCTCAGTTTAGACTTACGGTGTCCTCTATACCAACTCCAAACTTTGCTTCATTGCACAAAAACGACGGCACGTCCCGCACGTCGTGCATATTTCACGCGACATTTAACCCGCTATACATGCAAAGTGCAGGCGTGTTCTCGTGGGAGAAAACTACGTCACTGCTTTTTTGTTGTTGTTGTTGTTGTTGGCTTCGTGCAACGCAAGCACGAGTTGCTAGGCTTCACTATACTTACGCCTCTGTTTTCGGAATTTCGTTTTGCTTCTGTACGCACTTACCTTCAGTGTTCTTGCATCTCTGTTTGTCCTTGGCGCAATTTTTTGCTGTGGTACATTTCGCGCAGGGCATAGCCGAAATCTATAGCGTCACGCCCTGGTTCCGTGTCTTTTTGTTTACTCGGTAATTTTTTTCATTCCTCTCTTTCTTCTTGTAACATAGCAAGATATTTCAAGCTGCCACGAAGAAACACTGTGTCAGCACTGCGTCAATCTTGTGTCAGAAACAGCATTCATGAAATGCGGCTAGCACTTTTCAAGAACAGCTGCGTTTCGCTCAACAAAAGGGCAAAAGTTCAACGAGAGAGAATTCGCAATATTCATAGGCGTGTGTACGAGGTTGCTGTAAGTACGTGGGGAAAGGGGAGGTACAGGAGAACATATGCGCAGTCCTTTTCTCCTTTATTACTTACAACACCCTTATTACTTGCAATGCATCAAGCACAAGGTGTGTTTTAAGGCCCATTTAATCATCACACGCCACCCCACGCAAACAATCGCGTTCTTCAAGTAGGCAGTGGTGTATGACCAGCTGCATGCTACTGGAGTTTCAATCATTCTGGTGTCACTGTTTCTCCAGATATTTAAATGTGGTATTGGCCCTCTGAACATGCATTCTGTCAAAAGGTAGTCTCAATGCATGTATTTATGACTGGAAACGTTGGCTTCACCAAATGCGGGGCTCCGTGGCAAAATAAGCAATCGACTTCTCATCATCGTCAAAACTTAAGACCCATTTCCAGCTATACCATAGCGGATGGGGAGGACAAGAGAATCAATAACAGTATGGTTATTACTATGCAAATGCAAAGACAGTAAGGAAAAAAATTACAGTGTACGTGTATGAGTTCAAGAAGCTGAACACAAACGCAGTGCCACTGGAAGTACAATTAATATTACAAAAGAGTGCAGTGGTGGCAGTTTAGGTGGTTTACGGCTGTTTTGGGGCCGATTCGGCGGTTCTCCAATGCCTCACTATAGCAGAGGTGTTCCAAGAGTGCGGCTGTCGCAATCAGCTTGTCATCGTTAATCATTACCTTCGGCGGCTCGTCCGTCAACGGTTCCGTGCTAATGAAGCGTGATGAGCAAGGCGACAGACGCGGAAACGAAATATAACCCTCGTCAAGCAACGCGGCCGTGGTCGTGCGCCAGTTAGCAGTCGCTTCATATACGACGAATGCGCTAAGCTCGGAAGTTGTCGCGTCCGAGCGCGCCGCTGTCGGAGGTCGGAGCGTGGTAACTCGATAGACGTGCCCATGGAGCTGCGCGTGAGCCACGCGTTCTCTCTGAATTGCAAGCGATGCAACACACCGATGGAAGCCTGGGAACCGCTTCGTCAACAGGTGCTGCTAAGCGAATGGCTCGATAGCAGAGTTTCGACGCCGCCGATCGCCTGCTAAGCTCAAATTTCTTATTAGGGAAAGTTTTAATCGTCGATGATTTTTTATATTGTTTTTCGGACTGCTTCAGGGCACCGGAGTTTTACACTCGTTTACGGAATATAATAAGCTTATTAGCCGCTGCAATATGTCAGTATTATATCGAACATACGGGAATAAATGGTACTGCGTACATTACGTATCCATACAAGTGACTTCCGCGCTTTCTTGGAAGACTAACAGCGACACAACAAACATGGGACGGCATACGTGTCGTTTTCACCCCCCCCCCTTTTTTTATTGAAATAGAAAATAAACGAAGGAGTTGTCAGCGTTACTTGGCGACGTCTACCCCTTTCCACTTGATTGCTACAAATAAAAAGAGGGAGACAGGTTTACTTACAGAAAAGCAGAGAGGTCAGCGGAAATGGGAGAGTAAAGACTAATGAATGACGATGGTGATGGGAAACGAAGAGGCAGACGCTGAAGCTAAAAATGCTTTTAGCAGCTCCCCTGAAGTACGCACTGCGTTTTCACGAGCTGACACGAACACCCTGCTTCGCTGCGTGCTGCGCAGCTACACACTTCAGCACTGGACCAAACCAGAACGGTGACTCCGGCGACTTCACAAATGGGACCCGGAAATGAGATTCCGCATGCCTCCTAAATTGAGACGGCAACTCACAAGTATGATCCACCGCATTCGTCTTGGTGTAGCGTACACCAGACGTTACGCACATATCATCGGTCGCAGTGACACCGGTCCTAATTGTGAACACTGTGATGTGCAAGAAACACTTGAGCACATATTTTGTGAGTGCCCATCATACGCACGTGAAGGACAAACACTGATTTCTTCTACGGAACGATATCGCAGTAGCTCATTAACTGATGAGACTGTGCTGGGCCCTTGGCCAGACACCAACAGTGCAACTGTGCTCATAAGAGCAGTCTTTTTGGAAGCAACTGGACTATATGCGCGGCTATAAAAAATTGGCAGCATATCCACGGAGTGAATGATGGAGAGTGGGGCGAAGCATTCGTCCGTCCATTCGTTCTTGCTTCCTTCCGTCTGTGCGACCGTCCATGCGTCCATCCGCCCGTCCGTGCGTGCGTCCGTTCCTGCGTTCGTCCATGCATCCGCCCCTGCGTCCGTTCATGCGTCCATTCATGCATCTGTCTGTGTGTCCGTTCGTCCATCTATTCAACACTCCAATTACCACCATCTCGCATATTTTCATAATATATTCCCCATATAGAAACACCGCCATCCAGCGGACATTCCAAGGACTAAACGAGAGGCGGCACACGCACTTTTTCTAACAGCTTGCGCTTCGGGTCTACTTCCCACCTTTAACCACCTCGAGTTCATGGTATTCGTGGCACTGCGGCCCAACACTCGCTAAACCTTTTTAAAACCAAGGAGGTTACGCCCAGCGAGTATAATGTAGCAACCTTTTCCTGGCAGATAGAGCTCAATGTACATGCCAATGGCTGCATGGGAAATGAGAGACAGAAGAATTCGGCTTTTACTTTCTTACGGCTTGCACTTCGTACCTACTTCCCACCTTTAACTACCTTGAGTTCATTCATGG
Organism: Rhipicephalus annulatus; assembly: GCA_013436015.1. NCBI lineage: Eukaryota > Metazoa > Arthropoda > Arachnida > Ixodida > Ixodidae > Rhipicephalus > Rhipicephalus annulatus. The sequence continues at coordinate 1,486,658 of WOVY01009991.1, forward strand.
TATATATGTTCATTTTATTCATGGCACTGCGGCTCAACGCTCGCTAAACCTTTCTAAAGCTAAGGTGGTTACACCCAGCGGGTATAACGTAGCATCCCTTTCCCTTCAGATAGTGCTCAATGTACATACAATGGCTGCTAATGGGGATCGCAGCGTGCACGTTAACTAAAAGCCGAATGCTCCTGTCTCTCATACCCCATTATCAGCTATTGGCATGTACATTGAGCACTATTTTTTGTTGTTCAACAACGCACAAAAGGAATTTCTCACCGGCACCACCTTGGAGGTCAAAATGTTTGCAGGTCAAAGCGTAAGACTGGTTACATACTACGCGGGACGAACGAGTGCTGCTATAAGGAGCTTCGCCCCTAAAATTTTCTCAGCTGGAAATAATTCTATGTACAAGTAAAGAGTTCCTCGCGCCAGCTATGGGAATCTGTGCCGCGCCCCCGATTTTTTGGGTGCTACGCACGATAATCCAAGCTTCTCGGGCGGACAAGCTCGCTCTATGGCGGCCATTGCTAGAATACACTACGGAGAAGGGTTGCCATATTTGGCTACATTACGCCAGATTAGCTACTTTTGAAAGTCCGGGGTGATAAAAAAATTTCGATAGCTACTTGGTTACTTTTCAGCGCGATAGCGTCAAAGAGCTCGTTTCGCAGAAATTCTGGTGTTGGTGTCGTTAGTTGTGACAGAAAAATTATCATCTTATGCATAACGCAAGAATCGAGAACGACGCAAATAAAATAAATGATCGATAAAAAAAAGTCCATGAAACAGAGTGGGGACCGAACATGGGTTGTTCGAATCCAAGAGGGGACCGAAATTGGGTCATTTGCGTGGCAAGCGGATGTTCTGCCACACGTCCACGTCTCTGCTTGGGAAAACTGTGAAAAGAACTTCCTCTGCTGGGAAATGCAGTGAAAGCAGCTTTCATGCTTCACAACCACACGCGTCCTGTATGCATGCTTCACAATGCAACATGAAATACAGTACTAATGATGTGTCATTCAACCGTCGATTGCCAACGGGGGTCATAATATGTGATTATCATAATGGCTCCGTGGTTGAAAGCTGGTACCCCCCTACAAATGGCACACACACTACTGCGCCTGTCCCTAAGACTACGCAGTGTGTGCATAGCACACTCAAAAAGATTTCATGAACCAAGTGTACGCACTAGGAAAAGGATCTCGCTATCGCGTTCAACTCCTAAAGGCGAAGCTTTAGGGTCACCTAATTTCTTGCTATTGTTCTGGCATGGACATCAACAGCACGCTAAAACCACCACTCGGTAACCCTTGGTGTAATCGCATTTCGTTTACAGCGAAAGCTGTTATGAGATAACAACGCGGATCTCGTGCGGCGCTGTAGTTGTCCGCCGCCGCCGGTGTTTGTAATCACTAACGCGTGAAATAAAAAAACTCAGTAAATATAAAACACCAGAGACACAACGGGATTTGCACCCGGGTCACCTGCATGCCAGCCCAGTATTTTACCACTGAACCACGTTGTTGTTTTTTTCTCGCTTTATTGCCTGTTCACAGACAATATGTACATGTACAATAAAATAAAGGTCACCACAACAAGTAGTTGCAGTCCAACTGAATAAGCATCAATTCCAAAATTTTCTTGGGAGCTGTCAAGGGTTCGACCCTCAACAATCATTCAAAAACAGACACCGACTCCTGTGTTTTCGGAAATACACCAAAATTTCCACTTGCAATCTCGGAAATATATTCTTACGGGTCTGGCATCTGAATCACAGTGAAATCATCTATCTATCTACCTATCTATCTGTCTATCTATCTATCTATCTATCTATCTATCTATCTATCTACCTATCTATCTATCTATATCTCTCTCTCTCTCTATCTATCTATCTATCTATCTATCTATCGATCTGTCTGTCTGTCTGTCTGTCTGTCTGTCTGTCTCTGTCTGTCTGTCTGTCCATCCGTCCGTCCGTCCGTCTGTCTGTCTGTCTGTCTGTCTGTCTGTCCGTCCGTCCGTCCGTCCGTCCGTCTGTCTGTCTGTCTGTCTGTCTGTCTGTCTGTCTGTCTGTCTGTCTGTCTGTCTGTCTGTCTGTCTGTCTGTCTGTCTGTCTGTCTGTCTGTCTGTCTGTCTGTCCGTTTAGCCGCCTTTTTGCTCTCCTGGCCGTTCCGATATTGATATCGATACCAAAATTGGTATGGCATAACATGACTGTATGACGAGCATAACTGCTTGGTCAAAACATAAAAATCATTACGTCTATGTCATGATCGTCATGATTAACATTTCATGGTCTTGCTGCGCTTGCAGTGGTTTCGTTCACGTGATATCTTGCAAAACTGGTGTGGTATGACATGATTGCATGGCGAACACAAGCGAATAACGCAAACATAAAAATCATGACATGCATGTCGTGTAACAACATAGCTGCATGCCACGCCGATGATGAGTTCGCGGCCGTTTAAGCATCACATATACCAAATTTCGTATTATGGTACGTGAATGGATGACGAAGTTATGTGACTGGTGCAAACATGATAATCATGAGATGCGTGTCATGTAACAACATGACTACATCCCATGCTAATGATGCGCTGGTGGCCGTTTTGCTACCCTAAATTATACCAAATTTCGTATTACGGGACGTGAATGGATGACGAACGCATGATACTGGTACAAACATGACAAATGTGAGATGTGTGTCATGTGATAACCTGACTACATGTCACAGTAAAGGTGTCAATAGGGAGTTTTAGAATACCGTTTGCAAGCGCTGCGGGCGTTGCGGGTGCCATATGAGTTTCAGAATGGACCTTTCCGGAAATTGGTGCGCGCCACCTAAGCTGGCCGCAAAGCATTATGGGAAACTGGAGTGCCGGCGCAGTGTCGTCTGCTCGCGGAATCGTTGGCTCACCTTGTTTCCCGCAGCGGGCGGGCGTACGAACGCATTCTTGCGGGAATGTCACGCGTGATAATGCTGCTTCAATCAGCACTCACAGAAGAGGCGCATCGCAGAACAACATAAAGTCAGCAAACGGTAAGTATCATTGACTTATCAGAGACCCAGGAATGTGCTAACGTACCAGCGCATAAGAGCCCATTGAATTGGAAACAATACTCAGCTTTCGCGGCGAGCCCGTGCGCTTCGTTGGTCGTATTTCCATGTAGCGGAAGCTTTTCTCTTTTGTTTTATTTTCAGCATGACCGTACAGCTTTACTATTAATACTTTATGTTAGGGGCTATCACTCGTGATATGCTTTTGTGCTATACGCGGTGCAAGACTGTGGCACTTCGCAGATGATAATGTCAAAATCAGACCTCTATGAATTGGTTCGAACGCCACTGTGCTGGTGGATCGGAATTCTAATTGCCTCTGTCAATTGTTGTGCCAGAGAAACTTTGCACTTCAAACGCTGTGAGTAAAGTAAAAACAAGCTACCAGCACGCCCATAGAGCAGGCATCAATAGAGTACTGTAGGGTGTGGAGATTACGTAGTTACAACGCAGTGTCGCACTTCATAAAGCGAGAATATTCTGCACATTTGCCTTTGGAGTGTTTTGGTAAAGCAGCGTAAAACATGCTGTTTCTGTGTGGTTCCTGTTAAGAACTTTGGAATTTTCAACCTGACTTCGCAAATGGTGACAATGGGAAGTATTATATGACATAATGCGCGTTAGCGTCCACAATTTACACAATATTCTATTTCACTGCTTGAACTCCCGTGATCCCTTGTTTTGTTAAAATGTATGATTATGCTAAATAAGTAAATTGTCACTTCGATGTAGATGACTCTTCAAGCCTCAGAAAACATACAGCCGTTCCTGTCACCTTTGCCAAAACGGCCGTGAACAGAACATCTAATCAACTAGCCTCAGACGTAATCAGAAGCGAAAATTCCGCAAAATAGAGCGTTCTCATGGTGGTAATAAGCACTCGGTGCCTGGGCATAGTATGTTTAAGCCAGAGCACGTTGATAAGTAATGTTTTTAAGGCTGCTAATGGTTGAGACATTGACTTTAAAAGCAATGGTGGAAGCCTCATTCAGTGTGGGAAATGTATCGAATACCGCAGCAGCGCTTACATCAATTGGCAACTGCTTTGTATCCGTAATAATGAAACTACAACTAGCACTCCTATCCTTGACACAGCGAACCCCCCAAGGCACAAAAAAAAAACGAGGTGTGCGAAGCCACAATAGGTGAGGCCTCTAGATTTATGGTGAATAACAAGCAGATACAATTGAATATAACGAAGCAGTAAACAGCAAAATAAACACTGAGTAAGGCTGCAGTAAAAAAGTTGCAGTGTTTTTTATGGATTTACCCAAGACGACTTGAAAGCAAGAGCCGTTTTTTTTTTTTTTTACTCAGTCGGTTTATTGCTTCTTCTCCTACCTACACGAAGGTATGCTGCACCTATAAATCGGCTTTGCACTGGTTCTATGGGCGGAGGCATTCCAAACATTTAGTACTTCACCTGGTTTTTCTCGGTTTTCGTGATTGGTGGGCCAATCGCACAGTCAGTGCAAAGCGACAATGTCGTGTGATGACATAATCATTAGATCATCATGGTGACTTTACGCATTATATGCAAGGTCCAGAATGTTACAGAATGTGTAAGGTGTGTGACCGTACACATTCTGTGATCGGTGATATCGCGGTGGCGTCCTATGAGAACGCGATAATTTTCGCGTTGCTCTTGTTGACCCCACCGCCACGGGATGTCATATCTACCGACGAAAAAAAATTGTTTTTTGGCGAGAACTCTAGCTGCCTCGTTAAACGTTAAACTTGACCGTTCGCGTCCCACGTCGACGACATCGTGTGATCCGAAAAATAATCACGTGGTGACAACATATATGTCGTCAGAGACCGCTAAAAAGTGTGACATCATGTAAACGTCATGTGACTTCGGGTGATTGCGTCATCGCGTAATATCCGAGATTGTTCAAGGTGGTCTGATCATGGAGGCAATTCAAAACCTCATTATGTGCAGCAATTTTTCGAAGGGTGGTGTGTTGGGCGTGGGCCTTGGCAGGTGGTGCAAAAGGGGCACTTACCCTACTCAAGGCACGCCAGCACTTGCCCACACCCAACTACACCAGTGCTCTCCCCCAGCTGCCATGCAAGACGGGTTCGCACTCATGGTATCGACCTGCTGGCTCTCATGGACTGGCGGGGTAGACTCTGCACATCAGCTGACAATAAAAACGAGATGCTGTTCACCTTCGTGTCCTCTTAGGTAAATTCGCGAGGGACCCTGTGATACCTTAATGAGGCATCTAACGGTGTCGCCTCTATAACTTCGCGTATTACGTGGTATGCTCCAACGGTAAACCTCCAGCTCCGTAATCACCGTGAATGAGAACTGAAATATCTTGACAAAGGTCAAACGTAGCTGCAGCATCGCAAAAAATTTCAGCCCTGAAGTAGCACTGAGCAATGGAACGAAACGTTCGATATCTTTCGCGTCTTATAACACCCACGAACAGAGCAGGTTTGTCCGCCACTTTAATTCTTCTTCAGCTGCTCTGTGATGGTTTTGGCTATTTGGGGCGAGCACCACAACCTAGTCGACGAGCATGAAAGTCGGAGCACTCAGAAGTCGCCGTTTCTTCACGAGAGCAGCAACTTACACCAGCCAAAACCCTCACGGCACGCGATGGAAGCAGGCGACAGCGGGAAAGCGTCGTCTGCTCTGCCCGCCCGGCGCTCCGATTTCCCGTAATGCTCCAGCCCTGATCCGCAAGGGGAAAGCGCCGCGCTCCGATTTTTGGAAAGGTCCATAGCGTTTCCCCTGCTGTAAACCGCAATGCACGATCGCAGCGACACCGTAGCCTCGAATCCAGTGTTTGCGGGCCGCATGCGGGCCGCGATCGCCGCACGTTATTTCGAATTTTCTGCGCGTGGGCCGCGAACGCCGACTCGCATTACGACGCGTGTGCAGTGATAGCGACCGCCCCGCAAGGGCTCGCGGCGCGCTATTCTAAAAATCCCTAATACATTTCGACGTGACACGGTGCGCGTGCTTCCTGGCGTTAATTTCGTCGCGTCACGCCGGTGTTGCCAAGCCAAGCGCCAGTCCTGCAATATACTCGCCGGCGTGAGCCACGCTGCGTTCCTTTGACACATGTGCGTTTCTGCCGTCCGGCATCCCTCCGTCACGAAAAGAGGGAGACGCAGTGTTGTCTGGGTAACGCATTGGCGCGAAATGCAGCATGTCGCGTTTATTTCACGACGGTTGCCGTCGGGCCGCGCCGACGGACGCTGGTCGCACCTGGCGTCAGACTATAGAGAGCTCGCGTATTGCTAACGTATAGGGCCACTGTGCCCAGCGTGCGCGCGTGTAAATGCTGCATTGGAGTATATTGGGCCCTTCATAATGTGCTCGCGGACGTTTTGCTAGCTCCACTTACACTGAATTTGGTATCACGTGACATGAATAGTTGAGGAAGGCAAATGACACATCCAAACATGGTAATCATGCCACGTTAGTCATGAACGGCATCATTTACGTCCACATCGTAACATTGCGCTGATTTCAAAGTGTGCCCCACCACAGTGGTCTAGTGGCTAAGTGACTCGGCTGCTGACCCGCAGGTTGCGGGATTGAATCCCGGCTGCGGCGGCTGCATTTCCGCTGGAGGCGGAAATTCTCGAGGCCCTTGTGTTAAGATTTGGGTGCACGTTAAAGAACCCGAGGTGGTTCTTTAACGTACGTTATCTTTTTAGGGGCGAAGCTCCTGACGCCGTGGATCGAATGTCCCATGTTGTCGTCGTAGTAGCCATTTCTGGTTTAGTCCTTAGGAAGTCAAGCGGTAGCCAATTAAAAGCGTGCTTGACTGACTTGTAAACGCGTGATGCAGTGCCTACACATATGGGGTGGCCAGTGAATGGCTGTGTAGCACGAGCAGTGGTTTCTTTACTAGCAGACGCTGCCTACGTCGATCTTTAAAGGATCGACGCAACCAGCGTCTAATGGTGGCCAGTGAATGGCTGTGTAGCGCGAGCAGTGGTTTCTTTACCAGCAGACGCTGTCGACGCAGGCAGCGTCTGCTCGCGCCACACAGCCATTCACTGGCCACCCCGTATATGTAGGCACTGTATCACGCGTTCACAAGTCAGTTAAGGGCGCCTTTACTTGGCTTTCGCTTGACTTTGAAAAGAATCCTTCTCCTTCATTCAATAAAAAAATCACAGCATGTCAATGTAGCGAATGACGATGAGTGGCACGAAGCGTCCATCGGTCCGCCCAAGCTTCCGTCCGTTCGTTTGTTCTTGTTTCCGTCTGTGCGTCTGTCCTTCCGTTCGTTCATTTGTCTGTCCATGTGTCCGTCCGCCTCTCTGTCTGTATGTCCATCCATTCGTCCATCTAGTGAACACTCCATGTACTATCATCTCGCATCTTTTCATCATATATTCATCACATACAAGTTCCGCCATCCAGCGGACATTCTAAGGACTAAACCAGAGGTGGTTACTAGTACGATGACATGGGACATACGACCCACGGCGTATGGAGCTTTGCCCCTAATAAAATAAAGTAGACGAAATAACAATTAGACATTCCCAAACCATACCCGATTGCACATTTCACACAATACACCCCCACCCTCCCTCTGCGACGCATTTAGCCTAGTTCCTTCCTTGGGATGATGCGGCAAAGCTCCTTAAGGGGTGGGTCGGGCGTCTCCTGTATATAGCCACCTCTCGTTTTAGTCCTTGGAATGCCCGCTGGATGGTGGTAAGTCTTCTATATAATGAATATATGAGGAAAAGATGAGAGATGGTGGTACATTGAGTGTTCGCTATATGGACTGACAGACAGACGCACAGACGTACGGACAAACAGACTGGTGACAGGTAAACGACGAACGGCTGGAAGTACGGTAGGACATACATACATAAATACATACAGATAGACGGACCGACGAACACATGGGCGATTAGACATGTGGTCAGACGGACAGACAGACAGACAGACAGACAGACAGACAGACAGACAGACAGACAGACAGACAGACAGACAGACAGACAGACAGACAGACAGACAGACAGACAGACAGACAGACAGACGTGGCCGGCGGATGATTGATGGTTTGCCGATAAAACCCTTCGAAGCTTTCTCGCACTCATCATCGTTTTCTCTGTGGATATGCTGTCATTTTTTAGAGGCGAAGCTCCTTATTCCATGGGTTGTGCGTCCGCGATGTATGTAGTAGTAGTAGTAGTAGTAGTAGTAGTAGTAGTAGTAGTAGTAGTAGTAGTAGTAGTAGTAGTAGTAGTAGTAGTCGTTGGAAAGTGGGCTGGAAGGCAGTACTTTTATATGATGAATATTTGATAAAAAGATGTGAGATGGCGGTACTTGGAGTGTTCACTAGATGGACGGGCGGATGCATGGATGAATGCATGGAGGAAAAGACCGACATGGATGGAAAAACTTTATTCGTCAGAAAGCAACTGAGGATGATTCCGTGTTAGATGGCCATCAACCCGAGGTTGGCGGCGACCTGTGTGGCCCACTCCACGACCCTTAACTGGACGACTGAGTCTGAGCTGGTCAACACGGCCTCCCAGTGCTCAAGAGAGGGATCACGCATAATATCCACTGGCGGCGGCACTATGCTACATTCCTAAAGTATGTGATCATATGTTGCCACAGCCTGACATCATTTGCATTGCGGCTTAATCTCCTCCGGGTACATTTTGTTCAACACGTAAGAGTTGGGAAAATATCGCGTCTGCAGTTTTCTCCAGACGCATTCCTGCGCCTTAGTCAACTGCTTGTGCGGGGGCGGATAAAACGTCCGCTCTAGTTTTTAATGATTCGTTATGTCATGAAAGGACACCAGCCCATCTCTCGCGGACCTCCCCGGAACTGGCGGCTCACCTACCCGGCTGACGAAACCTCGAGCATTCAGGTGAGCCACCTCGTTCCCAGGGTTCCCAGAGTGTGCTGGTACCCAGACAATTTCTATTTCTTTCATTTCTCGTCTCGTGGCCCCATGCAGAAATCGTGCGGCGGTCGCCGATATTCTGCCCCTCGCCAGATTTCGGATGGCTGTCTTTGAATCACTGAAAATCAAATCTGACTGCGAATTAGTTATAGCTAGCGCTATTGCCGCTTCCTCTGCAGTTTCCGAGGAGCGGGTTTTGACCAATCCAGAGGCGACCAAGCACCCCCGCCTGTCCACCACCACAATCACAAAAGCGTCTTTGTCCTTATATTCCGCAACATCTGTATAGACTGCCGCTTTGTACTCGCCGTACTCAACGTGTAAAGCTCTGGCTCTTGCCTGCCTGCGCTGCGTATGGTGAATCAGATGCATATTTTTGGGCAAAGGTTTTATGTACAGGGCCTTATGTAACTCTCGCCGCACCTGAATTTTAGTGTCCCCAGTGGGAGCCTCTGCTCCAATGCCAATCCTTTCCAATATTATCCTGCCCGCTTTGGTTGTCGAAAGCCTAGCGTGCTGCATCACCAGATGCGCCTCCCATAATTCATCCAGAGTGTTGTGTACCCCTAGTTTTAACAGCCTTTCTGTAGGCGCGTTGTTAGGCAACCCAAGCGCTGCCTTGTAAGCTTGCCGGATCATAGCCTCGACCTTACCTTTTTCTGCGGCATCCAACTTCATATAAGGTGTCGCGTAAGTAATCCTGCTGAGCACAAACGCCTGTACCAGCTTACAAAGTTCTTTTTCTTCAACCCCGCTCTTACGGTTAGCGATTCTTCTGATTAGCCTGACAGTAGCATTGACCGTGGTCTTAAGTTTTTCAAGGGTCACCCTATTCTTCCTGATGGTTTGCAGATATAGGCCAAGAATTCTAATAGTTTGAGCTTCAGCTACCGGCCTACCCCCTACCTTTACCACTAACGGTGGTGGCGGAACATATTGTCTTGCATGTAGCCCTCTGGGTTTGTCCCGAACCAAAAAGAGCTCGGACTTTGGCTGAGAACATGGAAGTCCCACCTCCCCTGCCAACTCTTCGACAATATTAACTGCCTGTTGCAGTGTTTCTTCCAGATGCGCGTCACTACCCCTGGTTACCCATAGAGTAATATCATCTGCATAAAATGTGTGTTTGAGTCCAGGTATCTCCTCCAGCCTCGGCGGTATTTTAATTAAGGCTATGTTAAACAGGAACGCTGACAAAACTGAACCCTGCGGCATCCCTTTGCCTCCCAACGCGAATAAGTCCGATTTGATATCTCCTATTGAAATTTTTGCGGTTCGGCCCTCCAAGAATGATCTGATGTAGCGAAATGTCCTGACCCCTGGGCCAATTCCCGATAGGTTATTCAATATTGCCTCATGCGAAACATTGTCGAAAGCTTTATTCAGGTCAAGCTTCAATACAGCTTTGGTGCCCGTGCCATGGCCGGGATCGACTACATCATGTTTTAACTGTATCATGACATCCTGTGTGGACAAATTGGCCCTGAAACCTATCATAGTTGGGGGAAAGATGGCCTTGTCCTCTGCATAATTCTGAACCCGGTTGAGAACCACGTGCTCCATCAATTTGCCCACGCATGATGTCAACGATATGGGGCGCAGGTTTTCCAAGCAGAGTTTCTTGCCTGGCTTCGGAATAAATATAATCCTAGCATGCTTCCATTGTGCTGGGATCTCCCCAGCCACACAATACTCATTTATCAAGTCAGTGATTGCCCCGACCGATTTGAAATCTAGGTTTCTCAGCATTTTATTAGTAACTCCATCAGGACCTGCGGCAGACGTAGTACGCAGCTGCCCCATGGCAAACTCCACCTCCGCTATTGTGAACTCTTCATCTAGGTCTGAGTTTTCCACCCCCGAGTAGTGTGGTAAGCAACCGTCTACTCCATCAGTTATGTACCGATTTCGGAGTTCCTGTATAAACTCTCCAATTGTGACTTCATATTGATGCATTAACCGAGTCATTTGTCCCCGTTGCGCCGATTTTGTTGCTGCTGGATCCAAAAGATGCCTTAACAGCTGCCATGTCTTTTTGCATCCAAACTGTTCATTCATGCGATCACAAATCTGGCCCCACTGCTTGGCTTGCAACTCAATTGTATAATTTTCTATTTTACGTTCTAACTTGGCAGTCCTTCTGCGACGGACGCCATTATGTTTTTGCTTCTTCCACCTTCTCAAGAGACTCGCGTGCGCTTCCCACATGTGTATTAGTCTCGAGTCAGCGATAAACTCCTCCTGCTCGACTGGCACTTCTACCGTGGTATTATTTACATCCTCCTTGAGCGCCTGTACCCATGCATCCAGGTCATTAATTTTCCCGTTTACAGTTTCTGCTCTGTTTTTCCTAAATCTGTCCCAATCTCTAATTCTATGCCCCCTCACTTTGTCTTTACGCTTCGCAGCGCTAAATGTCGTGGAAAGGATATAGTGTTCACTTCCTAGGGCTTGTCCCGTGATAATCCACTTTGCATTACTGATGCCTCTAAAAAACGTAAGGTCTGGAGAGGTATCCATGCTTATGCTGTTGCCTATCCTCGTATGATCTTGTGAATTGTTTAACAACGTCTATCGCAGATCCCGGGCAACTTGCCAAAGCCGATTGCCCTTTGGGCTGGCTCGAATATAACCCCACTCCGGGTGAGGCGCATTGAAATCTCCTACCACTATAAGCGGAGCGCGAGCTGCTAACCGTTGAGCTTGAATCAGGAGTTGTGGCAAGCCCAATCCTTTATCTTTTGGAAAACTATAGACATTAAGTAAAAACAGACTCTCCTCATACTTTCGTTTAGGCAAAATCTCAAGCAAGACATAGTCTTCCCTGCTGCTATCTACGGAATGCTGAATGACAGTGATATTGCGATGGGCTAGCACGGCTGTGAAGACGCGTGATACGCCCCTTGAATCAATTCCTGGCGCTCTAAATGCCTTAAATCCAGGTAATTTTACGGAATCACTAGCCTCCTGTAAGGCTATTATGTCTGGTTTACTGTCCAGATTTTGTACGTGCAACTGCAGGTTACCCCGCTTTCGACGAAAGCCCCTGCAGTTCCACTGCCAAACCTCAATTTGCAGGCGAGGCGCCATGATGAGGCACCAGGTTGACTAATGTCACTTGGCCACCCACGGGAGGCAGTCTTGCCTCCAATAGAGTATTAAGCTGCTGAAACATGCCCATGACCTGGGTTTGGGAATCCCTAAATTCAGTGGAGAGCATGCCGAGACGCTGCTCTATTGTGTCTAATCTAGCTTCGATCTTTTCTACTCGAGCCTCCAACCTATCCTGTCTTTTCCCTTGTTTGCCTACTTTATCCGCAAGTGTTGTTACATCCGACTTAAGACTAATGACCTTAAAAACAGGCTGTGGCATGTCTACTGGTGACGTTTCGGCTAATCGTTTTGCGTTAGCTACCTCATCCTCCGGCAGTGGTCTCTTCACTGTCCCCCGATTCTCCACTTCCATAGCTGCACTCTCCTGTACGCGAGCAGACGCCTCTTGCGTCGATTTCTGTAGGCCTTGCACTGCTGGTGCCTGTGTCCCCTGCCGTTGGTCGTTTCTAAGTGCGCGTTCCATCTCTGCAATTCTGTTTTCCATTCTTTTAATCAAGTCTCCCTGTCGCTGAACGAGCGCTGCTAACTCCCTCTCTCGAGTGGTTTCGTTCTGGGAGGCCGCGCTTGACAAGCTCACCTTTTTGTTGGTGTCAGCTGCGTGCGCAGCTGTTGGTACTGGATCCTCGTCTACCATCTTGGCCGCCCCTGCGACCTGGCAATGGCGGGAAGGAACTCGACCGGTCCCTGCTTTTGCTTCTGCCTTCTTTACCCCTCGGCAACCGCTCCGTGGCCCTCGAGGACCGTCCATCGTTGCCAGCTTCGCTCTCTCTTTCGATGCTCTGCTGCCGGCCTGTCGGTGGCTTGCGAGCCAGGCGAAACTTGCAGTTCCGGCTCCCTGTGTGATGCGCACCATAGCACACGATGCAGTCCGGCATGCACGTAGGTGGCTCTCCTTCTGGCGGGGCAGGATGGTCCTTCCCGCAACGGTGACATAGGTTGCTCTTCGGACGATAGCAAACGTCCGCTCGATGTCCAACTCGTCTGCAGTTGTAGCAGGTCTCGACTAAATTTCTGTACGGGATCACAGCGTACAGACGGTTCCAGTAAGTGATCTGCCGGGGTATGCGTTTTCCCCCGAACGTAATCTGAATCGCCTTTGACTTTCCCAGAGGTCTCGCATCCAGAATGTCTATGCCTATATTCATCTTCAGGAATCCCGCCCGAACTTCTTCCACTGGGCATCCATCATAAGCATTGTAAATCACTCCCCACACGGAGTTCTCCAACGGTGCCACGAACGCCGAAACCGGCAGGTCACGATCACCCAGCCTGAAAGTCTTCACAGTCGCATATGCCCCACTGCGATTTATGCACGGTGTGCTCACCGTCAACGTGTTGTTTGTGCCATTAACCCGCACAAAATCTTCTTCCGCGTCAATCGCACTCGTTAGACGCGCTGCTGCTCTCAGTGCACATCCGAGTTCTCTCGCTGTCACAACACTCAAGTCCCAGTTCTGGGGCCTGTACACAATCTTGAAATCCGTGGCTGGCAACTTGAGAAACGGTCCGCGTTTCTTCCATACCGGCGCTTTCCCCCGCTTGACTTGCTGCGCTCCGTGCGTCTTGCGCCCGTCGCTGCTGGCCTGCGTCTCGCAAGGCTTACTCTTGGCGTTGTCGCCATGCTGAGTCTTCTTAAATCGCTCCTGTGCCTTCAGCACTGGAGCCCACTCTCCCGCTTCAAAATCTTCGGGTGTTATAGTCTCCCCTTCGACGTAGTATTCCATCTTCAGCCCCACAAGGCCCACGGTCACCGGGCGCAAGTCAGACGCCGGGCGACGCGGCCCAGGCCAGGCTTGGCCTAGGAGATAGGCCTAGCCTTGCCACCACAGGGTTGATAGGAAAATCTCGGAAACTCCAAAAACGGGGACAAACTTGCCTAAACGAGTAGTGTCCGTAGGTACAGGGCAACCTCCTGCAGACGAGCCCACTGACAGCAAGTCCAGAAAAAAGCGCCTCCGCCGATAGTCGGTCACCGGGCCGGAGCTGATGCGAAACACGTCCGCACAGCGTCTCACTCCAGCCGCCTCCTCAACAGACCGACAAAAAGACGCACGGATAGACAGGCAGAGATGCACGAACGGACGGATGGATGCACGCACGGACGGGTGGGCGGACGCATAGATGGACGGACGAATATACGCATGGACGAACTGACACATAGAAAATTGCAGGGACGGACGCACGGATGGACACACGGATGGACAGACAGACAGACAGACAGACAGACAGACAGACAGACAGACAGACAGACAGACAGACAGACAGACAGACAGACGGATGCACTGATCGACGCATGGACGGACGCGTGGGCGGACGGAAGCAAGAACGAATCGACGGATGGAAACGCGGACTGAATCGTTTCGCCCCACTCATCATCATTAGGTCCGTAGATTTGCTGCGAATTTTTTTTCCGACGTGAACTCGCTTTCATGAAAAAATTGCCCGCAGCTTCCCTCGGGGGAACACTGAGGAGGATGCGGAGCATATAATTGGTTAACGGGGTGTTAAAGTGCGACTTACTTGGGCCGATGGCTAAATTGGTTAACGTGGTTGTGAAATGGGGTGTTAAATTGCGACTTACTTGGGTCGATGGCTAAATTGGTTAACGTGGTTGTAGGAGGGGGTGTTAAATGAGTGAACACGTACACACGTATGCGAAAGGGCGGTGCTGGTTGAAGGGACGTCGATCATTGTGTTTGTGGATTCGTTGGAATTCATTTCACCGCGACCTTGGACGTCGACGCGCCGTACAAACCAACCGACGAGCGGCAACTGAGCGAGCGAGCGCCGACCTTGAGTATATATACAGCGCGTCGGCGCATGCGCTGTCAGCTGTCGAATGTTCTCGAAGGAGAAGCGCGCGCGGCACAGATGGTGGGCGACGGCGCGACGGCGCATGCGCGCGCGTCAGCTGTCGAATGTTCGAGAAGCGGTGCGGACGGCGCGGACGGCGCACTACAAGGCGCGAGTATAAGATGCTTCCGCATCTAAAAACAGCAGAGCCCATGACCCCGACCCACAGGTCCACGAAGTGGCGGTGAGTCGGGGTGAGTCAAAAAGTTTCGACATCCTCACGTGCAAGTAATACTTGTAAAATGTTACCAATAAAGTTGTTACCAAAGATTGAAGCGCAAAATATACCAAATGAGAGACCATTAACTCTCACAAAAGGTGCAGCTGAGTCTGGCTTGAATCATGGCTCCTGAAGCTCGTGTATTCCACTTTAGCCTTGTCATTTTGTAGCTCGAGTCATTTTGAACTAAAGGTGTCTCGGGACCAGTAATACTGTTCGTTATGGCTTCTTTGCCTACTTCGATATTTAGAGAGTTAAGGGAGAATTTCTCGTAAACTAACGAGCATTCCCGGGACCACTTCCGAAGTTTGATAAAACAAGTTGCGCCGTTACCGGCTTCCTTAGCGGTTCTCTAAAAATGTATGACATGTATGCATTATGATGATACTCTAAACACGATTCTTCCTGTCGCCTGTCATGGGACAGCTTTACGCTATCTCGCATCGGAGTACCAAGTACTTTAAATCGTTAACACCTTCTTTTAAACTGCCATACGTCATCATGGACTACTTTCATTATGTAAATTTTCTCAACACGGCCTCGTCAATGGTGAGGCCAATAGGAAGTTTTTATGCGCTCTAGTACAAAGTATTCTTAATTGTTAACCACTCTTTCTAATCACATATCTCTCGTCAAGGACAAGTTATTGCCCTACCATAGTAGAGTATACTCCTAGACGTCGAACATTCATTCAACACACAAAACACATCGGTCTTTTATCACGATGGCAGCTAAGACAAAGGTTAGCGCTCTCCTATAGTAGAGAAGTGCTCTAAATCATGAACATGTTTCTTTCTAAACACCGCTTACTGCACTCCCGTAGTCGATCACAAAGTTCCTTTAATCTATGCGCCCTCTCTCTAGACAGGCCTATGTGTTGGCTTACGCACGACTTCAGTATCGTAGTTGCTGAAATGCAGGGCATATTTAGCCGGGTTGATCAAAATTATTTTTCGCGGTAGGACTCATATAGAAATCTCCGTGAGTTTTGGCCATCACCATCACGTCTCGTGTATGTATGTATGTATGTATGTATGTATGTATGTATGTATGTATGTATGTATGTATGTATGTATGTAGGCAGGTACGTATGTACGTGTGTACGTATGTACGTATGTATGTATATTCATAAAAGGCACGACGGAAAAAAATTTTTAATGAGACAATGGGGCGTGTAGGAAACTGTTTCAGCTCTATTGCTCAGTGATCATTTCAAGCTTGACTTCATCGGCAGACTTCTAATATGGTTATAACTACTTACTCGTCGCACTGAAAAGCTGACTAAGCAACATTGTCGGCATGCTCATTGTCACAAAGGGAGGGGGAGCAGCGTCCATCTTGAAATTTGACCCACTTCCACGGCACATAGCGTTGCAAATTTTGGCAGACGTGATAATGAACGCCTCGTCTACGCATTGCGCTTTTCAGCTCAAAATTGTCAAACCTGGTGAGTGGCCCTTTAAAACTAGCGCAAAGTTACGAGGTGGAGGTAAAGGAGGCCGCACATGACTTCCATGTCATGATTATAATGCTTGGATGTGTCGTTTGCCTTCGTCATCTATTCACGTCACTTGATACCAAATTTAGTATATGTGAGCTAGCGAAACGGCCACGAGCACGCTATTTGCGTGGTATGTTCTCATGTTCTTGCATGACACGCGTGTCAGGATAATCATGTTTGCACCAGTCATATATTTCGTCTTCCAGTGACGTCACGTAACAACAAATTTGGTATATGTGGAGCTAGCAAAACGGCCGCGCGTGCATCATGAAGGACCCAATGTACTCCAATGCAGCGTTGACGCGCGCACGCTACATTCCAAAATGCGAGCACTCTATAGTCTGACGCCAGGCACGACCAGAGTTCGTCGGTGCGGCCCTACGGCAATCGGCGCGAAATGTATTCCCAATGCCACATTCAAAACTGAACAGAGCACAGGCCGTCTGGTTGCGCTTGCTTCAAACCCATTCGTACCCGTCGTTAGCATACCTAAATGATATTTATCCTCCCAAATTCCCCGATGCCACCTGCGCCGCTTGCGGGCAGACCGCTACATTAGCACACATGCTCTGGGAGTGCGGGTCTCGCTGTGCGTTGCGTGACAGACCGGCGCCACCGCTTGATGGCGTCGTTGAGTTGATCGCGTCAGGCGGACTTGATCGCTGGCCTTGACAAAGATTGCCTTTGCAGATGCATTGACGTTCGGTGTGGACTCCAAAGTGTAAAAGCCTCCTTCTTTTCGTGACGGAGGGACGCGGGACACGCTGAAACGCACATGCGTCAAAGCAACGCAGCCCGGCGCGCGCCTGCGAGTATATGACAGGACCGGCACCAGGCGTGGCAACGCCGGCGTGACGCGACGAAATGAGCGCCGGTGAGCCCGCGCACCACGTCATGCATTTACCGTGGCATGTAGTCATGTTCTCACATGACACGCATATCATTATTATGTTTGCACCAGTCGCATACCTTCGTCATCTATTGGCGCCACGTAATACCAGACAAGACAAGACAAACAACTTTATTTGGTCCTGAGAGGCAAGGCAGCGGGCCAACTATGTAGGTCCCCACCCAGCCGTTGGCTAGTCCCATGTCGGAACAGAGAGGCCATGCCTCTCCGCTCGTTCACGGGCCCTCTGGACAGCCTGAAGCTGGACGTCTTCTCTGGGGTCTGTGATTGCCGTTGTCCAGTCTTCTTCTGTTTTAAAATCCTGTAACGCAGGGCACTGCCAGAGCATGTGACTCAAAGAGCAAAATTCACCACAATCTGGGCAAAGTGGATCAATATCCGGATGAAGCATGCTCAGAAAGCCCCTAGAGGGGTAAGACCCCGTCTGGAGCATGCGGAGCGTGCTTGCTTGTGATCTGTGGAGCTTATGATGGGGAAAGGGAAAAGTCTGTCGCTCTCCTCTGTAATGAGATGTTATCTCGTGAAAAGTAACGAGAGGATCACTGTGGACGAGCTCTCCCGAACTCACCCGAGAGACCACCCCGTCGCGGCTTGTGAAACCTCGCGCACAGTCGTGGGCTATCTCGTTTGGGTTCAGGTGACCCGGCAGTACGTCTGGTTCCATGTGAGCGGGAAACCAGACTATGTGGTGAATAACGTCTGAGGAGGGTTTGCTGTGGAGAATTCTGGCTGCCTCTGTGGCTATCAATCCCGCTGCGAACGCCCTAACGGCCGCTCGGGAATTGGTGTACACCGTGGTGCGTTTCGTGTCCAGTAATGCCAGCGCTACAGCAGCCTGTTCTGCTACATCGACCAAGGAGGTCTTCACTGAAGCTGCCGAGACAAGTTCTCCCCTGTCATTGACGACTGCCACGGAAAACTTGCTGCCACCGGCGTGGTGCGCCGCGTCCACAAATGTCTCTGTTCCAGAGAGGTTCTTTATGAAAGCCCTAGCCCTCGCCAACCTACGGCCTTTATTGTGTTGGGGATGGATGTTTCGTGGAAGAGGGTCAACAATAAAGGAATTCCTTGTTTGATAATCAAGCTGCGTAGTTTCTCCCTGATTGAAGATAGGACGGAGGCCTGCCGCATCGAGCAGTTTTCTTCCTGTTTTGAAACTCGATAACCGAATTATTTGTGCTGACCTTTGCGCTTCAATTAATTCCGAAGTGGTGTTGTGCACTCCCAACTTCATGAGTTTTTCTGTGCTAGTCGTGATTGGGACGCCGAGCACCTTTTTGACACTTTTGCGCATGAGCGTGTCCAATTTATCCCTTTCCGTTTTGGTCCAATTGAGAGCCGCCACTATGTATATGATATGGCTCATGAGGAAAGAGTGGTGGGCCCTAAGGAGGATATCCTCGCCTATGCCGCCCTTCTTGTTGGACACCCGCATAATTAATCTCAGAATGTTCTCTGTTTTTGTGGTGAGATGGGCTATAGTCTTTGCGTTGCATCCCTTGGAGTCTAATAAAAGCCCCAGAATTTTCATAGAATTGACTCTAGGAATTGTGCGACCATCCTTGGTGCAAACGCTAATGGGCACCTGATCGAGAGGGGTGAGTCCCCTAACACCTCGTCTAGCCTGTCTGTACAGCAGGAGCTCCGACTTTTCCGGCGAAAGCGCCAGTCCCGTACCTTCCAGGAAATACTCTGTAACGTCCAGAGCCTCCTGTAGAGCTTGTTCAACCGCCGCCTCCGATCCTCCGGGACACCAGATTGTAATGTCGTCAGCATATAAAGCGTGTCCGACATTAGGAACTTTAGAAAGGCTTGCCGACAGCTTGCGCATGGCTATGTTGAATAGAAGGGGGGAGATAACTGCCCCTTGGGGAGTACTCCCTTCGTCCGAGTTTGAAAGGCTCCGAGACTGATTGTCCCAATTTTATTGCCGCCGTCCGACTCTCGAGGAAAGATTCAACGAAGGAGAAGAATTTAACTCCCAGGTTCAAAGCCGATATCTCTATTAAGAATATAGTCGTGTTTGACAGTATCGAATGCTTTAGTGAGGTCCAGTGCGAGGACCCCTTTTACATCTTTGCTTGGAAAGTCAATTATGTGTGCTTTGAGGAGGAGCATGACATCTTGCGTGGAAAGTGAGAGCCTGAAACCTACCATATTATATGGAAATAGGTCATTTCTCTCGATGTAGCGCGATATCCTGTTGTGTACTGCATGTTCTGCTACTTTGCTAAGGCAAGAAGTAAGGGAGATCGGGCGGAGGTGATCTAAGCTGGGTGATTTACCTGGCTTGGGGATTAAGACCACTGTGGCCCTCTTCCAAGTTTCTGGTACGACGCCCTCCTTCCATACCCTGTTTATCTCCTTCACTAAGGCCTGAATGGCTTTATCATCCAAATTTCTTAAAAGCCGATTCGTAACTCCATCGGGACCTGGGGCAGACCTTCCGTTTAGGCTATGGAGCACTTCCCTGATCTCAGCTTCCGAGAAGGGAGCGTCCAACTCTGGGGAAGGCACACCCTCATACCGGTGGGGGACAGAAGTTGAGCTCTGGCTAAGCGGAAGGTACTTGTTGGCAAGTATCTGAAATTGGGAAGCTTCTGAGATGCCTGCCATTTTCTCCTTATTAATAAGTCGGTTTATGGCTAGTTTCTGATTGCCTTTGGATTGTCCATCATCTAGGAGGTGTTTGAAGAGGGTCCATTTGCCTCCTTTGCGCATTTTCCCGTCCGCAGCCGAGCAGGCGTCCCTCCATTGTTGTTTATGGAGTTCGGAGCAGTGCTCCTCAATATGCCGATTGAGCTCCGCAATCTTTTTCCGTAGCCTGCGATTTAGCCTTTGTTTTTTCCATCTCTCGATGAGAGAGCGTTTGGCGTCCAGGAGGTGCGCTAACCTTGCATCCATCCCCGGAGCATCAAATTCTGTTACTATTTCTTTGGTGGCCTTCTCGACATCCTTCTGGATTTGTACAAGAAGTTCACTGAAGGTGTCATGTACTGACTCATCTTCACCTCTGATTTGCCTAAAAAGGTCCCAGTCTGTATATTTATAGGTTCCTGGGGGTGGTGCTCTTATTTCCATCCGGAGTTCTATGATGCTGTGGCCGCTTCCCAAGTTCTCCTGTAAGTTGGACCACTCGACCACCGCATTTCTAGTGAAGCTGAGATCAGGCATCGTGTCTCTGGCGACCGAGTTTCCCAACCTCGTGGGAAAACGCGGGTCGGAGATAAGCGTTAGGTTTAAGTTTATACTGGCTGCAACTAGATTGGCCCCTTTCTTTGTCCTCGTAACATAGCCCCAAGACGGATGGGGAGCGTTGAAATCCCCAGCTACTATTAAAGGGTGCGATCTGGCGGCAGTTGCGACCCTATGAAGGAGTGAGCGGATATTATGTTTATAAGCCGAAGGAGGGCTATACAGGTTAAAAACGAATATGTTGCTTCGGATTTTGCCGTTGGGAATGATTTCAATTAATTGTGCCTCGAGACCGGATCTCTTATCCGAGTCGCAAATTTTGACTTCGTGCTGCTCAAAGGAGGTATCTTTCCTGACCAACATGGCGATACCTCTGCCATTTGCGCCTTTTTGGCTAATCGAGCGGTAGCCCGAGAGAACTACCTTCTCGCTAAGGGTTTCCTGCAAGAGCAGGACGTGCGGCATTGACGCCTGTGCTTTGATGAGCTGCAGTAGAGCAGCTTTACGCCTTAAGAAACTTGCGCAATTCCACTGCCAGATAATTATGTTTCCGGTTTGGCCCGCCATTTTGAATATTATTGAAGGAACATAGCCTGCGGCGAACTCGTAGCGTCCGAATCCTGCTGCACTAACTTGGCTTTTGCAATCGTACCAGTGTTGGTCGTCTTGAGTTTGCTAGAGTCAATCATTTTCATTTTAGATTCGAGGATTCCTACTCGACGTGTCAGGTGGGAGACGCTCCCGTCCATACGTTCGATTGTGCTAGATTGAATGGCTAAGGCCTCTCTCACCTGCTTGAGCGATTCCTCAATCGCCGTTAAAGACGCGAGTACATTTTTCTCAGGGACCTGAGCGGGGGACTCGTCACTTTGCATTGCCTCGCTTTCCGCGATCGCGGGGGGCGAAACGGCCTTGCGCTTATTCGACCCTCCTGCTTGAACCGGTATGGGTGTGGCTACTTCACGGGGTTCACGCGAGTTGCGGAAGAGCTCGAACTCGGCCCTCAGCGTTCGTAGTGCTTCTTTAAGTTCTGCATTTTCTTTTTTAAGCATTAAAATCTCTGGTTGTTCTCTTTTTTGCTCTGGTAAAATGCCCTGCGTTACCTCTTGGCCGCTTGGGATGTTCATCCTGGCCTTGTCCGCCCAAGACATTTGCTTCTGAACGCGGCCCTTGGAACCCGATCGTCCTCTCGAACGGGAGCGACTGCTGCCCTTGTCACGCCCTCTGGAGCGAGAGCGCGATTTGCTGCCGGAGCGTCCTCTGGAGCGGGAGCGTCCTCTAGTTGCCGATCTGCTGCGATGAGCGCTGGAGAATGATTCTTCTTCCGCCAGTCCTTCTTCGCCTCAAGCTGTGTCGGAGCCACGCCGCGCGCGCCTACGGCGGCGCCGCCGTCTTTGGCGCACGATGTAGGGCACCTGGAAGCGCTTTCTGCACTTGCGGTCCGCCGTTGGGTGCGCTCCGCCACAGATGGCACACGTGGGATCACGCTGATGATCCGGTGATAGTGACTGCATGCCGCATCCGCGGCATTTCTTCTGTTCATCGCCCTTGGGGCAAACATCGGACCTGTGGCCCAAATCACCACATGCATAGCACACGTCCACTTGCCTGCGATACAAGGAACAAGGGTATCGAACACCATCACACACGACGTGCTGGGGGACCTTTTGTCCGTCAAACAACACGATCACTGTTGGTGTTTTCTTGATTCTTCGAACCCCCAGAGCGTCAGGGTTCCTCCGGTTGACGATCATCTCCGTCAGTTCTGCGTCACTGAGATCCACATTGATACCACGGATCACTCATTTACATGTGTCGTCAGACGCAGCCACGTAAGCCGCCAAGCCTATGACAGTCGAGCCCATACTTATCTCTTGGACCCTGGCGTAGGCGCGCGCGTTCGCCTCGAACGGCGTGGCAACGACGAAAATGTTCTGGAAGGGGTTCGTGCACAGCGTGTCGTCGAACACCTGCTCTGCTGTTAGGGAAGCCGCCTTTGCGAGCGAGCGCTTGAAGATAAGAAGGTCTGTCTTCTTGACATCCATCCCTCCACGTGGCCGTATAATGGTCTTAAAGTGATCCCTGGGAAGTTTTGGGATCCTGGAAGCTTTCACAACACGCCTCAACACGTTCTGTGAGGCGGCAGTGTGGGAGCCGCCTTTACCGCTTCCTGTCGCTGACGTGGGCGCATTACCAGCGTTACAATCCGCCCGCTCGGCAAGTTTCTTCTTCTTGCTGGCTACTTCAATCCATCCCGCGCACTCCGCTTCTTCCGCATTGATGTCCATGCCTTCTACAACCGACACATTGGGGTTGGAGGCCATTCTTCAGCTCGACGACGCGTTAGGCGTCGTCGCGACGCTGTTGCAGCGTCCGAGAAACGCGTCGACGCGCGAGGCGTCTGCGTGGCGTGGGTAAAAGTCCTGGGGATGTCCAAAAAATTCACTCACCGGTAAGATGTTGGTATCTGCTGGTTCACTACGACGAACGGCGTCGAATGATGCACAGTTCTTGCTAGTTGAGGCAAAAAATCCGTGCCAGAACGCTTGAACAAACGGGAGCCGACGTGTTCGCACATCCGCACTGGACGAGCGCCCCCTGGCCCCCACGTAATACCAAATTTGGCATATGTGAAGTTTTTAGCTCTCCTGGCCTTTTAGATAATGGTATCAATACCCAACTTGGTATGGCATAACATAACTGTACGAAGAACATATTTGACTAGTCACAACATGAAAATCATGATACGTGTGTCATGAATGTCATGATTTACATTTCATGGTCCTGCAGTTCTTGTGGTGGTTTCATTCACATGGCATGTTGTAAATTGGTATGGTACGACATGATTGCATGGCGAAACCATGCGATAGACCCTAACATGGAAGTCATGAAACGCATGTCGTGTAACAACATGACTACCTGCCGCACTCATGACGCACTCACGGCCGTTTTGCTAGGTTCACATCTGCCAAATTTGGTATTATGTGACGTCAAGTGATGACGAATGTATGTGACTTACATTAGAATCATGAGATGCGTGTCATGCGAGAACATGACTACATGCCCCACCCAAGGCGCCAATACATTTCTGCATGACGCGGAGCGCGTGCTCGCTGGCGTTCATTTCGTTGCGTCATGTCGGCGTTGCCATGTCATATACTCGCAGGTGCGCGCTGCGCTGCGTTGCTTTGACGCATGCACGTATAAATACGTCCAGCGTCCCTCCATCACGAAAAAAGGGAAACGCAGTGTTGTCTGGGTAACGCATCGGCACGGAATGCAGCATGTCGCATTTCGCGCCGGTTGCGACGGATACTCGGCGCGCCGGTCATTTTGCTAAAGTAGCGTCGCTGCGCCCAGTGTGCGCGCGCGTCAACGCAACATTGGGGTATATTGGGCCCTTCATGATGCGCTCGCGGCCGTTTTGCTAGCTCCACATATACAAAGTTTGGTGTTACGTGATGTCAATGGATCACGAAATATATGACTGGTGCAAACATGAAATTCCTGAAACGCGTGTCATGTAAGAACATGACAACACACCGCGCTCATAGCGTGCTCGCGGGCGTTTCGCTAGCTCCACATGTACTAAATTTAATAAGTGACGTGTATAGATGACGAAGGTATACGACGCATCCAAACATGATATTCATTGCACGGAAGTCATGTACGCCTCATTTACCTCCGCCTCTTAACGTTGTGCTGATTTTAAAGCGGCATATCAACATTTCTTAGTAGTGTTTCGCATACTATCGATTCCCACTGTACGTGGGATCTGCCATTTGTTTTTGCCTCGTGTCTCGTTGGTGTTACCCGCGCGCCATCTGTATTCTTGAACGTGATCGGTGTTCTTGACTCGCACCTCGTAGGTGTCGCTGGTCTTCCACTGCCGACGCTCGCCTTCCGCTGCCCTGGCTCGCACCTCGTCGGTGTTTACGTCACCATTCGCGAGCGCGATCGGCTTCGCTAACCCTTGCAACGCCGGCGACAGCCAGAAAAGGTACGCACACACTAGCTGAAAGCATGCAAGGACGGCATCCCACCCGTCTCGACGCGATATCGCGGCAGGCAGCAACGCGTTGTCTACGTTGTCGGCACCGTGAGATTCTCAAGGCACGCTCAGCGTGCGCGGCCGCTGGCTCGCGGCTTCTTCTCGCCGACAGATGCAGAGAGGTGGCGCCGGTGAGATGATCCCCACGGAAGATTGGGCGCGTGCCTTGAGAGGGGTGGAGAGGGTGAAGTGAGAGAGAGAGCTGACACGCTGCGAGCGCGCGGCAGACGAGGGAGAAAGACGTCATTGCGCACTGCTAGGAGTACGTGAGCTACTTGGCATCGCTCCAACACCTGCGACGAAAGGACCTGTGTGGACGGAGGGACAGTCTTGCACAGGCTGGTGACGTAGCTGCTTCGCATCTAATAACGGCTGTCAGTTGGCTACTATTCTGGTTACTTTGGGTAACTTCATTGCTTTTTTTTTTCTCTTCGAGGATCTGGCAACCCTGGTGCGGAGCGCGTGTCAGCACCGCTGATGAAAATAGGTACAAGAACACATAACCGCATGTTGCGCGTTAGCTGTGGTTATCAAAGAAGCAGTATGTGCGAGCGTAAACGTCAGCGCCGCACCTGAGTCAACATTTCAACAGTGTGGGACCGTCAACTTGATCGTAGTGCTATTTTTTTTTTCGCCAACGCACCACCTGCCTTCCACAGGCGTGTTCACGGGCGTCCTCTTCTTTCGGGTAGGTTCTTTCGTTCCATGTGCAATATTAAAACTTCCACTCTCGAAGGCTGCAAAGGTGCACAAGCAGCACCCTCGTGCTGCTCGTTTCGCTTCTACGAAACATCGCAGATCAGTATAACGACAGGTTGTAAGCAGGGGCGCTCTCATCATGGCGGCAACGCGGCTGTGATTCAATACGTCGTGAGCGCGGGGATATTGAATGCGAAACGTGGTAGGCATGTGACGATATATCTTCTACTTCTGCGCACGTGTGTGCAAAGTCTGCGCGCTAAAGCTAATAAATGTATCGGGCAGATCACTGGCGTTGCGGCGTGAGCAGTGCTCCTCGACAAAAGCAGAAGTGGCGGGAGGATTCGACCTTCGCCGCGGTTATCTGTCAATCAAAATGATTGACGCGTGAACTCGGATAAAAATTCGTTAAGTATTGGAAGCCCCCACTTCAACTCGTGACTGCTATGATGCTTGTGTAACTGTCTAGCAATCGATGCGGTGCACGCTAAGCATCTGTTTCTTAGCATTTAAAATAAGGCACTCATCTTGCACTGCCATTTGGGACCACCTAGCTACTTTAAGTTTTTTTTTTCTTCAATTCAGTCGTCTCCTCATATGCTTGGTCTGCTTCGTAGGGAAGGCCGCATCAGCCTTGTCTTATTTCGATCATACTATTTATCTAAGGCTTAGTGAGCATACACTTAGCAGCTTTGTCTTACTCGATAAGGTTTATTAAAACAACAAACAATAATTATTGTGGGTGCAGTTAGCGATGCCATCATTATTATAGAGCTATTAAACGTAATTATTGACTAATCGCCATAATATTAGTAAGTTCTAGTTAGCATGGTTTTATTTAGCATGTTCAGGAGTGTTGTCGCGTTAAATAGCGTGGTTTAGCGCGTCAACAAACATACAATATAGTTTGCTAACTAAAGTTGGCGAGGATGCGGTTCTAGCTTTACCTGGCTTGATTACCATGGTCTTAATAAAGTGTGGAGGAATTATCTCAATCTTACCACGACTTGGATCAATTACCATGATCGTAGCATTTATGGCCATACTATCCAAGCATACCACCCAGCCCAATAGCTGATTAGCCGGCCACACTTGCTGGGGTGCAAGCGGATAGTGACGACAAAGAAGACGTGCACCGGCCGAGCTGCACGCCAGATTTTACAGGCTGATGGCAAGGATTAACATGGGGTTTAGCTGTGGTGTTGGTGTTGTGAGGCGCTCGGCCAAAACGACTCTCAGAGGCCACGGGGCTGGTTACTCTAAAGCAGACTTCGCGCAGACATTAAATGCTTCAACATAAATTTAAACGCCTTCTAAAAAAACATCATCAGGAAAAGCTACTGACACGTTTATTGCATCGGTGCACTTTTGCACTCAGTGGAACGAGAAACAAATGAAATATGTCTGGTTTGAAAACGCCACCCAACTTTGTACACCGTCCTTCACGCGATGTCGGGTTCCATTATGAGCAATGAAACGCAGTGCTCTGAAGGGTTGATTTGATTTTAAATACGAAGCATTTCTTAGAGAACTTCGGCGACATTGAGGGTATCTATCTATCTATCTATCTATCTATCTATCTATCTATCTATCTATCTATCTATCTATCTATCTATGTAGCCGCCCACGACTTTTAGCTGTCCTGGCCGTTTCGATCATAGTATCGATACCAAACTCGGTATGGCATAACGTGACTGTATGAAGAACCCATTTGACTAGTCATAACATGGAAGTCATGATATGCATGTCCTGAATCTCATGATTAACATTTCAAGGTCGTGCAGCTCTTGCGGTGGTTTTGTTCACATGACATGTTGCAAAACTGGTACGGTATGACATAATTACAAGGCGAGCACAAGCGACAGACCCTAACATGAAAATCATGACATGCGCCTCATGTAACAACATGACTACATGCCACGCTCATGATGCGCTCGCGGTCGTTTCGCTGGCGTTGCATATACCAAATTTGGTATCACAGAACGCGAATGGATGATGAAGGTACAATACTGGTGCAAACATGATAATCATGAGATGCGTGTCATCTAACAACATGACTACATGCCACGCTCATGTCACGCTGGCAGCCGTTTCGCTAGGTTCACCTACACCAAACTTCGTATTATGCGACGTGAATGGATGACGAATGTATGATACTGGTGCAAATACGATAAACATGAGATGCGGGTCATGGGAAAACATGACTACATCTCAATGCCAAGGCGCCAATACATTTCGACGTGACGCGGTGCGCGTGCTCGCTGACGTTCATTCCGTCGCGTCACGCCAGTTGCCACGCCAGGTGCCGGTCCTCCCATGTACTCGCAGGCGCGCACCGCGCTGCGTTGCTTTGACGCATGTATATTTTAGCACGTCCAGCGTCCATCCATCATGAAAAAAGGGATACGCAGAGTTGTCTGGGTAACGCATTGGTACGAAATGCAGCATGCCGCATTTCGCGCCGGTTGCCGTCTGGCCGCGCCGATGGACGCTGGTCGCGCCTGGCGTCACACTATAGAGTGCTGACATTTTGCAATGTAGCGTGCGCGTGCGTCAACGCTACATTAGAGTATATTGGGCCCTTCATGATGAGCTCGCGGCCGTTTTTCTAGCTCCACATGTACCGAATTTGGTGTTACCTGACGTCAATGGATGACGAAACATATGACCGGTGCGAACATTTTAATCCGGACACGCGTATCATGTAAGAACATGACAACATACCAAGCTCATAGCGTGCTCGCGGCCACTTCGCTAGCTCCACATATACTAAATTTGGTATCACGTGACGTAAATAAATGACAAAGGTAAACGACTTACCCAAACAAGATAATCATGACACGGAAGTCATCTATGGCATCGTTTACGTCCACCTCGTAACGTTCTGCTGACTTTAAAGTGACATATAAACATTTCTCATTCTTGCTTCGCATATCATCGATTCCCATTGTGCGTAGGATCTATCAATTTTTTTTTTGTCGCACTATTGGCTCATTCAAGAGGGTGTCGCCAGAGCTCAGCAAAATCCCTAGTTTCGCCAAGTTCGGACAAGCTCGGGCGATTTTGCATAGCATCCCTTGACTAGTATAGTTGATGGTTAAAAGTCTGCTTTGTTCAGCCCACACCTAAATACGCTGTCTGTGTGTTGTTTCTGTTGTTGCGAGCCCTAATAAATCTCCATAAAGGTGTGCTTCTGAAGCGAGTGACTCGCTGTCTGTAATATTAATGTCTTCGTGCGATGTGCTTAACCATGACTAAGATAGTCTTTATGAAATGAACCACACATGTCAGTGCCTCAGCTCACACGTGTTCTTCAATGAGATATTGTTTCGCATTTGCTTCATTATTTCGCATATTACATTGTTTCCGTAGCAGTCCACATGAAATTTTTATGTACTACTTTTTCATACTTTTCCCCGGACACTGCTCTCTGCATTCTTTTTTTTCTTGTGTGTTTATGAATTTTGGCATGTATTCCGTCATATAGGCTGCACCGGTACTCAAGTAAAGTAATTCCGTTTCCTAGTGACCATATATATTTAAAATTTTCAAATATGTTGTTAAATTAGGTTATTTTTTTTCTCTGTAGGTCCCCAGATCCTGTCAACCAGCGTGTGACAACTTCTTTGCATGGGCAGGGCCAACTTGCGTGCCGAAAGTGAATTGATTAGTATTTTCTATTTGATGTCAGTTTATTTTCTTTTTCTTTATTATTGTAAGAGCGTAATTTCGTGCTTTATTTATTATGTGCCATTCATCAGTTGGGTTTGATGTTTCGGCTCCGACTTTTTTCTTTTTTTTAATTAGGCGTCTTTTAAGCGCTGTGACAAAACTTGAGAAGTGTCTGCCGCCCTGTAAACGCAGGTGCTGCTGGCCGAGCTGAAGGGCACCAAGCGCCACTACGCGGTCAAATGCCTCAAGAAAGACGTGGTGCTGGAGGACGACGACGTCGAGTGCACCCTCATCGAGAGGAGGGTGCTGGCCATGGGCACGCAGCACCCGTTCCTCTGCAACCTCTTCTGCACCTTCCAGTCGCAGGTTAGCGGACTAAGTTTAACGCCTGACCACACGTACGCGTCGAAGCGCGTCAGCGCGTAACTCGCATACCTTGCGCCGCGCCCTCTCGCTGCGAGAAGAGAGGGCGTGAGTCTACACAATGCTGCGTGTCCTCTTTCCTGCTTCTCTGTGGTGTTTTTGTCTCGCCTGTTCGTGCTGTTGAACTACGACAACTACAGCAGCTGCTGACATCGTGTTTCAAAACAATACACAGGAGACAAACCTGGTGCCTTCGTAGATAGGAGCTCAAACGCTTGGCACTTCAGCCAGCATGGCCGAGATGGGCAGTACATAAATTTGCCTAAGCTTCGTTCTTCTTGGATCCTGGTGTCCTTTTCGTATCTCAAACCAGCAAATCTTTCAACAGCTCAGTTTCACCGTTTCGACCCTTTTATTGTACTCACTCTGAATTGTTCAACGATGCGTTTTTACTCCAAAACTGAAGTCGGAAAACAATGATAAACAAAGCCACATGTATGTTCGAAGCAGCCAACACAAAGACTAGTCAAGTTCATTGGGTTCTTATGGTGGCAGGAATGTCGCAGGCCGACGACAGTTCTCTCTTATAAACATAGCAAGAAACTATGGATCTTAACAAAATGGCATGTCCGGTTAGTTGGTGTGTATTTGTAATTGAAAAAAGAGCGCATGGCAAAAACTGAGAGAGGGAGTAGTAGTAATATTAGTACAAAACTTTATTATATACATAATCCAGACAGGCTTGAACTCCAGTGCCCCAAGGAATATACGGGTTGGAGAGCGAAGTCTGTCCGGCAGGGTGGTGCCCCTATTCCAGGGCCCCACTGGCGCGAGCCATCCGTTCAGCTCTTTGGATCAGTCGCAGCTGATCCACTAGGGCTGGGCTAGACAGCAGCGCCTCCCATTCCTCCCACGTGCCATTGGTGTCGTGCTCTTCGTCATGCTCTGCACACTCCCACGTGATGTGAAAGAGTGTTGGGGTGGCTCCGCACCACGGGCATATATCTCTGTACGCCGTGGGGTAGATCAGGTGAAGAGTGTGCAGGTTTATGTAAGTGTTAGTCTGTATTTTTCTTAACGCTGTTGCCTCCGCAGCGCTGAGCTTGCTATGAGGACGTGGATACAGCTGCCTATTTTCTCTGTAGTACTTTAAAATTGTTGCGAAGCAAGGGTCCAGGGGTGTATGGTCATCACTTGCATTGGCATGAGTGGCTCGGTGATTTGTGAAGCCTCGAGAGAGGGAACACACACACACAGCGCTGTGTGCGTTCCTTCCTTGTCTTCATTTCTTGCCGTGCGTTGTAATCTTCGATTGTCGTGTAGTGCGTTACTTCTCGTTCAGTTTCTGCGCTGTTTTCACTTAACAAGGGTGCGCCCACTTATGACAGAGCTTACACTAAGATTGGGGCAGTTTTTCTTTTTATCAGCTCACGAAAAACAATAAATCTGCTCCTACCTTGCGCTCAGAATGGGACACCAAGCGTCAGGTATACACGAGGCGAAGTCAATGCATAATTTATGGCGTAGGCATCTAGTCCGAACAGACTGTCAGCGTGAAGATGAGGCGCACTACCCATCCTTCCTATGTTGGAGAAAGATACCAGCTTCGCATCTCCCCCTAAAGAGACTGCGCGGACAAAGTGGATGGTAGCTGGGGACCGTCCTGTATGCGTCTTCCTCTGTCCTGGTCTTATTCTAAGTGGTAGCGCTTTCTCAAGTCAAGCGAAGTAAAACAACTGCGTTAATATAAACGGATCGCTGTCTGGGTCCACTTTCAGGTCAAAACTATAGCTAGGCAAAATTTCAGCATTCACGGTGTTTCTGGTCGATGGAATACAATGCACTGAGCGTATATTCAATACCAAACGACACCGTTACTGCTTTGGTGCGTTCTTCTGTTGAGTGTGCAACTGTATACTTACCAATGGCTGAATGCAGATTTTTGAATGTACAAACGGGTCCACTGTTAAAGGGAACACCTGTGTGAGCAGCAAGTTTAGATTTCGCTATCTTGCGGAATCATAGCGGCTTAAATATGCATAAGACTACTGGTAGTTGAAAGTTCCGACTCCTCTTGAAAGATTATTGGCTTGAAGGAAGATTGTTTCTTAATTCACTTGCTCTTAGAGGGCCAGAAATATTGATGGTGTGCACTCGAGTGTACCTTTTAAGAGTGGACGATACTGTACTTTGTTGATTACATCAGTTTCACGGCCAGCTTAAGAGCAAATTAACTTCGTGTCTTGTTATAATTACGCGTAGCACGCGTTATAATGAGCTATTTATTTGCTTTCTGAGTTTGTATTTGCGCTGATCTTGTAACATAGTGCTTGTAATGAACCTCCATGTCACATTGACTTGATAAGAATGAACCATCTTCCATGACAAAGAAACAAATTTACATTAGAATATATTCGTGGCGTATGAATACGTAATTATGCTCAATGTGCGATCGAAAGAAGCAAGATTAAATAAAACCATCCTGCATAATATGATGAAATCAAATGATTATGAAGCTGGTAGTATTGGTTGATCAAACTAGATTTACTCATCCTGTCAAACAATCGGCAGTACTAAAAAAGTTGACGACAAAAGGTGAAAAGTATATAGCTAGCATACGATGAAGACGACTATAACTTTTCAAGTCAATAGACTCTTCCCTGCGACCCTGGCTTTTTCATCTAAACTGCACTCGCTGTGATTGGATACTAGTGCGTAATTCAACATCAATGTAAACATACTAAAACTTGCACACACCTCACAGGGAAAGCCAGAGAAAGAGAGAGAGATAAATAATTAAAAGGAAGAAAACCAGAGTGTAATGTCGGCTCATACCTATGCACTAAAACAGCATACACGATGCCCGATGTCCGAAACACACATGAATTTAGACTCAAAAATACATACCAAGCAAAAGCATGAAGCTTATATCTCATGCGACCAATTGCAGTATCGTCTAACCACCTTCGCGAAATATCTGGCACGCTGCCAGAAACTCGCGTCAACTTCGGGAACGTCACTTCAGGAACAATGATCTATAGTGTGCTTGCAACAAGCGAATCCGCACAAATATTCCCACAATTCTACAAACCCGCAAAGCAGCAATGTAACCCAGAAAACTTGAGAACAGGCGCAGTGCGCATTAAAAGCTTCTTTTCTCGTTATAATTGACTTCCGGCCATGAATATCTTATCTTGAAGCCGCAATGTTGAGCTGTTAATGATGACCTAGGTGTCAACATAGTGTGCTTTAAATCGAGGCCGATTCCATGAGTGCACGCGCCTGCTGCGTCTGCTGTACTCTTCAGTGATGTGAACTTGTGTCATCGGGTATGGCAAAGCAAACAGGCAATACTATCCGCTGCAATATACGCGACAATTCGCAACGTGCCACAAAACCTTTATTTGTTCGCTTAAATCAAGCTACACGCCTTTAATACCTAAGAAGAAATCGCCGATCACTCCTTTCGTGGCACGAATATCAAAATGAATACAGACTCCTTGGAGAGAAAGCTTCTTTGTTCGCGAATGGTCACCGGTGTCAAACATGGTCCTAATGATGCATTTGAGGGGCTATCGCTCTAAATATGGAGATAGACAGCGTGCTTGCAATTGAAATCGTGAGGGCAAATTAATAAACAAATTTAAAGGGATAAACACTGCATATATTGAAGCTGATCTGATTTGAAGTGTGTCGTAAGTTAACAATTCATTTCTACGAAATCGTGATCCCTTACCAGCATACGTAAATGTCACCTGAAGTTGTTTAAATGTTTTTGGTACGTACTCGCAGGAGCACTAATGTTATCTTTCGTTGTTTTGTTTTTTTCTATTTCAGAGCCATTTATTCTTTGTTATGGAGTTCCTGAATGGAGGCGATCTCATGTTCCACATTCAACAGTCCGGAAGGTTCGATCAAGATCGAGCAAGGTAAATGTCACAATAATTACAGAACGCGAGGCTTTAAATAAATTCCAAACGTGGATGAGCCTGTACAAGTATAGTTGACGACAGGGCATTGTTAAAAAGCAGCGTTTATAAAAACAACAGTGCCAGCTAATCACACATAGCATTTCTGATGTTGTATAACTCCATGATTCAGTACGCTTAATTCTTCGCGTCGGGCATTGTGAATGATGGTTCTCTTACTTTCAAAATATCGCGTTGTTTATTTTGCTTTAGTCGGATCTGTTTCGGACAATCGATGCATTATTGAATCTATCGCTATTCAATCAGCAACGTTTGCACGAGTTTAAATCAATTTTAAATATAGGTAAAGCAACCAGAGGAGCTTCCTGCTTCACTCTCAGGCCAACATTTCAGTAAACCAGGCCGTTCGCATGTTTTCACGAGAAACATGAAAACATTCCTATGATTGACAAGAAGGCCAGTTGGATACGTGGGGTTTAACGTCCCAAAACCACCATACGAGTATGATACGATTATGATAGACGCCGTAGTTGAGGGTGTCTTAAATTTCGACCACTTGGGGTTTTCTTAGCGTTCATCCAAATCTGCGCACACTGGGCTCACAGCATTTTCGCCTCCATCGAAAATGCAACCGATGCAGCTGGGATTTGATCTCATGACCGAGTACCATTAGTCAGCAGCCGAGTACTTATAGTCTTTAGGTCACCGTGGTGGGGCGACAAGAAATCCTCTGGACTTATAATGCTGAGCAGGTTCGTCGCATCATACTTTTTTATGAAATCGTAACGCTACCAAAATAATAATATTAAATCGCAATAGGAGTCACCTTAGATTGCATACATAAACTAAGCCATCTCTACACAACATAGAATGGGTCAACCTAAATTACACTCCGGCCCGCGTCCATAGTGCGTAGAGGTGTGCACACATAATGTGGACCTGCTAATCAGGCCGATTCACCCTTGTTACGAGCAAATTACCATAAAATGAAGTAAAACGTACGGCTTGTAGTTACTGAGGATCGGGTGAGCCATGAACCTCTACATTAGCAATAGTCAGCACGCTGCGATTGTTTGGGAATCTCTGGGACTGTATACCAACTTACCGCTTATTCCGACGAACGAAATGAAGATTTTGCTTCTATTGTTGCTCAAATCAGTAAAATGAATATATAATTACCTGAGATAAAACTGAGAGCGCCACTTGTCTCAAGTGGTGTAGAAACCTAAGTCTCCGAAAAATTGTTATTAAGATTAACCAAGCGCCAGAGCTTTAGAGCTTCTTTTTCGTCACATGCACAGAATATTATGTACAATCCAATTGCTCCATCAACGCGAAAACATGCGATAGAGCTTGTTAACTACTGCTTCAGTTATTTATTCGTGGCCCAAAACTATGTTGAAGAATATCGCACGCACGCACAAACACACGCGTGTGCGTGCGCTCACTTCCATTAAGCCACTCGAAATGCGTGCGCAAGCTTCACTGTGAGACACTGTATAGTGAGGGGAAGAGGAAAGTACATGTTACGGCTGCACCCCCTCCCACTGTTGGCCGTGTCCAAACAACAATATGTTTCATAAAGGATGTGAAAAAAAAAGAAAGCGCGAAGCTCGCACACAAGGCTTTAGATAGCGAAACTGGGCGACTCTGAAGACTCATCTGGTGGCTTCTAGGTTACTGTTGGGCCTTAGCATCGAGATGCAGGTTCTTTCTGGTTAACTTCTAGGTCGTTGCTAGACTTTAGCTTGTTTATGCTTGGTTGTTTACACGTTGATTCTCAGGTTGGAGGGGTTCGACTTGAACCTCAGACGTTCACAGATACGACAAAGCTGCCCAAACTCCAGAGACACAAACTAGCGCTGTTCGAATTTCTTATAGATCTCGAGAAACGCCGTCGTTGGCGGAAGCCTTTCATCGCTTCGAGGTCTTCTGTTGGTGGCCGTTGCCTAGTGTTTTCTCGTTGTAGGTACTCGAGGTCTGCGGCTCGCCGCCGTCTCTTTGCTAGGTTAACCGTTGCCTCCTGCATTTTGATTGAATCACTGATGAGTAGTGGCACTTACCCAACGGGTGGCACCTACACGCTTATGATAATGATAGTTTCTTTTGGTTCACCGGGCATGAGCTCATGTCAGGTAAAATAACGATAATTTTCTGTGATCATGCCACAAGGGGCAATGTATAAAACAGCTCTGTAGTTTTAAAAAATAAAAATGAAACGGGAACGTGCTTCCCACAATATGCTGCCTTCGGTCTTTAGCTTTTCGGCAGTAAATGTGGGAAGCAAAAAAATCCACGCTTCTCCACGAAGGTAATCGGTACGAGTGGGCGAAGCTCTGTGTATCGTATCGGCGAGCAACTTTCGTATGCTACCCGCACGTCGCCCTATATGTAATGTGAATTGAGTAACGTAAAGAGTCCACGACACAACTATATCCTAAAGTCCATAATAGTTCGTTGAAATTGCCGACTTGAATGAAGAGTTTATGCTTCTGGGTCTTTTACATTGCTCTGTGACAACTATGATTGGTATTAGTCTACTGTTAAAGTTTTCTTGTGTCTCACAAACTCGAATCTCCCCATTTCGAACCCTACGGATGAACAAGGCTTGTCCCTATAGTGCTTCGCCACTAAATGTTTTTGGAATAGGACATCAGCGGCATGCGGCCATCGTTATCGTTAAAAAACTGCGTGGTAATAAATGAGTAAACCTTTGGGGCAGGCTTTG
Organism: Rhipicephalus annulatus; assembly: GCA_013436015.1. Classification (NCBI taxonomy): domain Eukaryota; kingdom Metazoa; phylum Arthropoda; class Arachnida; order Ixodida; family Ixodidae; genus Rhipicephalus; species Rhipicephalus annulatus. Next base: position 1,522,848 of record WOVY01009991.1, read on the forward strand.
CCCGTGATTAGGATGGGCGGCACCGAATTTGTTCCCCTCGTTTGCACGCCTATACGACTTACTCCATCATCAGGCAGTGGTTGCAACTTCACGTTCTCTCGATATCAACGTAATCTGGCTAAACCAATGCGCTTAACTTTTTTTTCTTTCAAACTGAGCTTGACAACATATTCGTTTCAAGAATTCTGTGTCAACAGACTCAGAGACATATTTAGTTGCGTTAGCGCAACATTGACTGCATGTTTAGGCATCTTTTACTATAGCGATCTCTCTTGTATATTCATCATTGCTTTGTTGTATAATGATGCATGTTACGAAGAACCACTTTATGTCACATGTTTCATAATTTATTGCCGAAGAAAGCACCATCAAAATTCTTAATTTTTATGAGGTTTTCGCAACCAGTCATTCAGGCAGCGGCCGCTCCAGCTGATATAAGAGCGACGACATGCGATATAAGTTTGATACAGGTGCGACGCGTAAGCGATGAACAACAAATTTAGAAAAAAAGCACATACATTCTTGTATATTGCTTCTTTTCAAAATCATATGGCTCTTCCATCAAAAATGGCTGCGCTGTGTCCTTTTTGCAGGTTCTACGCCGCAGAAATTGTCTGCGCCCTTAAATTCCTTCATAAAAGGGGCATCGTGTACAGGTGAGCCAATGCGACAGCATTTCTCTCGTTCACTCAGTTTCATTCTCCTACACGAAAGCGTCAAGGTTTTTGAAAACGTGAAATATATTTCCCTGCACAGTGCTACTCTGTCACTGTCATTACGTGTGTTGCTGTACTGCACGCCTAAAAATGTCATCCATAATTCATGTTGTGACGTTCGTACTGAATGCGCCATAGTTGCTAAATGCGGTCGTATTGCCAAGTGATACACTAAAAAGGGGTCTCACACACGCAATCACTACCGAGCCACATCTACGAAATCGGTTCGGTGAACATACGAAACAGTGAGATAAGCGAATAACGGGGAACGAGGGTCAGCGGAAGCTGTTTATAGCGGCCATTTTAATGAACCCCTTTCCCATCGGCTACTTCTGAGGGGGATGCAACCGACAGGTTTCCGGTAGCATATCGATTCAGATATACACAATGACTAAAATCTCGATGCCGATCTTGAAGTTCTTTCTTCGTGGTCATGTTTCAACACGAGGTGGGCTCATATGGTGCCGCACGAGAAGCTTAAGACCAGTCATTTTTCGGTGTAGCTTGCTCGCACAAAGCGTCACTCATTGTCATAAGCGAGCAAATAATGCGAGCAGCATTTAGCGATGTCATAAACAGTCATGAAGTCATCAAAGAAATACGAGATGAATACTGTGATTTGTGGGCCGCGGGCCACGTGTTTTACGCTCCTGGCCTGAAGAGTGGACTAAATTTCTCAGGTTACACCCCTTAAAGGACCCCTAAAATAGTCCGAGTTGAAAGACGAGACAGTAGTTGTTTTTCTCGCTTTCACTGCCATTCCTATGAGCACTGTTTTCTCCTCGCCACTTAGTTCTTAAGAAAGCACGTGCACTGTCAGCACTTGGTGTTGAGCCAGCAAGAATTTGGGATTTTAAACATGCATACTGCCATCGCCACTTGCGCAGTCGCAATCGCAGAAAACGAAGTGAAATCGGTTTACAGCGCGATACACAAGGCAGATCAGGTATTCAACTGTATGGAACAATTCACAACACATATTTCTCGTATATCGACCAATCTAGAGCTTATCTAATTCGGACGCGACGTAAGCAGCTGGCGTCACGAATTGTACAGTAACCTCGGGATAGATGAACGTGCATATTTTGTGCATTTTCAGAGGTGTTTTAGGGGTCCTTTAAAAAGAATTTGTGTTTTAGTCTAAATCTGACGCATTTCGTAAGCTATGTCCAAAATAATCCAATATTTAACTTTAATATTGTGAAAAATAAATCATGATTGAGGCTACCTTTTCTATGTCACATCTCTGATTTAATACAACTTAATACAAACTGAATTAGTCAAGATTACTTACTATAAACAACCTCAGTGTAACTGGTTCTAAATGCTGTCCTGCACCATCCAACGCCTATTATACCATGTTATTCTTGGCAGGCGTATCTAAAAAAAACTCATGCCCTTTAGGTAACAATCCTAAGTCTTAAGCCGGTTTCTGTGGGTTAAATGAGTATCAAAAGGAGACTAAACAAACAAACAATTTTTTTCGTGCTATTGCAATACCAGCTTGAATAACAAAAGCAGTACTTTTCCTCTGAGAAAAGGTAACTTTTTATAGAATAATGCAGGTGGTCTCAGCAATTTGGTGTGACGTCATATTTACTGGTAATATTTTGTGGGACCTACAAAATTCATAGGCAAAAATGAATGACTTTGCGTTGTATATGAGCCAGATATTTTCCCACCTGAAGCTTAGGAAAATCTTATAGCTATAGAATGGCCATCACATCGAAATTTAAGAAAATGAAAGGATCTCATTATTTATTACCAGAATAAGGGGGTATACACAGGTAGCGCCATCTCTTTAAGATGGCACCAGTGCTTGCCGCAACTGAATAGAAATAGGCGAGAAAAAACTATATCTGACGAAAAAAGCTAGTTATCAGACTATTATCAGTTCTATACAGCTGATGGTCATTTGAACATTCTGTTCAACCTACCCTGTCTTACCACAAACAAGGTGCCTTCCAAGACTGTTTAATACTTTACAATAAAGTCTGACGTGTTTTTAATTCGCAATATTCCAATGTGTAGGGAAACCCGAAAACTGGTAGTGGGATGCTGCAATTCGATTAAAATGTTCCAGGGGGTCTCAGCGGTATCAAACCTATTGTCGTGTTTCATAACTTCCTTTTTTTTTCTAAAGATATGACTGTTTCGCCTAACAACATTGCTTCCACCATGAGACTGTGCCACGTATCTACTACAGGATAATTAACGCTAGTAGAGTTCATAACGAATAATTTAGCGCGCTGCACTAGTATAGCTCTATGTTTTTAGTGTCCCTTAAGCTCGCGTGTTTATCTCTCTTTTGTTTAACTTTCTCGCGCGTGTGTTTGCCGTGTCTGCTTCTGACCCCAGAGACCTGAAGCTCGACAACCTGTGCATTGATTCGGACGGCCACGTGCGAATAATCGACTTCGGAATGTGCAAGCTGAAGGTGTACCGGCAGCAGCCAAGGGCCTTTTGCGGCACGCCCGAATACATGGCGCCGGAAGTAGGTTGTTGCCCGGAAGTGTAAACTCGCACTCACACCTGCCCTCTTGTTTTGCGGTGAAACACACATGCCTGACGCACGGATTAACGTCCCTAGGAAATTAGTTTCACGGGTGCGTTTAACCTCGGTAATGCTGCATGCACTGCTAACCTGGTGTATTTGGTTTGTACACTATATGAACAAATTATACAATAGCAACCTCATACGAGGGATAACGGCTATGTGTGCGTTCTACATTACATCTTAACTTATCGTCACAACGTATAAAACTTACAAATTATCTTGTGAAAGCACAAGACGGCAGTGCCCGTGAAACTATAGAAAGAAATTGGGGTTATAACACTTGCGTTTGGAGGCGAAACTTGTTGTTCGTGCCACGTGAAAACCGCGAGCGCGCTTTTCAAGGAAGCCGAAAGGAAAAATGAGTTGATGGGTGTAATTAAATCTTTCATCAAGAAAAAGAAACACCAAGGCAACCTTTCCTAAAAGGCACTGTTCTTGTGGGCGAAGCAGTGCTTGAAAGTGTGTAAACGCATGGCACTATATAATATTCAGTCTTTCAAAATTTATTTCACGAATAACCAACACTGCGTTTGAACTATATGAGTGAGTACGGTAAGCCGGACTTAAACTACATACTAAGTTTTCGTGAAATACGGTTATTCTCGCAAATTTGTCTTGAGTATGTCTTCATTTACCTGGCTGTGTAAATCTAACGCCAACAGAGACGTTCTTTTTTTACATTTTTAGAGCGGAAAAAAAGACTCTCGACTTTACTACACCCTTTTTACACACAACCTGATATTACACATAATCAGCGTTCACTTGTTATAACTGAGTAACAGCGATTTAAATACATGAAGTCATTATAACGTAAGTGACGTCGCAATGATGTACCAGTTCTTCACTGGTGCTAAATACTAGGAAGAAATATTTCGACGTTTGTTTTTTTTTCATCATGATAAACGTGCTTAACTCAAATACAATTTCACTCTCGGAAAGTATAAGCAGCGCTCAACATCACCAACAACTATATAGTGAGTCCACAACAAAGCTGCGAAATTCTCTTTGCTTGCAAATTAAACTATCAGAGTCACCAGTCGTCTAGTACTTTATTCGTACAACTCCCACAACACCAAAATCACCGGTTAGCGTACTCGTAATATCACTTTGTGCATTGCGTTAACTTTATTGCATTGAAATTCAATTGTGAAATGTCACATATATACACATCTATGAGAAACGGGCTTGCAGTTGTGAACTGCGCTGCCAGTGCGTCATTACGACAAGACATACTTCGACATAACTTGCTGTATCCGTGCTGTTTATCCCGAATACCCTCTCTGAACTTACTGACTAGAGAATGCAACGCGATTTTCGTTCATCGATAAACCGGTAAATATTCCACTGCGTACGCTGAGCCAGTCTGATCAAGTCACGAGCCGTCAAGGCAAGAAATTTTAGCTTTGCTTTCGGAACACAAAAGTGACGTTTCCGGTTTAGCAGCGGTGTAAGTTGTTTGTTTTTTCTTCAATCTAGCTAAGCATTATTCTCCAGCGCTCTTAACTGACAAATCTTGCGGAAATTTGAGTTAAAATTAACGATATGGGTTCGAATCCATTCTTGTGCACCTGTTTCGTGTGTAAGGCTACACGGCTATGGCATAGCAGTAAAGAAACATTTTTCTTGCGGAACAGTGTTTCCCGTTGCTTCTCGAGGGCTTTCTGCGGCAATATTGATCGATCTTTCATCCCAAATTTCGATCGAAGCGACAAGGTCGACATCAGACCATATTTCCATGTTTGACAGCGTTCAGCTTTCGCAGTTCGGCAGGACAGCTGCACCAGAAAGCTCTCTGGATATAAGTAAAAGCGATGCCTAGTGTACGATTTGTCTGGCACGGGTATTAGGTTACTGCGAGCCGATTGCCGAAAGGCTCTTACTAAAACACTCTGCTAACGTAGCATCGGTCATGGTTTGTGCGTGCGTGTGCACTAACCCTAACGGAAAGCATGTAATCCATCGCGAGATCAATATGGCAATCATTCCCGCGTCGAAGGCTGCGCGCAAGCTGTTGGAGCGTGCGCCCCCTGACGTGAGAAAACAGTGTGCTCGGAAAGCAAGTGCTTTTTGCTCCTTTCCAGGCTTCATTCCTGGAAGGACCCGTAATACTGTGCGAATCGAAATATGAGCACGAAGCAAAGTGCCCCAGATGGTCAAAGTACTCCTAGGAGAACAGGCACGATTAAGTTGCAGCAACGCAGACTAGACTAACTATAACTTCGTTTCTTGCCCGCATGTGCCAAGCTGTGAAGTTACGCAACATGTTCGGTCAGTGATATCTGTAAGTTAACGCGCCCGGAGCTTGGCCTTCGCAATTGGCTCCGGTTGCACACTGGCGTAACTTGTCATCGATTTTAAGACAACACGGTTAGACAATGCTCCGACTGGCTGTTTATCCACTGCTGGGTAAAGTGGATAAAGGGATTGAAGATGATACTACAAACTGCTTCAGAACACGAGGAGAGGGAAAACGGAAAAGTATTGCACCTTGGACGAATGTTGTGGCAAGTGAGACGCATTCAAAAATCACAAACTAATTTGTTTAACGTGTACATCCTCTTCACTGTCTTGAAAAACAAAAACGTGGAATAGTTCTCGAGTTTGTACTGTTCTATGAGAATGAGCTGACACCACGAAATGGCAACGAGTGCTGTCTCAAGAAAATATAAAACTTCTTAAAAGCTCGTTTTTGATGTAAAGCCCGAAACTGACAACGATGCGGAGGCATTGTGTCTCGTTTTCACGCCTCGAATTCCGAGTCTCGAAGATTGAGGAACGTTTTCGGTCATTCCTATATCTTCATCATTCTTTTTTACTTATTTCATGCTAGTACCATGAATATGCTAGTGACAGGGCAAAACCGATACTTTTCGAGAGCGAATGGCAATATATGCCAGGAAATTGCGCTGCTACTTCCGCGATGAACGGAGACATTGGAAGCCAGTACACTTTCCTCTGCCTTCCACCCTCCTTCTTTTTTCTTGTCGGACATATTTGCAGACAGCTTTATGCGTTAGTGTCCTTTTCTTCGGCTGACTAAATAAAATATGACAGGCCCATATCTTATAAAATATGCACCTGTCGTCCGTCTGCCTCCCAGACCCTGGAAGGTGTAAGAGCCGGATTGACGTCACATAGGGTCAGGGAGTCACAAAAACTCCTGCTGTCTGTACTCGCTCAAGCCTCACCAAGAATATTTCTTGCTCCACGTTTCTCCGTAATTTACTGAGGTAAGACCGGCATTATTATTCATGGCCTGAGCGAGGAGCAGATATTCAAGAACACACGCACACGAGGAGAGAAGGCGTTCACAAGTCGTTTGTTTATTTTGTGTGACTGCGCCACGTAGCTGTACCATGTAGATGCAGATAACATTGACGTAGATGTTGAAACATCCACACATGTTTCTTCATTATTGCATATGCCTTTTTTTCCTTTCTTGCAGTATGTCTCTTTATTCCTGCTTTATTATGTATCCCCCTCGGCGTTTGGTATTCCTATGAACTTTGAGACTACGCCATGAATATTGACCACTGAGTGAATCGAAACGCGCCATGCTTTTCTCTTCGTTCATGGACGTGTTTACCCATGTCTCTAATGTCCAGGAAGCGAGCTCACTTTGTCTCAGGTTCCTGACAAACATTTTTGCATACCGTTCTCTTGTTTTATCACAGTGTATACAAGCCCTTCAGGCCAACTGATTCGTCTCTATAATATAAATCATATGATCTCCATTCAAGCATTCAGGTCAATGGCCTTCTATGATAATATTATGCTGCAACTATTAGTCCATAAGATTGAGTCAGAGCTATAACGATAACATAACGATCGCTGGTGACAGCTAGACCATATCGCGTTTCTCAATTATATCTATCTATCTATCTATCTATCTATCGATCTATCTATCCATCTTTCTTTCTTTCCTTCTTTCTTTCTTTCTTTCCTACTATCTAAACCCGTGATCGTTTTTGTCCCAATATGCTTTACTGCTCGTTTTCAGATTTTGCAAAGCGCTTACTTTTCTCTTTCTCTCTGTGTGTCTCGCTCTTGGCCGATGCGTTCCATGTTGGCATATAAAGAAAGAGAAGAATAACAGCAATGCACAAACGCTCGAAAAGGTTTCTTTAAATAACACTGCAGAGTTTGTGGCCACGACGGCCACAGGCTCTGTAATCATTGTACCTTGTTTTGACGGCCTCGTACAATGTCTACAAATACAGAAAACACACAAAGGGAACTATTGAAAGAGTTACCAGTACTTACTCAAATATCATTGTTGGCAATGCTCACATTTTCAAGGGCATTTGTTATCTATATTTTTGGGGAGTAAACCTTATATTTTGCCGCAATTTCCAAGTAGTCGATCATTTATTTTGTTCTTTTACTGTGCATCAAATGTGAGTTCACGCTCGATCACTTATTTCCTCGAGAACAAGAGTGGTAAGTGTTTATGTTAAGAGTGTGACGTTTCAGCTGCATGGTGTGTGTTTATGGTATTCTCGGTTGCCACACTAAAAGCGACGTCATCAGTTTATTATACGCCACGCCGTATTTCATGCGAAATTCCTTAACCCATCGAAATAGTTTCTCATGAGCAACACACTTACTAAAACTAGTAAAAAAGGGGTCTTATTCTGGACAGTAACAGAGTACTTTTGAGAGTGTGCGAAAAAAAACTTGTCCTCAACTTCTACGAATGTAGGTCTTTTTATAACGTGGTGCTTATTCCTCTGTAGTATTTGAGAAAGCATGCCGAGTGATGTGTCTTCGTTTAATAACTTCGTTTTGTCGTACACGTAGCGTGCAATCATATTAAACTTGTGACCAAGTGTCACACGTTCACCATCTTTACGCTGAGTCGGTCATTGGTCCACCCCTGCGTGCCAGTCATAGCGAGGTTACTACGCTACTTTCGGGAACACCCAAACAGATGTGAAAAAAATCTTGAACGTGATCTCTCGCAAGACCTTATCGCCAAAAGGGAAGCCAGCGCTTTCACTCCATCTGCTCTTACTATACACTTCAGAAACATGGTCTTGCTGGTGGTGCCCACTTATATATATCCAGTGGCCTTGCCTTGTATGTAAAGGCTATGTTAATTATTGAATAACACCAGATTATTCTTTCCGAACTTAAGTAACATGCCGACATTAGTTTGCAAAGCGAAGCTCTTAATGCTCCAGGTAAAACGTCTGGTGTCCGCAAAAAAAAAATAATAAACCTTCGCGCCGTTGCTAATCGATAGCCTATCCGTAGCTCCTCAATAGCTGGGTATATTATCGCCTAGCCGCGCGTGCGCCTTGGACCTGTCGCCGCTGAGCCCCGCCCACAGAGAGAGGCAGTCTGCATAGCCGCCGCGCCGAGCATGTCCGGCGGGGCTCGAGCGTACCACGAAAGCCACAGCCAGGCTAGCACGTTAGTTCAAGGCACTCAAGTTTGGACATTCCTGCATGGTCTGTGACAGGCTGAGGTTCGACTCTACTCCGTCCACGCTCAGAAAGGGCATCGCATCAGCCACGAAGGTCGCGTCAAGTCTCTAAGCTTCACTGTTTCTTAAGCTTTACACGGCTAGCTATTGTAAACTTTCTTTTTTTGTTTACTTGACCTTGGACATGATTGGCTAACGTGTTTAGACTTCTACAGAGAGCCAGTTAGGGGGACGTGGTATATGTCCGCAAAACCAGTCATATGTCTCTTCGGGCCCGTGGGCGAGACGCTTCTTTTTATGTAGTAGGTGCTGACGCTTTATCGTGCCCCTAAACCCCTGCTGCCACCTTCATTGGGCGCGGAGAACTTCACTATTGAGGCACAGTTTCCGCTCTAGCTGTTATTTTTAAATCTCCTTGGGAACACCTCGGGAAAAACAGTCTTCGGGTTGATATAGCGTAGCACGCATTACCGTTGCCGGAGTACGGCGCAAAAACGGTTACACAAGCGCCGTATTCGAGATTAGCGCTTTTGGTGACAGCGTCAACTGAATGACGCATAGAATTTGGTGCATTCATTGACTACTTGACGGTGGTCGTGCTTTGGAATCAAATATATCTAAACATGATCTTCTTGGAGTTCAGCCCCAGGGTTTGTGAGGAAAAGGACATGTGCTCGAGTAAGCCACCGCTGCGCGTGCAGAGGACGTGTGTATAAGGGAGCCATTATTCAGGAAATGGACATGGAATTCCCAGGGACTACCGATATGCAGGGTCGTACCCTGTAACATTTTTCGGGGAGTGTTTATGTGTAGAATGGTTGACTCTGGTGACTGGTGCATGGTCGCTGTGACGGATTGTAAATGTGTTTTTGCAATAAGGCACACTTAAAGAGCATAGGGAGAACCCGTCGGATAGCTTTTTTTTTGCTAGGCAAAACTATATGAAGGCTGCAGAATATCAAGCCAGGTGAAGCATGAACGACATTATTTCTAGCGTTGAACTGGAACGTGGTCACCATGCGGTAAAAGGAAACAAAGTTTCCGCGGGTGATAAAACAGCAGCAGAACGACGTAGCATGGTTGAAGTACTTCGGGAACATTTGCTGGCACTGCAGGCTGGTCGGTGGTGAATACAGCGCAAACGTAACAAGGCGCGAAGAGGACAAGAAACAGGGTGCTTACATACTTCAACTAATAGATTACCTTCTCACCAGTTTGCCTCATATGTTGGCAAACTCACTCGCAAGTTGATTTAACCGCACTCACTCAGATCTCGCCAAAAGTCTGAGGGAGCAATGTTTCGTTAAAATTGAGTCCAAGTCGGTTCGGTTGACAGGAATGTGAGTGAACCTGAGTTCTAGTGAGTCCGGTCGAAGAAACGTTTGAAGATTCTAAGACTTAGTGAGTCCTCGGGCCGAAATGTGCTTCTGAATGAGCCTTACAATTTGTTCTTGCAGACCTATAAGTTCAATATTTTAAGGAAGGTGTTCCATACCAGAGAAAATGTCGACCACGCCCCCCCCCCCAGGAAAAAAAAACAAGAAAACATTAGGTTTCTTCCAAAATACGTGGAAATACGTTTGCGCTCTTATCCCTACGAACTATGCCGAAGTACGCCTGAGATGCGGCAAAGTTACTTTCCGTGTCGCTGCTTCGCTCCAGCTGTTGCGTCTGCAGGCTGGGATACGAGTCCGCCGTAAGAACCCGTGCGGAAGAGAACGCCCGAATGAGTCTAAGCCGAGATACGACCGCAAGCCCTGCAGTTCGCGAACCGTATAGGTTAACCCGTGAGGTGGTCACCAGCCGCAGTGAGACGTAAAATCGCACGCTATGTGTACGTACTAAACGGAGACGCGTGGCGTGCTGTGAACACTAACACGTGGTGGCCCTGACCGCCAGAGACCTGAAGCTGGACAACGTGCTGCTGGACCAGAAGGGCCACGTGAAGATCGCCGACTTCGGCATGTGCAAGTGCGGGCTCGCCGACGCCGAGAAGACGTCCACCTTCTGCGGGACGCCGGACTACATCGCGCCTGAGGTGAGGCTCGTTTAGTCGCGCTAGTTGCATGTATTGTCGTTAAGAAACTGTACGTTGGGATGCCCCACGGCTCGAGTAGCGCCAGGATAAGCAATCACGGCGTATACGAATGCGGGCTAAGACACAAGTTGAGCATACGTTCACGTTAAAAAACCAGCTCTGCTGAATACCATAAGGTGAAGGAAGAGAAATCTGTGGGGATATCAGATGAATCTGAATTTCAATCTATTACGAGAAATTCTCTGTCAAAATCTGCGTGGACTTTTTGCGTGGCTTCGACCTCAAGACGGGTTATTCTCGATTTCCGTTTCTCGTACTTGCACATATTTTCCTTCCGCAAATGGTGCTGTTCTTTCTTTTTTTTTTGCTTTTTTGCCTTTTATCGCGTAGAACCACGCATAACCTAATTGCAGTGAAAGAATCAGGCGTGGTTGCGCATTGCACATTGCTTTACTATTTTTTTAGTAGTGAGCATATAATCCTCTAATATGCGCATAACGCGTACCCACAGGGAACATCATCTCTAAATCAGTTTCTGTCACATCGATATTAGCCGTGGTATCAAACAGTTCATAGAATGGATGGAATTATTGGTGATATCAGGAAATCGTAACTGACAATCATGGCAATATTCGTTTTTCCTTGACTAATTTATTCCAATCGCCATGTAGTAAACGACATATCTTGTTATTTTTTTCATTTGGAACAACCGATGGCCGCTTTAACGGCCTCGTTGACTCATCAAAAAAGATATTTGTGTAGATTTCTCGAAGTGCTATAAGCTTAGTTTCTGCCGCAGAGCCTTCAAAGTCGAGAAAGATGCATGATATGCCCGAGGGGCCTGCCCCGACGCTCCTCTGCCTGTTTCGTAGAGCACTTGTCATGCGTGCGTCGTCGTTCAGCATGACGATGCATGCGAGTCGAGCGATCGCATGTTATTCTGCTTTTATACTCTATAAACAGCTGCGCACTCGTCGCCTGCACAAAGGTAAGACCGGACTATTGCCATGTGACGAGTAAATTGATATTGGCATAATAATTTTCTGGGGCCTTCATATATTATTGTCTTTAATTGTTTCTCACCCATTTTGCTTTCCCGGGTACAGGGTAGTCGATTAGACATTTCCTCTGGTTAGGCTCCTTGTCATTTGCCTTTCTCTATCTGTTGAAATTGAAGCAATTCATTCCAAAAGAGGGGCAGAGAACGCAAGTGGGGTAGAGGCAGGGAAGCTTTCCTGTATGCCGACGCCACTTTTTTTTTTCCTCCGGATGTCATACACACCAACGCCTGCAATAACGCCTTCAGGTGGATTCAACTGGTACTTTTTTTCTGCGCTGTCAAATCTCTCGTTTATGAAAAAAACGCATTTTCTTTTGCGTGTGGTTCTAGCAGTAGTGTTTAACCCTTGTCTCAGTAAGCTGCCTCACTGTATGCAAGGCGTGGCCACGCCCGAGCAAGTACTTCCGGATACAGCGCAATATTTTTCTTTTGTATGCTTTCTACGACAGAGTGCTTCCCGAGGTTAGGGACTAGGTACGACTAGAGTTGGTTCCCTGGCTGAATGTACAGCGTTATTGCATTGCACCGACCCTGCAGGCTTTTGTGGAGCTGCTAGGAGAACTTCCGCGTTCGTATTCGTCGCGTTTTTTCACACGACCTTCATAAAGCGCACAGCGGGAAACGTCTTGATGGAACATTCCAAGATCGGTGCACACAAGATGGTGTAATCAGGAAAGGAGCCATAGGAGCTGTGCCTGCACTACCACAGCTCAGTAGTTACATCAGGTTACCAAGGCACATCGTTCAAGTGATAGAGCCATCTTCCATTCCCAGTAATTATGACACACAAGTAGAATTCGTGTCAGACCAAGATATTGAAATAAACGTTGTCGTTGCAATTTTTATTGATTGATTGATTGATTTGTGGGGTTTAACGTCCCAAAACCACCATTTGATTATGAGAGACGCCGTAGTGGAGGGCTCCGGAAATTTTGACCACCTGGGGTTCTTTAACGTGCACCCAAATCTGAGTACACGGGCCTACAACATTTCCGCCTCCATCGTCGTTGCAATTTTTACGTGAGCAACAAAGTTGTGCCATCTTCTCTTTCTTTCACGACATTTTATGTCAAACGCACATAACACTCGAACACTTGCGAGGACATAAGAGCTTCGCTTCGACGATAGAATGCGATAGCATATTCGGGCCCCACGTGCATCGCCTTCTCGATCGCTAGCCTAGCTTCGGTTCTCGTTGCATACCTGAACCGTGCCGTATAAGGAAACAGATGAGTTCGCATGTAACACAGGGCGTTTCATACCAACCTTGAATACATACTACAGGTACACTTTTGCAGTGCCCATCACTCAATGATTATTCCTTTTGCAGTCAGCGAATGGCCAGTCTTCGTAGGGCCACAAGTTAACGCAGCTGCCCTCTTTGTTGATGCTTTTACAGCTGATGACGATCGAATATATCCGCCAGCTCTGTAATGGGTGGGCCTTTAAAACACCAACTCCTTGCGCAATTTACATGTTTTGGCACCTGGCGCAATTCCACGTCCCTGACACGCAATACAACATGCGTCTAAACGCTCCTTCTACTGCATCACACTCAAGGTTTTTTTTTTTATCCAAGTGGTTTTCAGCAATGGCATGTCTTTGTGGTAGAACACCTGCTTGCCCCGTGAGAGCCTGGCTTCGATTCTCACTCGAACGAACCATTTTTATTATTTATTGTATTTGCATTTTTCTCGTTTTTCGGTCACAGGCAACGTTCATTTTTCGCTCGCTAAAGTGGACGCTATTACCGAAACAGGCACTGGCACCACAATTTCAGAGAAATGAACTCTCTAACGTTCTCGCGTTTCAAATTACCATCTCCCTCGACGCAACTGTCAGTGGCGTGCGACCAACATGACGGAAATTTTCCGCTCCTTTTAAGCGCGGTGCAGCGACTTTTAAGTCAGCCCTCGTCGAAATTGCGCCGACAAGTTTGTTTTGGTATGTCTATGATGCTGCGCAACTCCAACGCAATTTACGTTGGAATATATCCTTTAAAAAAATGGAGGCTGTTCATGTAAGCTTAACAGCATCATGTCGCACACAGTGCTGCATAATAACATTCGTGAAATTATGCAGTGTTAGCCACAAATAACGGCAGAAAGCAACCTTCTTGACCACGACTGTAGCCGAGAAAAAAAATTCAACGGCGATTCCGATACTGCCTAATGCAAACTCTTTGCGCAGCTATGTGTTGAGGTGAGGCCAACTGTGTTTGAAGGTCTACCTTTGCGCAAGGTATTGACTACGTTAAAAAACTGAATTTTTCTGGAGTAGGGTAGCACCCAGAATACGCAATTATTTGTCCTTGTGCGAATAATCGAGGTACCCACTGCACATTTTTAGGGTATTATGCCCATTTTCTTGATACTACATGGGGCTGATAAGATGAAGAAATATGGCTAATTTATTTTTTTTTTGTGCCAGTCAGGTCTATATCAGTGCAAACGAAAGAATATCCTGCTGAATTCGGCGCGCATAACATTTTTATTACTAGTAATTGGCACTTCATATCAGCAACTAACTATATTATTAACTAGTGGACTTTGCAGTAATATAATACTGTATTCACGGGGAGAATTCGCCTTTTACTCGGCCAGTCTCCTCCAGTGGGTGGCTGCCATGTGCGGAGGACAACAAGAAGAGCGGCACACTCATTTGTCTGCTTACATTTTTTTTTTGTAAGCAATAGTGCAGTTACTGTCCGTGGGATACTATATGTTTTCTTGGCCAGTCCACCAGAGTGGGTATGTACCATAGATTCCAGGCTACAAACAAACAACAAAATCGTTTGCCTGCTGATTGGTTGTTATTTTCTTCTTCTACCACGCTACATTACGAAGGTTACGGTGATTCCTTGCTCTACTTGGCGCTCGTATAGTATCCCTTTACAAGTGAGTTTAAAGCGCCAGGGTGGCTCAGGGTAGAAAACTCGAGTGTCACGTGGAATGACCGGGTCTGTCACACGCAATCACCGATTTCACTACCACTGGATCAAAGCGCACGATGCAGTGGTAGTGCAATAGCCATTCAATGCTACATGGATAAATATTTCTCGTTTCATTTTTTTTTCATGTCTTTTGGTTACTTTTTAATGCCTGATGGTTACGTCCGTGACGGCGACGGCAACGGCGACACCACTCAACATAGGAACGGCCGCTTAACAGCTGCGTTCTGAAATACACGGCGCATGCACTGCTCATTTGCAGCGGAAACGTGGTTAGTGGCAGTTGCGGACAGAGCGTTTTTTTTTCTTCTTGCAAACGAAACATGTGAATTATCTTTTAGTCGTCAGTAACCTAACTAAACTATGCGCTGTGACGGCCCTGGATGACAGTGCCTTATTTCGTTTTTCTTTCTTTTTTTTTGTACGCAAATTATAGCGGTTCGTTTCCACAGCGATAATCGACGGCGCTTCGCCAACTCTTGCTCTATAAGAGCTCAGCTGTTTCTTTCCCAAACTCTTTCGCGCAATGACGTCACAACGTTTGAAGCATTTAAGCACTGTGTTTACTCTTCCACGTTGCAAGGTCAGCCCTGCATCTTCTGTTGACGCATTGGCCGTGCCGCGCGGAGCATGCAGCGCCTCCCCGCCGTCTGCAATAGAACGGTGGCTTTCGACGCATCGTCATCACTCTTTTCGTCACGTGTCTCGGGGTCCGGCCGTAAATAGTCGCACGTCCCTTCGCCACCCAGTTCGTACATCTTTTAATCGCCGCTTTCGTCTCGTAACGAGAACCGACCTGCTTGGAATAGACCCTCTCCGGGTTTTCTTTTCCTGTACCCTACTTTAGTTATTTGTCTTGATTCATGCTCTTACGTATCACGTTGAATATATTCCTGTTCAAGGCAGAATTATGTAACCTTTATAGCATCGAAGCTCTCTTTGTCTGCGCTACGTCGTCGACATCGTAATGCTACTACCAGTAGCTGTCGCACTGTTGAGTTCTGTTGTTATTATTGTTGCAGGTGTCACGCAGGTCACGCGTCCAGAAGTGTGGAGTGATCAAAGAAAACATAAAATCAAATGCTGATGATGATGATGATGATGATGATGATGACATTGCCTGTGACTTCGCTAGCCCGTCACGTGAGCTTTCACGCTTTCAGTTTTACTGTAGGACGGCTTTTACGGCCTGGAACTGATTCACGCTGAAACTCTCTGTTTATCTTTACTTTATTTAATTTTTTTGCCTGTACGGCAGTCAATGTAGACTCTTCAAACATACATAATTTTTTTATACTTATACCGACGCTAGCGGTAATTGATGTCTTTGTCTACTCTACTCCACCTTACGTAATAACCTGCAAATAAGTACTTTAAATTATGAGCCTAATGACACAGTTTTACGACACGTCAAGACCTACTAGTTTCTGCTCAAGCTTTCAAAGCGACGCTGTCGCCTGGTGACCTGAACAGTTGCTGTACATGCCTCCTTTGCGTAGCAAATTACGCTTAGGCCTGGCTAGCAACCACACCTATGCGGCGAAGCTGTTTTCACGGTTTTTTATTATTTATTTTCACATTGGGTATAGTTTCGTCTTTTCTTTTGCACAGTTTGCGTTTGTAACCGTCATGACTACAAGTTCGCCGAGAATGATCTTTGTAGCGTCGAAGGCTGATGATTAACGTGACATGTGTATGAGTCGTGTCAATCCAGGTCTCGGCAGTGGTGGCGCCGAGAAATACAAAAAAATTGGCCTGAGCGTGAGCCTCTGTGCAACGAATGGTTGCTAGCGATGTTTGGAAGACACGCGCAACCATAGAGTTTCTTAATGTACACTAGAGGGAACTCTGGCGCTAGTGTCTATGGGAGCTGCAACACACGGCGCTTCAGCGAGCATGGGAATGATGGGTAGTACACACATTTGTCTAAACTTCGTCTTCTGGTCTTGTTTTTGGCTTCGTGTGTGTTCGTGTGGCTTGGAGCTGTTTTTTCACGAAACAAAGATCAGCAAATAGTCTGCGATTGTGGTTCACCACTTCCTTCTTTTAGACTTACCTTTCCAAATAGGGTCACAAAGTTTAAAAGGGTTGAATCTTTCTTTCAAAACAAAACCGAAACGCAGCAATGAACGAAGCCGCAAGTGCGATTCGCCGCCCGCAAGTACGAAGACTAGGCAAATGTGTGTACTACCCATCATTCCCATGGTCGCTGAGCGATCGCGGCGCCAGATTGCCCTGTATTTAATTTCAGGAAACTCTATGCGCGCAACTATATATATGCTGCCTAAAGGTAGCACATACGGTAACTCTAGTTACGTCAGTCTATGGAAAGTTGTTGCTGTCCGTACAGAATGCAACTGCTCTCGCACAGTTTACCGCCTTTAAACTGAGGAGGTGGGGAGGGTGCCGAACACGAGGCCTAGATGAAGAAATTGACATTCGCCGCTGTCGACAAATTTCAGCGGCAGATTTCCGGGAACATGATTCTCCGAAGCACAGAGGTGGCGGAGAGAGCAAAGTTGTCAACTTCGGATGTCGCCTCGTCGTCGTCCTCTTCCTGGCTCTGTACCCGGAACACTGCTCTGCCGCAGCAGCAGCGCATTTAGAACTGTGTCAGGAGGGTTCCCGGGAATAACCCGGCCACGGACCCCTTCGCCAGGCCACGGGCGGCCGCGAAGCTTTTTTGATGGCGGCACCGCTAAAGCGACGCCCCGGTCGCATTTATAGCAACCAGTGTTACGCCCGCCTGTTGCGCGGCTCTTCAGTAACGTCGAGGAAGACCCGAGAGTTTGGCTTTATTTTTATGCTGTAGGGGCCTTTTAATATTGTAGTTTTCGAGACAAATTTAGCATGAGTATTTGTTAAGCCGGCCATTGACAATACGATTGTAATATCAAGTAGTTCCTTAATAAATTGTGTAACCTTGAATTGTGTTCGTGTAGGCTAAATCAGATCGTGTTAGATTATACCGGCTCACCTATATCTCAGTTTCTAAAGACTAAAATGTAATTATAATCGTAAAATGTTACTTTGCTACTTCTAACCCTTGTGCTAGTTATGGAAAATTTGTGAACACGGGCAGCTGGAGGAGCAGACGTTTCGGTGAGCGCACTTTTTCAGTAATTCTTTGAAACATTTAAAAACCGCAGCATTGGAGAAGACAAGTCCACCTGTCGGCTTCACCGAGTGCCCGTGTTCACGAATATCTGATCCCCTGAAATCCTGCCTCAAGTTCCTTTTTAGCGTTTTTATCCCACTGCTGAGTATGTTAGCGCTTTCGCAGAGATGGATGTGAAAGATAAAATTGGATATAAAGCGTGACGCACGCACTGTTATAAGTTGAAAAAGGAAGCGTGTTTTTATTAGTCAGAACTTGGTTACAAACTTAATCGCACAACCGCTCAATACCACACATCGTACAAACGCACAACCGCTGAATTTCCTTGCACTTGGCAGACTTTCTTCGCTCACTGTTTTCGCTCAGTCTCTGATTCTTTTCGCGTTTTTCGCTCTGCTCTTTCGAACACAGGTCTGAACACATACACGCACGCTGACGCGCGCACAGAGGACACACTCACGCGCACTAATAGTTTCACGAAGTCTGAAGACGCGCTGCTTCGCTTCGTTAGTCGGGAAAACCTGTACAGTGTCGCACTTCCCGCAGGCAACGAGTGCGCAAAGTGTCGTGCTTTACATCTTCCATTCGAACCAGCATAGCACAGCGAAGTGAGGCTGCCTCCTTCGTGCACACCGCAGGAATTGGAGGCTCGCAGCCGATGAACACCCAGGGGGCCCCTTGAAGTCGCCAACGAACACTTGCACGACATAGCGCACTCGCAAAAAAAAGTAATTAAACAAAACTTAACGGATGAGGAGTATAACATTTCATATTTCGTGGTTCGTCACAACGGTAACGTGAAAGTGTGTGCTCATGTTGTGCTTTATTTGGTTATGTATCTTCGCCTAAGCACAGAATTTCTAGGGGTCGGGTCTCGATCTGGTGAAGTGGCATAGCAAGAATTTCTTTCGGGAGCACACAGTTCCTTCAAATGGTTCTCTTTCACTCTGTGCATGCCATGGCGAAACAGAACTTAAGAGGGGAGGGGTGGTGGCACGGGCGCGATGGGGCACACCCAAGCTCCACCACTGGTCCAGCGCATGCTAGCGCCTTTAGTCCTGATTCTCTTGGTTTTCTGCAAAAAAACGAAGAAAAGGCTGACAATAAAAAACAGGTTAACTTCTAAATAGCCAGTGCATGTTCTATTATGAAGAAAGGCAGATAAGACACACGGTTAATGCGCTTTTGCTACGAGTCCCCACTTATATCCGCATCATGCCACATTTTTACAACTGTCTTGTTGCTTTTTGGTTTACTGTTTGTTTTTCTCTTAGGCTACAGGAGCACATTCTCACTTTTTTATTTCTTCTATTGTACCATAAAAGTGATATTGCTGTTATGCTATATTGCGAATTACATCACGCACTGTCGCCACTGCTGTCTGAGTGATGCAGCCTAGTCAGGCACCTTTCGGGCCTTTTGCTGCGTCTCCTAAGACAATTGTAAATTGTCTTACCTTGAACAAATTCTGAATGAATGAATGAATGAATGAATGAATGAATGAATGAATGAATGAATGAATGAATGAATGAATGAATGAATGAATGAATGAATGCCAACAGTTCGCACGTTAGTACACATAACTCAGGACAGCCAAGTGCGAATTGCGCCCACTAGTCGGAGCCCTGCAATACTAAAATCAAATTTATTTCAAATGCTGGAGAGCAACAGTATTGGAATGTCAAAGTCAATTCTAAACCGCCAAAATGTGTACCAACATCAGGGCACACAATAATGACCGTAAAGTTCAAGATGATTACATTGCTGTTCTATAGTGACTATCGTATTATCAACGAAGAGCTCCGCACAATCATGAGAGGCTGTTACGATAAGATTACAATGAAGTATGTCTTAGAATATTGAATATTGTTAACACAATGTGGAGAAAATCCGCAGCTCTTTGCTACGTCCTAAATTTAATGAATCCCAGAAGTGTGTTTTGGTGGGCTAGTTGGTCGCACATTGTAAAAGGTAAAAACAGCACATTGTAAGAGGTGAAAAAATCTCTCATAGGCGGAGAGAGGGGGGTGAGGTTGCATCCTTCGCTACTAAATCTATATAAATATATGCGTGCACATGCACAGAGATTCCCACGAATATTTGCATAGAAGGTTCGCATTCACACGAATGTGAGCACCTGGGCATATTGTCTCAATGCAATACTTTCCCAATGATTCCGATGTGACAAGTTAATGCGGCAAGTTGCGAACATTGACAGACTACACAGACGTGCCACTGTGTGCCAGATAAGCAATAACCAGTGACTTATTAAGTTTTGTGCAAGGAAGCGCAGTGTCACAATTGAGAAATCTGTATACTTGTTAACCAATTACAGAATAATTTGTTGTTTCTTTGTTGTTGTTTCTTTTGGCACCGCACAGTTGTCTAACCTGACCACTCGTGCTGTTTCTTCGCATTTATGGTAGCGTTGAAAATTTTAGCCGCCATACGATGCAGACCATTTTTTTTCTAATTTCGAAAATAACTTGCGTAAGGTTTCTCTGTATTAGCATGAGGTTATATAATTTCAAGAAAATGTGTGTACTCTACAAACTCAACTTCGCAGCATCTCGGGGGTGCCTTCATATAAAACTTTAATTAATCGTTCCCATTAGATAGTCAATCGTTAATAATATTCTGTTCCCGTCGTTTCAGCCAATCGTGAATTGCAAACTTCATATGTGGGTTATCTTCCGAGCTCTCACGCTGTTTTTTTTTTCCTTTTTTCCTCCTCAACGAATCAAACCATTTCTTCCTTCGTTTTCAATTTTATCTCTATCTCTTTGTTCCACTTCTTTAAGGATGGCACACGTTTTACTACGAGGCCTCTGTCTATGTTGTCACGAGGTCATGACGACAAAGCACACAGGACATTGATTGATTGATTGATTGATTGATTGATTGATTGATTGATTGATTGATATGTGGTATATAACGTCCCAAAACCACCATATAATTATGATAGACGCAGTAGTGGAGGGCTCCGAAACTTTCGACCACCTGGCGTTCTTTAACGTCACACGGACCTACAACATTTCCGCTTCCATCGAAAATGCAGCCGCCACAGCCAGGATTTGATCTCGCGACCTGTGGGTCAGTAGCCGAGTACATTAGCCACTAGACCACCGCGACTGGGCACGAAGCACGCAGAACACAAGATGGTACTAATAAAGAGTTATTACTGAGCAAACCTGTGGAAAGGAAAACTCAGCGTACAAGCAATACGTGCTCACGACGGCGATTGCAGTCGTCGGTCGGCTGTCATGCGATAATTGCTGGAATGCACCGTCTCTTATGCATCAATGATCGAACCTTCTAGCCTGATCCCCGGTGCTCTCATAAGCTCCCGAATAAGCCTGACTATTCGCGTATTGCGCCTAATCTGAAGAAAAAATTTGAAACCATTGCCAAGCTTCTTAAATACGGCAACACAATCTGCGCTGAGTGCTGCTAGCAGTTTCCGTGAGTAAAACTCACCGAAATAAAAAATAGGTTGGGGGAGGGGTGGTTCGGGGCAATATAAAACGTGGCTGAAATGAGAGACGAAATATCAGCAAGGTTAGACAATGCTGCAACAACTTGCTTGCTATAGGATGGCCAGAGGAAAGTTGTAAGGGATGTGAAAACGTGATAGATGGTACGAGGTTCTAAAATAAGAAGAAACAATATAAGACACACAGAATAGTATACCACGCTACCACAGCTTCCCTGTCCACCTGAGTGTTACAGTGGTTACGGGGCTTGTTTGCTAACCAGGTGATTGCGAATTTCATCGCGTTTTGACGGAGGTGAAATACCGCAAATCTGTGTAATGTGCGATGTGCGCTCAAAAATTGCGGATAACTGGAGCCCAGCACAACAGAACGTACCCTATAACCATATTGTTAACGTCATCTTTATTTTTCTGTCTGGCGTGCAAAATCTTGAGTAATAAAAAAAATGTGACACCTTGAACTCCAAAAATACTGAAGCATTGCACTTACATCTCCAAGTTTTCAACCTAGTCTAGGTCAGCCTACGTGGAGTCTCTCTCTTCCGTCGACAAACAGTCATGCAGCTTCTTCAGCAGAGTCGGTAAGTTCCTTCCTGCCACAAGGATGGCGACAAATAGCGTCCCAAATTGTCTCTTCTCGGCAGAAGTTGTCGCAATGAGACATTTCAGCGACTCCACTGTGGAAAGAGAATGCGATCTCGAATGCCACGCTGAATCCCAAAAGGCAGAATGAGCAAAAGGGTGAAGTGGAAAAGTCAGAGACCCGACCTAACAAGCCAGTACCCGCAGCCCAAGCTGAAATGAATCTTGCTTAGCTCGTATGGATTACCACTGCTCAGTAGATTTCTACATGTCGGTGCCTCCCCGGTGACCTCTGGAATTAACTTTGAGTTTCTGAGTGACCATCGCTTGTACAGACATCGCGGTTCTGAAAGCTTGGCGCTGTTTCTCGTGCCTTGCGACACTTGCTGAAGCCTTAAGCAACGCGCGACACTGAGCAGGTTCTCATCGGTCTTGCACCGCCCTTCATGACCCGTGGGCTCTTACTGAATGGAGATGTACGCATTGCATTGTCGCAATACCTCCACAGCCCGAACAGTGGGTATCGCTTTGAACCGGCATTTCGCAGTATATTCCTGAAATATTCACGGACTCACCAAAAGCTTGCCGGGAAATCCAGGCAATCAAATATTTACTGAATTCCCGTCTATTTTTTTCTGCAGCATCCAAAATAATTCGTTTTTCCTTAACAAAGTCCCCACACGTTTGTTTCAAGACTCGTCGTGGCCTTCATATACTGCATAAGCACGGATTCGTGGGAAATAAATTCAAATATTACACATCCATTAGGAGGGCGTTGACTTTTGCGAGGTGGTGCTGAAATTCGAAGTTCCCATTGCTCTGTTTTCATTTTTGCATTGCCAAAAAAATAAAATAAAATATCAGGCAAGTGGCACAATGCAGTTTCTTTTTAGTTTGTTTTCAATTTTGA
Organism: Rhipicephalus annulatus; assembly: GCA_013436015.1. Lineage (NCBI taxonomy): Eukaryota > Metazoa > Arthropoda > Arachnida > Ixodida > Ixodidae > Rhipicephalus > Rhipicephalus annulatus. The sequence continues at coordinate 1,545,700 of WOVY01009991.1, forward strand.
ACGAACGAAAACGGTATTTTGACTTTTCTGGTGCAGAGTGGCACGTCCAACACGTCGGCGCCTTAAACGTAGTAAAAAACCAAGCAGCGTTTGGTAGGCACGCGTGTCGCTATAGGCACGTGTATTACCTAACGAGAAATTTCCAGGAATATATCTTCATAATTACGACCTCGTTACATAGAGCTTCTGGGCACCTTTCCATCGTATTGGAATATCTGCGACAGCGCCAGAAAGGGGTCTGTAGAATATTTTTCATTGCAAATGGGCTATAGACCCTATGTAAATAAATCACCTCTATCTAAGAAATAGATCACCTCTATCTAATAAAAGTTCTGTTGTGGAATTTAGGAACATTGATATAGAAAATAAATAATTTCCAACATTACACCACTTTTTGCACTCATCAGTATTTGTGGTGTTTAGGCAGTTGTACTAATTTTTTGCGGTATTTCACCGTGCATGGACATATGAAGGTACATAAAAACGCACCTAGAACAGATACGTACCTGTCAACAGTTAATCATTCGTGAGAGGCCACCAGGGGCAGCCTCAAGAAATAAAAGAAATGAAAGGAAGAGATGAAAATGTCAACAAACAATAATGATAAATCAAAAAATTAATAAAACAGCTATCAAACATGGTGTGCGCAGCTGTGTTGCTCGGTGCTGATTGGCTGGACCGTTTTTCCAACGGCCGGAATGTGTCGTTCTGAAATTCCATTTCAGCTTCGCTTATTGACAAAGGAATTCTCTGTCATGTGTTAGGTGACGTGAACATGAAAAAAAGAACGGCCGTTCCACAATCGATGTCATGGCGGCTGGCGGCGCTAACTGGCGCTATCTCGTTCAGTGCGCGTATATACCCTATAAATGTGGAAGGTGGGATGATTGGCTCCATAGCTTAGTGACAGATCACTAGATGCGTCATTCTATGGTTGAATGATCGGTCCCAGACACCGGAAAGCTTTCTTTTCGGTCACTTTTCTTCCTTCAAATGAACCTTGAACTTGCTTCTCACCCTTTACTTTCTTCAGCGTCACTCTGTGTTTTCATCATTATTGTGTCTAACAACGAAGCCAGGCCTTAAATTCACGCTTTTTTTTTCAAGCAGCTCCGGGTTGTGTCTGAGAAAACAGTAACGATTGATAGTTAGCGCCCATTGGTTGCCTCTTCTCGTGCCTTTGTACGGGTCTCCTCCGTAGCACCCATGCAGCGTCAAATGCCACAGCATTTGTTCGAATTGTAACGACTACCCCGAAAGAGCGCTTTATTAGCGCGGTCTTGTATGTCTTCCGAGGTGATTCCGTCGGATTACCCAATCGTGATCCGCCTATGCTGCGGGACATTGACCATGACCTGTGTGCTTGTGAATACGTTAAGTTCCGCTCGTTTTGATTCGTTGTTACTCGCTTGTTGCTCAGTGGCAGAAAAATGGCCAAGCTCACGAGGCAAACGTCTTTTTGTGTTTCCCCACGAAATCTGCGCATTCCACTATGCCTTTGAGAAAGAATTTCTAGCATTTTGGTATGACGTAAAGGTCACTCGTTCGTTTTGTACACTACAGTGATACAATTGAACAAAATGAAAACAATAGACACCCATGTGGGTGAAAGGCCCGCTGCTCTCGCAGGCACACACACACACACACACACACACACACACACATACATATATATATATATATATATATATATATATATATATATATATATATATATATATATATATATATATGGGGAGTGGGGGGGATGAATGAATGCGTGTGCCTGTACGTGTATTAAGGGCTTGTCTTGAATTGAAGATTGAGTAAACTATATTTCTTATACAGGCAAGGTAAGTGCTCCTGAGCACAAATTTGGTCTAGCCATCCGGTAGCTCTGAAAGTCGGAACTTAACGTGCAACTACGTTAGAAGATTTATTCACCTCCTCACAGTTAGCACTTCCTAATGCACGCTGAAGCCGACGAGTGCGTTGAAAAATTGAGGTCAGTACCGACATGTGCCTAGAAGTATTGCATCTCTGAAATAAAAAGGGTGGCGCCTTCTGACTGTACTTCTCTGAAGACACCTCCAACTGAGGTATTGAGAAACATTCGTATAACTGAGCACGATGGGGCCTGTTTTTACATCCTTCTATCTATAGCGCTGCAGGATTACGAGGATCGCTCGGCTCGTTGCTCCACAGTCTCCTTCAGCGCGACGGCTTGATGCTGTGAACCTAAGAAGTGTCCACATCGCTCCCTGCAGGGCCACCCTTGTCACCGTCATCCCTCACTCTTCCGTCGGGCAGGCCGGCATGAGATCGATCACCAGGCAACTAGCCAACGATGCGTGGTGAATTCGATCACGTATACTCGGTTTCCTGTCAGGAGCGCCCGCCACTTCAGAGCTGCTGGGCGATCGATTTCCGAAGGCGTCCGGTTACCGCCGATTGAAAGCCCAGTGATCGTCTCTTACACGCGCATGCCTTCTCTTAAGAGCCTCTCTTCCCGCGTCGTCCTTCAGAGCTACACACCCACGCTTGCGTGTGTGGCTCAGAAGGACGCGTATTCTTGTACGCTGCAGCAGCTGAGGAAAGCGTTTGACAAATAATAAACGACGGACGGCTCTTCCACGAGCCGTCGAGTTCGATAATTCCTGTTCACTGACCACCAAGCCATGGTTTTTTTTTTCTCGCGAATAAAGTTGAAACCGGAAACTTTCTCCGAGTTTCGCAACTGTTGGCCCACGCACTGACGTCGGAGCTCCGCCCCCCCCCCCATCCTCGCCAGCTCGTTTCGCAATATTCAGCCTCGTACTGCGGAGAAACGTAGAAGTGCTGCGCACTGAGCCGGCGATACGCTGATGCCAGAGAAGGAACACGTGCGCGTTCATGTGGTCCTGCTCAGTGCCGTGGTTGTTGTGATCTGCGCTTGCACCATCACTGCACCGCGCACTTCATACCTGATGGAATCACTAAACGTTATAGGACTAACGCCTATTGTAACGTACATGAAGCTTGAGCACAGCTGTAGAGAGATGAACGAAAGCGAGAGAGAGGAAACGCAAAGATGTTAACCACTTTGACATAACTGGTATGCTACCCTGCACAGGGGAAGGAGAGATTGAAAGAAGAGTAAAGGAAGAGGGAAAGAGAGGGGAAGTTGCCCTCAACGATTTATTAGTAGTAGTATTTGTAAAAGGCGAGTTGGTACAGATCGATTAGGGCATTGATGTAGCGCGAAGATGACAAGGACAAGAAAGTTTACACCACAAGCGCCTGTGGGGTGCACTTTCTTGTCTTTGTCTTTTTCGCACTACATTTACGCCGTAACAAATTAGGAGTCCGAGCATTTCGGCCCCCTGCGTGACCAGTGGACGCTTCTTCCCTTGGGCGCCGATCCAGTCGAGCCTGGTAGTGATGGAAATGGTGGGGAAGGTAAGCGCAGGGCTGCCGAACAGAGGAAAAAAAGTAACAGTTTTGCCGAAAGCGTGAAGCAATGAATTCGATAGCAACATATTCGAATGTTTAACAAGCAAGGTTAGCCTTTTTAGGAGCAATAATAATTGTAGTAAACATGTGCTTGCTAAGTAACCAAGTTTCTCGCGGCGCGGCCACAGTATATAACCACAGCAAGACTTGTGCGTAGTTACTACGTTTTTTATACAAAGTTGGGCTGGCAATCTACTCATTTAGATCCAATCTTACGTAACTCTACAAAATGCTGGTGTAAGAGAAGACGGCTGCTCGAGGTAGATTTTTGGCACTGTTTTCTCGAGTTCAGACCACAGCCTCTAGAAGCTACAACCTGCTGGGGGGGGGGGGGGGAACAAGATGCACGCTAATTGTTGCCGCCATAGCGCGGCAGTCATTAGCGCCCCCTCCCCTCCATCCATGTTAGCTGGCGAGATAAGCATGCGCGTACACGAGCCCGGCCTGAAAGGCGATGTTCACTCTGCAGAAAGAGGAGAGTAGCGCATCCTTCACCGTATATATACACACATATATACATGTACGTGAATGACGGCGGCGGCAGCGGCGATGGCGAAAACCAGCCGAGACTGTCCATATAATTGCTATCGCGATGAAACAGCTCTACATACGTATGGGTGCCATTAGTACAGCACGACCTGATGAATAAATAGGTAAAAAGGGGTGATCAGGCAATTCATTCGGGTGTGTCGCAGAAGGCGAGCGGGGACAGACAAGCGGGAGGGTTGTAACCCCATTACCCGAGTACACCACCTTCAGTCACGACCAACTTCAGCCAACCGGTGAGAACTACAGTTACCGCCAACTGCCACATGTCAATGTGTCTTCCCTTCAGGCGGCGCCAGTAAGTGCGCCACTATAAAGTCCCTGAAAAAAACTAAAGTAGCGCCAACCGCACCCCTTTGACTCTACCACCTCTCCCAGCAACCACAGCAGCGCCTCTAGATTGTCCACCAGCAAACTGCGAAAGTGAACGCAAGGCCTCCGAGATTACGCCGTGCGCCCGCAATCTCGGAGGCCATAATGAAAGCACGCGGGCGCACTGGATGTTCCAGACGCTTGGGCAGCTCGGACAATGCTGCGCCGTGTGTTCATCGAGCAGCCGTGCCTCGGGTGTGTTGAATGGATACGCCGGTGGCGTCTGTTCGTGGAGCGCGCGCTCGCGAAAATGAACCAACAGTATGGCGTTTGCGATGCCTTCACAAAAGCTAGTGCGCCATGCTGCAGATTCTTAGCACCGCCGAGTTTACACGGACAGCAGTGGTGCTGCCATCGAGAGCGTCACGGTGATGTTTTTGTCACTGCCTGCCACTTGTCTTACATACACGTCACATCGTCGTATTTAAGGTTACTTTTTATTTGTTTTTAATCACTACTTCGGTGCATCGCCTAGAATCGCATCGCCCAAATGAGATCTCACCGAAAGATTAGCGCACGCCCATCTTTGCGGCCAGGAGCAATACAGCCCCTCAATTGGCGTCGTTTACTATTTGCTATGCACGCGAGGAAAGAGGAGCCTGCACATTGACACGAATGGCGCTACTTTAGTTTGTTTTAGAGACTTTGCGCCACTACAGGCATGGTCGTTCAGCGATAGGTTGCCTGACAGCGTGGCGTTTAGCGCCACTGAACCTCACTAAGTGATTTCATTAGAAATATATCAACATAACACGAGCTGCCGAGAACTCCGGTTGTAGCCCGACGATGACGTGCGCACGCGAGACCACAAGTATGGCGAGTGCCACGCTCATACCTTTTGTGGATGACGTGACGTGAATACTTCCTATGAATCCTTCCTACGACGCAAAAAACTGTCCTTGGTTTTCATCTAGAAGCAGGTCACAATTTGGACTCTGACCGTCGCGAATGAAAACACAAGCCTTCGTGTGTTTTTCATAAGTATACTGCGAATGAAAATGTATTTTCATTGAGAACGAATCCTCTTCGTTCGCATCTGTACTCTCCTAGCGTATTGCATGCTTCAAGCTTTTTGTCAATATTTGGGGCAAGTAAAGGCTGGTCTCTTAGCTATGGGTGAAGTGATCCAATGGTCGCTGCGACATTCAGGATAGTCCACTGCTTAATACATTTGTTATCGCCTTCTTAGCTGCTGAGGCGTGCGTTGTTTTCTTGGCCAGATTGCTGTGCCTATCAGCATTTCTGTTTTTTTAACAGAATAGTTGACGCGTTCCCGTTCGACCCACGCTTCTTAAGACCACTCATCTGAGTGGTTCCACTGTGCTAGCTAGCTTGAGATGACCAACCTCAGTTTGAAGAAATCACAATTAGTCTGACAACTGCAGTTTGGCTTTGCGTATGAAGACCTTACGCCAGAACTATATCGCTCTGACGGAAGACCGCTTTGCGAAAATAGGATCCTGGTACCTTCGCATGTGGTTTTGTACAAGCACGAGGACACGAAAACATTATTATGCTCCTCTGGGCCGACCGGACTTCACGAACGTTTGTGAACCCTCCGAGCGTGTTCAATCCTTCACGTAAAGACTGTGTGCTCGTATTTTCCTCTTTGTCTTATCTGTTGTCCTCCCTTTCCACCCTACGAGGAGGGTAATCAACCGAGACCTTGCTTGGTCAACCTCGCTGCCTTTCACTCTGTCTCTCTCTCTCTTTGCCTCTTTTATACTGGGCCAGTACCTAATTCCACAAGATACAGAGATACCGCAAATCACAGACGCGCAATGCCTTTGACTTGACGGCGGTGAAGAATTGTGTTCAAGTGGGCTCGAAATACTTTGGAATGGCGTTATGATCCTGAGAATGATACGAAATTAGTTTGCTTTGATAATCGTGCACCTCGAGTTGAGAGCAGACTATATGAACTTTGACTGATACTCTTGTGCTCAATCACAGCCGAACAGCTGGCACAATGGTCGCAGAAGCACTTGCGCAAGATATTCCTGTTACTGCCCAACCTTATTCACTTGAAGTTCAGTAATAAAAATATATTTGAGCAATGAAGATTCTTGCACTACAGAATCATTAAAAGGATGTTGCTTCTATAAAATATATGGCAGTGATTCAAAACGCTTAAACGACAATGCAGAAGTGTAGCGAACGGTTGTAAATTCGGCGAACAAAGTGCAAGTAGCTCGCCATGATAACCAAACAGGTAAAGTGTCACACTTCTATGCTCAAGGATGAAGGTTCGATTCCTGGCCACGGTGGAGGAATTTTTTCGGTTACAAAATGCAGAAACACGTGCGTACTTTAGTTTTGTTTAACAGTAACTCCGTGGTTAAAGTTAATCTGGAATATTTAGTTGTAGTGTGCCTTATAGTCTCGTCAAAATGTTGGGATGCGAATTCTCTGTGCGTCACGAGCAACTCGCATTTACAAGTTCACGTATCGTTGTGAAGTCTGTCACCAGAAAGTAGAAAAATAAAGGCGTGCCGTGGCAGAAACTGTCCGTAAAAACAAAGCAGAAGTCAACGTCGTGTTTACCTCCTTTGTTGTAATGCCATGGAAGTGTACCTTATGAAATGAAACTGTGTCAATGCATTCCTGAGATCTCAAAAAGATCGTGTGCCAAGTAGGTTGCCTTTATTGAAGAATACAACTTATATTTTTATTTGTTTTGATCATACAGCTTGTATTTTTAGGTTTGCTTTTTATAAAAATTAGACGCGAAAATATATTCGATGCTGAAAGGGAAATTCAGTTTGTCATTTCTTATAGTGTGTGCACTATGACATTATACTGTATTAATGTCCATATAGATTCTTATGCGTAAGTCCTAAGGCATCTGAGAAAACATGCGCATTAATTGAACTGTACAACTTATATTTGCTTTATCTTTTTTATTGTCCAGGTTCTATTGAGAATTTGTTCTATTTGTAATGTAGAGTACTGAAAACATTGGAATTTGGTACCCTTGCACGCTTTATTTATTTAGATGTCCATTCGCTTCGGTCCTGTACAAAGACCAGCAACTGCGGTCATGGTGGCAAGGACGATTTGAGTGAGCCAGTGGTCAGGCCTTTCTCGTCGATCATTCCGTTCACTTAAGCTGGAAGAGAGACAAACTTCCTTCTCGATCGTTTTCTAGGCGCTTCGTCCTCGAGTAAAATGAAAGTGGCTTGCCTGAAACACGAGAAATCGATGGGATATCTACGAGATTGGAGTGAAGCCGCCAGAGAGAGGAACTCGCAGTACGATAAACAACGAGAACGCTCAAGAATAAACGCGTTTCTGTTTCGATGAGGGTCAAGCAAAACGGTTCAACAAACGTGCAAGGAAAATAAAAACTATACTCAAACACTTGGTGAGCTTGGCACAGAAGCGGCCGCCCGCCGAACCTCGTCGCTGTTTTTAGCTGGAGCGCAGGCGTTCTGCTCCACCTCAACAGTACCATGCAGTGTAAGAAAGGCTATGGATTAGTCACGCCAGGCAGCCAAGGGACCTGGTGATACCGAAAACAATGATCCGTCACTTTTATTCCTCTGATACGTATAAAGGTCACCCATGAATTAACTGAACGTAGTGGGATATGAGGAATACTGCGACATTTGCAGCAGCTGCCGCAGTAATACTCGTTTCTTCTCGACATATGCGGGCTGTTAGTTTTTGCCGCGCAGCACGCAACTGTTGAGGCGGAGTGATCTTCCCTGTCGGGGCGTCGTCACATTGTCGGCCTCCTTTGCTCGTGTCTTTGCGCTTGTTGGCGGCTCATTAAACGTTTCCTTTGAACTGAGCTGTTCCGCCTTTTGCTCGAAATTCGTTCTCGCCAGGCATTACCGCCCCGGAGTGGGCCCGACGAATGACCCAGACGTCGTTAAAATGTTACACTCACTCTCAGCACGTGATCCGTAACGATCACGAAGAGAACTTTGTTCGTTTTTTTTCTTTCTCTCCCTCTCTTTTCTTTGAAGCCACGACAGCAATAAGTCCTGCTCTAAGACGGATCCCTTGACGACGGCAGTGCTCTTGGCCACGTACTTCGACTCTGAAAACGGGTGCGAGAAAAGGCGCGAGAGCAACCTTCACCCTAATTAATGCAGATTAAACTTCATTGGATAAGACGACTACACAGATCAATGGCTCTCCTCTTGCTGCATATGCTCATTCGTAATAAAGGCAGATCCATCTAATTTTTTGCAGACATTTGCCTGTATTTGGAAACGGCACTCTTGCCCCCACCGTAGTAGCTGAGCACGTAGAAGGGTGTCGCAAATCCACGTCCTAGCAAGCTCTATCTTCCTTTTGGTGTCATACATAATTAAGCCCGGCGCCCCGTGTCCCAAGCATTTTTCATTGCACGGAGTAGTTGCACACTTGTCGCGCTGATATCCTCTGCTTATGCATATACAATGGTCCACCCATCGCATATAACGGCGCTTCAGAACCAGCACCTTTGACTGAAGCAAAAGTCGTGGCATTTTCTCGCTCGCTGGGTGAGTCGGTTCATGCCTATGCTGGGAACGGTGGCGCTACAAAGGCGTGCTTTTGGATTATCTTCACCCTTCTTCCCGCGTTTGTCGATTTGCAATATTAAGAATTCACTGGATCCTCGACGCATTCGCCTGAGACGAGCGAAAGGCGAAAGCCATCATCCCCTTTTTTTCTCGTATCAGATGTTGCCCCGCCATCCTTCGAGAGCTCTCTACACGCAGCGTCGTTTTGCATGACCTCCAAGATTAGGCGCAACTCACTTGGGTTCCGTATTGCCTCCGTAATCGGACCACTTCTGGCCAAGTTAGGATGTAATGTGATGACGTCGTCATGTGTCCTTGCGTCACGTGACGTCTCAGTGACGTCATAAAGATGTCCCACATTTTGGTAATATGTGACGCCTCTCGTGTCGCCGTGACGTCATATGGTGTCGTCATCGCTTGATTCTTTTTTGCGACACTTGTCCCCTACGCCGGGGGAAGCCGACGGTCAAATTTCATGTTTATTGAGCTATTCAAGCCTGTCGCTTTAATAAGTGCCAATGACAGGGTTATGAGACATGGTTCTACGGGATTTATATGGACTAACTTACACCTAGATTTAGGCACACTATGGGCCTTTATCAATTTCACCTTCTTTCATTTGTATGAGTAACCATTCCCAATGCAAACGTTTGCGGAGCTTGTACTTCGGAGTCGCTAAATACAGGCTGTTGACTGGTGCACGCAAGAACTGAAAGCTGGGCGATTTTGTTACAACATATATAAAAGAAATGAAAATAAAGAAACAGACACATGCAAGAAGCGGCGAGAGAGTAGCGCTAACTCCACGCTACAGTTTGTCTCGGAACCCGCGCCTGCTTATCACTCAACAAAGATCAGAAAACCACAGTGCCACCCATGAACGCATCCTCCCGCTCCCACAATAATAGACAACAACAGGCTGCGGCATCCTAATCAGTTCCTAAAACGAAAACTATAAACGTGGATAGCGACGCAGTGCTACCGCAGTCGTGGCAATTGAATCTCAGGGCCATGTATCGCATATTTTATAAGGTGAATAGGAGGTACAAGGTGAGTTTCAGACTAAAAGAATCTCTCTTTTTCTGACAAGTAGTACAAAACGTCACGACTTGATGGAAGGACACTTTATACGCTGCGGTAGTGTACACCACGAAATGGTGATTCAGGCAGTGCCACAATCAATGTCTTCTGGCACACGTTACTTTCAGGTCTCTCGGTTCTGTTGCATGGACGCTGAAAAGCACGCCACGCATTAACGCTGTCTAAGCTGAAACTCATCAAAATGTTTGTTTCTACGCGAGTTTTCTTCTTTTTCTTTTCAGAAAGCACGACATTGCATGCATCCCTGCACGTGTCTACCAGTGATTCAACGCAGAAGCGTAGCATCAATACTGTGTACAATGTTCTATGCAAATAGAGTCTGTGCTTTTCATTCTTTTTTGCAATGCGTGGAATAATGTATTTCGTGTTTACCAGGGGAACGCGCCACGTGAATCAGAGTGGCACCGAAACTGCGCTGCGAAGAAAGAACAACAAACAATAAACAACCAAAAAAAACGGCACATGTTACAAATATTCGTTGCAATTTGGTATACTTTATGACCGACATCGTATATATTCGTAACTTAGGCAGGCAGTTCTCATCGCAGCTACAAGTATCTTAATGACATCGCTTCATTTGTGCTTGTTGTTGATCTATCTATAGGCACTCTTATTATGAAAGGCTTGTACCAAACCCCAAAAACATTTGACCATAGGTAATAAGTTCAAAAGAGAATATCATTTTTTGAGTGCTTTTTTTTCAAACTAGGTTACTTATTTTTAACTATTTACGCAACAAACCATCTTGTAGAGCAGAGAAGATTGAAGTTGAGCCTTTCATCGGGAGCACACTGCCACGTGGGGCATTGGCCAATAACTGGGTAGTTCTAAAAAAAAAGTTATAACTGTTTAATGCTAAAGAGTTTGTTCTAGCTATGCAGCGCGAATTTTTCCGCAACATATGTCAAATTTAGAATAATGTAACATCATTCCTCTTAAAACGATGGTTTTTGGTTGTATCCTGTAGGCCCGTGTGCTCAAATTTAGGTGCACGTTAAAGAACCCCAGGTGGTTAAAATTTCAGAAGCCATCCACTTGGGCATCTCTCATAACCATATGGTGGTTTTGTAACGTTAAACTCCACATACCAATCAATCAGTTTGTTTCTATCCTTTTAGTTTGCTTTTTTTGTCATTTGCAGCAATTTCGAGATAGTCTTCTTTAGAAAATAACGCATAGTTTTCAAAAATTGCCTCTGACAGACAGCATATTTTATACTGTACTCCTATAGAGCATGATCGCATCGTGTCTTGGAAATCTTTTAAAACATAAGTGCTTGTTTATTTACTCAAGCAATATTTACTCACTGATTCTTAGTGATTTACTTTACTATGCAAATTACAGTTGACACATTCTAGCCGCCGAGTCTCCAAGTCATGTTCAGGTGGAATAAAATTATAGTGTAGCTTAGATTTTTTATGTGGGTCGTTGAACGAGTTATAAGTGCGCAGTTGCCTGAAATAATTTTTTTCCTTGTGCACCGCAGGACAATACTGACTTTAAGTTAATTGTATTATGTAGTATTCGTTCGGGAATAAATAACTTAAAACTCATATCGCCTGGTATACGTGTTCAAGGTTTGTACGCCATATGAAAGAACAGGCTGCAGTGCTTCCGTTGCTATATCCTAATGCAACAAGTTAAACATTCCATTCATGATAATGCATTTCCTATATATGCTATTACATACTTGAAACCATAGCGCTGCTAATGTTCCCTGCTTGCAGTGATCAAGTCAGCGACTACGGGTATGCTATATGCCACAGGTTTTTTTTGTTTTTTTGGTATTACTGCCCTGTCTAGTCTGCCGTGGTGCTGTAGTAGTCACGGTGATCGGCCGCTCACCCAAAGAAGGTCTCCGGTTCAATACCAGCTGCAGAGGTCACATTTCAGTGTCCCGTGTACTTTGCGGTGGCAGTTCACGTTAAGGAACACAAAATGGCCGAAATTTTGAAGCTTTTTACTACAGTGTGCCTCATAGTAATACCGTGGTATAGGATTGTTAAACTCCTTAAATCAGTATAATCATACGTCATCATAAAGAGAGGGGACGTACAGGCACCCCCCCCCCCTTTCGTGCCGTAGTCGGTGACAAGTGACCCTGCTGTTGTGAACACTTCTTAAGCCGTCCCTTCAAACTGAGCAAGATCTGAATGTGTGCTATTTGACTGAACAAGACTCCTCGCGCAACCCAAGATAACATTCGAGAAACTGCAATGAAGTTCATGCCTGCATCTTGCGTGGCACGATAGCATAATTAAATTGACGAATCAGTCACCTCGGTGTTAATGCATAAACGTACTGTTTTCAGTGAAGCACGTCCTTGTGCAACGCTTTATCGACTGATCTCTATGGCGTCGCTCCCTGAGCGGCTGCTGGCATAGTCAACTAATCAACCTATGCGCTTTCATTGCTGCGCTTTTCTGGTTTAAAACTCTAAGAATTCGCAGTTTTCTTTTGCGTTTGCGCTTATCGCGTGAGATAGTTCCGTCTTTACACTCGCCCACGCCAAGCAATCTTTTCGAGGAAAGCGGTCGGTTTCAACATTGAAGGCACTTGGTCGAAACACATCACAAATCGAGTGGACCCAAAGCACAAGTGAGGCTCTTAACGTATTTCTGTCAAAATTCTAAAACTGGTAACTCCTTACGAAAGTTCTGAGAAATACTGAATTGCGTCCGCAAATACTTACAGCTTCCCCTAAAATAACGTTTCAGGCGGCCCTTCTAAGTATCTAGATGAGTTTACTAAGAAAATTAGGATATTCTAACTGCCTCCCCTTACGCGAGCCAATGCTTTCGCCAACATTCTGAACTCGCTATAACTCTTCTTCATCGACATGTTCACGGTCTCGAGCAAAGTACTTGCGGAAAGGAATAACGTGAAAACAGCTCTGAGTCTATTGAACTTCATTAAGCTCACTGACTCAACAGCTCAGTGAAGACGTAAATAGTTGGACACTGGGCAAAACTATCTAACAGTGCGTATAAGTGGCAAACGCTTTGTTCAATGCTTTAAGCCGCTATGCGTTTCACTTGAGATCCTCACCTCGCATTTCAACAGAGATAAGATTTCCTCCATCATGCAGAAGACCAGAGCTTCCGTAACATCAAGTGGGGCAATGTTTATCCCTTGAAGACTGCACTTGTATTTCTCGAAGCTAAGGCCACCTTCAATGAAAGATTCACGATGTTGGTGCGTGGGCATTTGAAAGAAGCCGTTAACGAACGATATTTCCAACTATGCCTTCTAGAAGTGACCCACGCCGGCTAACAAACACGGAATTATACGCTTACGCCTCAACGTGTGCGGCGATCGACGGCGTTGAGTGGTAGCAACTGATAGCGCCTGAGCTCTTCTGAGCCTATCTTTCAGAACTCGTGGACCATCTTGGGATTAGCGCTGTATCTGTAGCGACAGGTCACCCTAAGATTAATTGCTTATCGGCTCGTTCTTGTACTTCTTGGAGTCTTCTTCTTTGCGATAGCTAAAGATGATTTTCTTCTTTTAGCCCTTAGCTTTTTCACAAAACAAAACAATTCCGAACATTTTTTTTCTAAAGACATTAGTGTCATGTTGTTTTGATGAATACTGTTACTTGAGAAAGTTACTCTCATGTGTCCTAGCATTCTCGCCGCCCAAGTGTGGTACCTATAGTTTAAAACTCAATTCAGCAGTGCATTAAGCTGTGCAACATATTTAGCAGTGCATTAAGCTTAAGGAGAGGGGTACCAGCTGTATTTATTTGTGGACCTAGGTCCACTTGCGTGCATCTCAATTGAGCTATTGAAACAAAGATAACTTCATAACTACGTCACGAACCAAGAACTTCGGAACATTACCGAAACAGTGCATTCAGGTCTTCCTCAACCGGGAGAAAATATGGGGTAATGCCGGATTCAGCTTCAACATAACACAGCTACAGTGTAACATTTTGGCATTCACAGTGCGCAAAACTCTCTAAAAGCTTTGCTATATCTTTGTGGTTTCACTGTTTGGTCTCATCATATTCCCGCATTCAACCTGCAGAGAAGAGCTCGCGCAGCAAAAAAAAAGAAGACGAAGTTCTTGCCTGGTCCTTTTTACGAGCGCCTTGCATTTAATTAAAGTGAGCTCTTCTATATCAGACTTCTGCTGTGTCTGCGTCGTGACGCTGGTGGAGGTGCTGGGTACATGTCAAGGACACCTTCCAACAGCCCGGGATCTTGTCCACAAAGGCTTCCTCTCGTGGAAACACCCGTTCACCACGCCAGCCGCCGCCTGTTAGGCCTGAGCCCAGGGTTTGGTACTTGGCCGGAAAACATGACCACACCCGGAAGCAGTAGCCCCGCCAACACCAGCCCAAGCACGACACAAGTGACTGTTCTCTCCCGAAAAATTCCTGTGGACTTCCACGGTAACACATATGAGGACGCAGATGACTGACTGGCTTGAGTAGTTTGAGCGCACAGTCAACGTTAAGGGGTGGAACGCCGCACAGAAGTAGGGGTACTTGTATTTCCCTCTTCTAGACGCGGCTCGCACATGGTTACGAATCGCGCGTGGTCAACGTGGGACGAGTTCCGGCGGAAGTTCCTGGACACCTTCGCAAACACCGAAAGGAGTGAGAATGCACAACGACTTCTCGAATCACGAATTCAAAAGCCAAACGAATCTGTTGCTATGTTTGTTGAGGACATGGCTCGTCTCTTCAATCGAGCCGATCTCGATATGTCCGAAAGCAGAAGGATCAGCCACCTCATGTGCGGTGTTAAAGAGCAGCTCTTTGCTGGTCTCGTGCGGAACCCACCTTCAAGCGTCGACGAAATTTCGAAGGAGGCGACCGCAATCGAACATGCAATACAGCTACGCTACCGCCAGTGCGACCGCCGAAACAACAACGGACAAATCAGTGCAACCGCCGTGACCACTGTGACATCTGACGAGCGTTCTTTGCGTGACCTGATACGCGAAATGGTGCAAGAAGAGGGGAAGAAGCTCGCCGCCACACCGAATGACTGCGCGATTGCGTCGGTCACAGAAGTTATGTGCCAAGAGATAAGGCAAGCAGTTTCACTTCCCGAGCCAAACACTGACCCGGTTAGGCCAACCTATGCAGAAATTCTCCGTCGACAGCCATCTAACGTGCCACCGCCACAGCAGTACCACCAACAACAGCTGCCGACAGTGCCTTGGAGTTATATGGAAACGTCGACGCCCATGCGACCTGCACTCCGCAAAACCGACATCTGGCGTACCCCTGACTACGGGCCCTTGTGCTTCCATTGTGGGGAAGCAGGCCACATCGTGCGGTATTGTCCTCACCGCGTCGCCGGGTACCAAGGATTTCCGTCCACAACCCATCGGCGCTATTTTAATGGAAGACGCAACGTTGATACAAGCACGACGATCCCGCGGGACGTTTCTCCTGGGTTCCGGTCACGCTCACCCTCTCCTGGTCATTTTCCTCAGTCCAATAGAGGCAGCTTCATTGACATGGCGAGAGGAAGATCTCCGTCTACACCGGGGAAACTAAAAGCAGCTACTTTAGAGGGGGGGGGGGGGAGGTTGCGAATAGCCGAAGAGTTGAAAATCCCCCATTACCACCGCACGAAGCGCCGCATATTTCGAATAAATCGACGAAAGACGACATTGTCACCGCCGACTTTGCACTTTCAATTGACTGTCACGATGTGACGGCACTGGTCGACACTGGTGCGGAATTTTCAATAATGAGTTCAAATCTGGCCGACAAACTCAAGAAGGTGAAAATAAAATGAATGGGACCGCAAAGTAGAGGAGCTGGAGGCCAGCTGCTGACGCCTACCGGGAAGTGCACCGCACGAATCAAGATCGGGATTCATCATTTGTCGCAACCTTCGTTGTTCTTTCTGAGTGTTGTAAACAGGCCATCTTGGGTATGGATTTCTTGCGGGAGTACGGTGCAATCATAAATATACCTGACGGTGTGCTGACCTTCTCGGCGGACCATAGCGCAGCACTGCAGCGCGAGTCCATGCGCGTCATTGACGACGTGTGTATGCCACCGTTATCATTCCGCCTCGTCGCGGTCACGTGTAACACGCAGCATACAGGAGAAGGTGTCGCGGAACAAGTGTCTATGCTTTTTCTCTCTCGAGGAATCGCCGTTGCCACAACTCTCGTCAGTGTAGTGTCTGGGCAAGCAGAGGTCCTGTTGACGAACTTCAGCAACGAGCGTCGACACGTTACAGAGGGTACCACAGTTGCATACTTCGAAGAAATTGTAGAATTCCGCGAGCGCTTTGCTGTGCAACATGCAGAGACACCAGCCGCTTCAGCACCACCACCTGTCCACGTGAGCAGAGATTTATCACCAGCGCAGAGTCAGTCTTCTAGATGTTCTTGGCCATTTCGACGATTGCTTTTCATCGACCTCGAGGGTAAATCAAACGCCACTGACAAAGCACCGAATGATAGCAGAAAAAACGGCAAGACCAATTCGACAAAACCTATACCGCGTGGCACCGAAATAGCGTGAAGCGATCCAAGAACAAGTCCAGAAAATGCTCAATGAGGACATCATTCAGCTGTCAAAAAGCCCTTGGGCGTCACCGGTAGTGCTGGTTAAAAAGAAAGACGGCAGCTTACGCTTCTGTATGGACTACCACAAGCTGAACCACGTGACAAAGAGACAAAGAAAGACGTATACCCGTTACCACGTATTGACGATTCGCTTGACAGGCTGCGGCATGCACGCTTCTTCTCGTCGATGGACCTGAAAAGGTCTCGTCCTGAAAAGGTCTGCTGTGTGTGCGTCGTGACAATATTATAACTGCCGGTGTTCTTTACTTCAGTCAAAGTGAATGGGCTTCTAGGATTCGGGCTCCACGTTCTATTCATGAAGTACATCACATATACCACAGAAGACGCTGTACGAATGAGCTTATGATTATTTAGACTGCCATGGTTATTTAATTGAATTTCTATAAGTGGTCAAAGCTGTAATTTTATTCCTGTTTACTTTAAAATGTGACTCATACGACTAGGAATACAACAATCTGCCTAGTGTACAACAGTGACACGGCACATCTGCTTTCCTCTCTAAAAAAAAGTTTTAAAACTCAATGCAACGGTTGTAAAACTCATGGTCACGGAAAGTACGTAAGGCGTGGAGGATATATTCACAGGCAATCAAGAAACGAACAAACTCGCTACGTTAGTTCATGTCTGTTTTGGTCTTTGCATGCAATCATCACGCCTTGTCAAACAGTGCCTTACCCATCTCGTAACAGATATATTGAAATACACGTCAGCACTTCTGATTGATTCACATGTGGGGTTTAACGTCCCAAAACCACCATATGATTATGAGATAGATAGATATGTGAAGTTTAACGTCCCAAAACCACTATATGATTATGAGAGACGCCGTAGTGGAGCGCTCCGGGACTGTCGAGCACCGGGGCTTCTTTAACGTGCACCTAATTCTTAGCACATGGGCCTACAGCATTCCCGCCTCCATCGGAAATGCAAAGCCAGCTATTCTGTACAAAATGAAACCGAGCGCTTTACCACAAACAACATGACGACGTAATATAAGTACATGATAGTGGGATCACTACTGAAGAACGTAATTCTATTTAGTTTTTTCAGTTCGCTCAGCATGATATCATTATCATAGAAGGGAAAAAGAAGTCACTTTCTGTCCAGGTTTTTATTTTGTATTATAGATATGATGCGCGCACATTTATGCGCGTCATCTCAATCGAAAAGAATTCAGCTGTAAGCCAGCGCTGGTCATTGCGACATACATTATTCTTATGAGCTCGTCTTGTTTTTGCCAGAACACTTGGGTTCAAGATGAAGTAATTAGCGTATTTTACGGGATAATAAACAATACTATTTAGCGAGGTCTTTCGTCTCCGAAAACACAACATAATTGGGAAGGACGCCATAGTGGAGGGCTTCAGAAATTTTGACCACCAGGGGTTGTGTAACGTGAATCTAAATCTATATAAACGGGCCTCTATATAAATGTGGCTGCCACAATGAGGATTCAGTTCCACAATTTTTGCGTCAGAAATTTGATGCGAGATAGACTGGAGAGAGTGCAAAAAAAAACGGTTAATCCCAGGCAAGATTCTGCTTTGCTAGCCTTTTCTGAGAGGGCGAAACGTGAGCTGTAAGAAAGACATAAAGAAACACAAGTTGATGGCTTTCTAGTGTTAGACGAAGCGATTGTGAAAGCGAATGTGCCGATGCTTATTCAACCATGCCATATATACAAAGGAGTGTCACGTGACCAGCCCTCGAGTCGACGTGTTCTCGAAATCGATTGCTAACCATGTTGACGCGCGCGCTGCAGATCATCAAGGGACAGCACTACAACCAGTCAGTGGACTGGTGGTCGTTCGGCATCCTGACCTACGAGATGCTCATCGGTCAGTCACCTTTCAACGGCACCGACGAGGACGAACTGTTCTGGTCAGTCTGCAACGAGGAGGCCTACTATCCGAGGTTCCTGAGCCGAGAGGCCAAGTCTCTCCTGGTCCTGGTGAGCGCTCGATTCGATTCACAACTTTATTCATCTCATAATGAACAGTGAAAGAAAAGCGCCCTCGCACAAAGCTATAACAGTCAGCTATAGCTTCATGGGGTGGCTGCGTCCTTATAATGAAGGAAACTAACAGGCTTTTGAACCTACATTTCTTCGAACACACACACGCACACACTCCAAAAGATCTGTAATAGAAGAAAGTTCTATGTTTGTGGCCATTATTTCAACAATAGATTACAAAAAACTTTTGTTTTGTACAGCCTTAGCGAGTGGAAACAATTCTACCAAAAAATGACTTTTTTCTCAATGGTAGAAATAAGGCATCATACTTAATTCGAGCTTTCTACTGAAATCAAATTATATTACAATATATTCGCAAAACCACGCCACAAATCTGTTGCAAAATATACTTGCGATTCGGCACTCTGATTCCATTCTCCTTTAAAATATGCATGTGTCCCTGCAGAACGGCCGCCAGCAATTTGAAGAAAACTCACTGCTTTCATAACTTGAACCCAGCGCTAAATATCACGGTATCTTGGCAAGCGTTGACAATTCACAAGAGGTTAGATTTTGAAGATGGCTTAATACTGAGGCAACGCCCCGAGCCACACTACGACCCCCTGGTTTTCGAATAAGACGCATTCCCACCACCATTTTTCTGTTGCCAAGTTGTGAGAGGCCCACATGCGGCTGGCACGTGACGGAAAAACCCTTAAACAAAAAGTGGGGGCTATAACCGACACTTCGAAGGATTGATATGTGCGGTTGGACTTCCCAAAACCACCATGTGGTTTTGAGAGACGCCGCAGTCGAGGGCACCGGAAATTTCGACCACCCAGGGTTCTTACACGTGCACCCGCGCTTCGAAGGGTGGACTTGATTTTTTTAAGGCTAGAAGTCAGGGGCGAGCTGGTCCTAAAGCAGTTCCAGCCGAAACTTCGGCTCCAGCACCTACCCCTTGTTTACAGGTTTTTTTCCTCGCAAGCTTCCTTTTTCTCCGCCTTGACGTGTTTTTTTTTTTTTGGCACACGTAGAGTGGAGCGTCACGCATTAGATAGATAGACCCGCCGGCAGCTGCAGGTACCGAACAGTGCAGCGTGCCACTGGGGCACACCCATATTCGTGTCAGGAGACATGTGTGACCTTATCAAGCTTACGTACGTACGTACGTACGTACACCAAGGTGTCACTATTTTCATTATTCCTTTTTGGCCATGATTCCTGTCTACTCAACTTCCACATTACTATCAGCCTTATCTGCTCACACATATTCACGTCTACTTACACATACTTGAACGTACTAGCGTGCATACGCTAGTATTTGTTGATGGTCGAAACCTAACCCTTTGTGCATTGCGCGTGGTTGTTCAAATACCGTGATATTGTTCAGAGACACGACCTTCAAAATAAGGGGGTTGGGGGGGCTGTTACAGCAAAATATTTTATGGGAATTTCTTCATAAAAATTTCTCACGGAAGTCGTATCTATCGATAATAATGTCCTTGCAGAATTGGAACAACGCACTGGTGTAGCTCGAATTTGGAGCTACAAGATCAAATGGTGGCACGTAGAGCACAGATTACGCGAGATATTGGTGTTAACAAGTATCGCCACCATGGTCTCAAAACCTGACTTATATGCCAGCACACTCATGAGTCGGCTCATTTAGGCTTAGATAACAGTGAGCCTGATTGGGTGACACCAAAGGAGTATAGTATTTAAGCGAGTATGTGTCCGAGGAAGCTGGATGGGCAAGATACATTTATTGAGTGAGACAGAGGGAGCTCAACACTTTTTACCGACCATTGAGCACAACTAAGAATACGTGAAGAACTTTTGCCGCCGTAACTTCATCAGGCGAAGAATCGCGATGCTGGGGTATTCAGTAAAGAAATACTCGGAAAAGTGTATTAGGAATGCCCTAATGCAATGACGCATTTAAGCGAATTGTTTCCTCTAGTAGCAACATTATTAAGCGTCGTCACACGAGGACCTCTTTTCTGGCGAGTTCAAACAGGTTAAAGTGAGATTTTCACGTGCGACCACGTAGAGCAGTGCTGTAGTTTGTGTGAATGAATCAACACATAATAAAGATTAATTATTACTGTTAAAAGAGAATCTCGACATTTACAAAGCAAAAAAGCGCAATCTGTAACTCTGAAGAAAACTACAGGGGTGTGAATAAGGATAGAAACTATCACTACTATAAATGTTCATGTGATTGGCAGTTGCCATACATTACGTCACTATACGCGCTAAGATTTTTCGTTTTTCTGAGTAAAAAACAGATGAAAACAGTCTTTGCATTGAGCGTGTAAGCATGGAAGGCTGAGTCAGTTGGTAATGGTTCATTGCTAAACTGCGCAAAGCACGAATAAAACAGAGAATCAGGCACATACAGGCGCTGACAAACAATTGAAGCCTTATTTCTAAGAACAAAGCCAATCTATATAAGAAATATACTATCGCTTGTTTGAATTGCATTTCAGTTCTTTTTCGTATTGCAGGTTATGGTTCAGCATACCATCGATGACGTTAAATGTTCGAGGTTAGCATGTGTAAGGTTTCGCCGGCACGAGTGGAATGTTGTTGGGGAGATTCGCGATGTAGGTCTGAGACAGGCGTACTACTTCCTGCTGCGCTTTACCGAAATCCTGCTCGTTACGGCGTTTTAGACGGGCGTCTTCTTCGGCGAGTTTCGTCAGGTTGCTTCCCCCTTCATATTGATTGATTGATTGATTGATTGATTGATTGATTGATTGATTGATTGATTGATTGATTGATTGATTGATTGATTGATTGATTGATTGATTGATATGTGGGGTTTACCGTCCCAAAACCACCATATGATTATGAGAGATGACGTAGTGGAGGGCTCTGGAAATTTCGGCCACCTAAGGTTCTTTAACGTGCACCCAAATCTGAGCGCACGGGCCTACAGCATTTCGCCTCAATCGAAAATGCAGCCGTCACCGGCGGGATTTGATCCCGCGACCTGCGGGTCAGCAGCCGAGTACCTTAGCCACTAGACCACCGCAGCGGGGTGCCTGTTAAGATGTGTAGCGGCAGAAGCGGGGGAGGGAAGAGCAATCACGCCCTTGGCTATAGGGTGTCCTGATGCGCGCTTCGTCCGCTTTAGCTTGAGGACATCTGCGGCACCTACTGTGGCGTGGCTGCCATATTTGATCTCACGGCGTCTTATACGGCGTCTCAGCTCCGCTGATAGGCGCGGGAAGCGGGGCAAAAAAACAAAAAAAATTACTTAGTTGCAGCATCGGCCCCTTCAAGGAACAGCTACCCTAAATCTGCATTCACATGACGGACGTAATCGCGGGTGGATGAGTCACGAGACACGTAATGTAATTTTGATCTCTACGCAGCTGCAGCATTCACACGACAGGAAAGAACTCACGCTACACGCGATGATATCGGCGCTCATCCCAGAGGATATCAGGATATCAACTGGAATTTCGGCTTCCGTCTTTTCACGAATCGCTCCGAGCAGACAGAAGCGGGAACGGGTGGTGTATATCGACGTATTACGTGATCCCCTGGGTCGAGTCGCAATTTGGTCCGTCGTGTGAATACCGCTTTTAGAGGGGTGCTCGCATAGGTGCTTTGGCGCGGGTTTCAATCGCATGTTTCCGAAGCGTTTTTCCCTATATTTAATTATTTTTGCTTTATTCGTTCGTCATTTCTGCTAATCATAATATTTTAGATAATGCACGTTTATTTGAAATTGATTTTGAGCATACATAGTCTTCCTTTAGGCCTGTATTAACCTCGTGACAGTGAGCGTGATCACGACACATGACACGTATGAACAGATGGCAAGTCAGGCCCCTGAACTTCTACGAAATAAAGCGTACACAGAATTTGCCAACAGCTGCAGAGACGAGCTTTACAGATTAGCAGAGCATGGAGTACCTAAATACGCAATAACCTGAAGTCATTGAAGTCATTGAAGTGAAGTCATTGGTTGTGCACACCAGCCGTGGCGCTTGTGGAGTTCAGCGCAAAATTTCTCTTTCGTGCAGCTGCTGGACAAGAACGCCGAAACGCGTCTGGGCATGCCCGGCTGTCCGGCGGGCGATGTGTGTGACCAGCCCTTCTTCCGAAACATCCAGTGGGAGAAGCTCGAGAAGAAAGAGATCGAGCCTCCGTTCAAGCCCAAACTGGTGAGGCCCATATTCTTTTCTACGAGTTATTTCCTTGCTGAACCGCCACCGCGACTGGTGCAGCACCGCTAGCAGAAGCGAGAGAGAGAGAGAGAGGGGGGGTAAACTTTATTAATTTCTTGTGGTTTGCTTGGCTGGGCTCCCGCCTAGGAGCTGATGGAGAGATCGTGTCTCCCGACAGCTTCCATGGCCTGCTGGATCGCCCAGAGTTGCTTGTCCAGAGCCAGAAAATTTTGGTAGCTTTCCGGTCGACGCGACAGCATGGGAGCTTCTGCGTTCCTTCGCATGCATGGCCTCCGAGATGACGTGCTGAGAGGTTTCAGAGGCCACGAGCCACCGAGAAAGTTTCAGAGTGGCGTCGTCGGAGTGTTTCTGGTGTGCATGCGTAGAGGGTGCCCACTAACGAGGTTCATTGTCTTTCGTGAGCCCTAGGTGACCATTACTGTTTAATCGCATCATCTCTAAACGCCTTTTGTTTACCTTTCTGGTGCAAGCTTTCCTACTTTGGCCTACTGACGGGCGTATGCTCGCTCCACACTAACTTATGATTTAAATGCTGCCTATCTTTCACCACTTTTGTTATTTCACTGCTTCCTTCCCTGCACACTGCTGTTGAAGAGTCTCTAGGCTATAGATGTGCTGTTAAAGTTGCGTACTTTTTCCTTTTATTTGCTCCTTCGAATATCATTCACTCTCACTCACATCTGACCTACATAGCAAGCGTCATTCAATACCCTATCATTTACTAATCTCTCGGAGCACTTTTTACTAAAGAGTAACAAATTGGGAAGGGCTGTTCTATGCATCACGTGTACTTTAATGCGAAGCATTCAACAGGTTGGTAGCTGGGGTTTTATAAGCAGTTATTGCATTCACCAAATGAACGCGGTTTCACGGTGGCGGAAGTGGCAAGAAAAAGAACTCACCGCTGCCGTAAAGATTTATATAGAGCCTAATGATGTTGTTATCAATATGTTATGTAAACTAGTAGCCAATTTTTCGAAAAATGTAAACTTGGAAAGTTTATACGCAATAAGCGATTAGTGAGAAGCCCCGGGACGTGTATAGAGTGTGTTTCATGAAATGTGTGCAATACTTTCTTTGAAAAATTACAAAAAAAAACTGAGTAATCTGCTTGCTACTAGTGGCGCTACCTTTACTGTGACAGAGGGCATCGTTAGATTCATACAATCAATAATTACGCCAGTAGTTATGTATTGCCACGTGCGTTTATATCGGTGCCCACTTTTTTGCTCAGAACCACCCACAGATTATTTACAGTGGGGCGCCGCTAGAGTGTCGTTCCGTTGCTCGCGCGCTGGGCATGCTTTTGATAAGCAGTGGGGCCACGTGAGAAGCTGAGCGAAGAGAGGACGGGCATTTTTCCGGCCGACGCTGAACCCCACAGGGCGTTTCACGCAATTATTTTATGAGCACAAGTTCGCTCAAATAAAGTTTATATGTTTTCAAGTCGCCTCGTTTTTGTGCTTACGGGCCAAGACCACCACGCTCTTAATTGACTATGCAGTGCCAAGTACTTTTCCTCAATGAAATTGAAGAGGGCTATTGGCAGATTCAATTCGATGAAAGATACCGGGAGAAGACCGCATTCATTATGCCAGATAGCCTATTTGAATTTCAAGTCATGCCGTTTGGACTTTGTTCTGCACCCACCACGTTTCAGCAAGTTATGGACACATTTCTGGTAGGACTGCAGTGGCACACCTCCCTTCTTTATCTCGACGTCGTCGTTCTTGCAGCAAACTTTGAAAAACACCTCCAAAGGCTACAGGTGGTACTCGAGGCGATCAAATCGTCGGGTCTAACGTTAAAGTCAAAGAAATGTCGCTTCGCCTACAAAGAACTTCTGTTTTTAGGCCATGTAGCTAATCGTGACGGCGTTGGCCCTGACCGCCAGAAAACAGCCACCACCGAAAACTTTCCACCGTGCACACGCCGACAAGAAGCCGATGCAGATGTTTTTAGGACTTTGCGCCTATTACAGCCGTTTCGTTCGGAACTTCTCCCAAATCACCAAGCCTCTTACTCGCTTCACAAAAATTAACGTGAAGTATGAGTGGCAGAAGCCCCAAGAATACTTCTTCCACGAACTTCAGCGATGGCTGCAGTCACTACCACTGCTTGGTCATTTTGATGAGGATGCCGACACCGAGGTTCACACAGACGCAAGTGGCTTAGGGATTGGCACTGTATTGGTCCAAACAAAAGACGGACAGTCAAAGGTCATCGCGTACGCCAGAGGGGTTTTTTTCGAAGGCTAAATGCAATTATTTGACAACCGGAAACAAGTGCTGACCATCATCTGGGCAGTCATAAAATTTCGACTCTGCTTGTACGACAGGCCGTTCTAAATGGACCGTGACGACCATGCCCTGTGCTGGCTTAGCTCGTTGGAGCTTACGGCTACAGGAGTTTGCCGTAACAGTGGTCTACAAGTCAGGCAGAAAACATTCAGAAGCAGACTGCCTGTGAAGAGCACCCGCATGCTCCGCCTAACGATGATGACGACGATAGTTTTCTCGGGCTAATCAGTGCTAGTGACTTCACAGACAACCAATGCGCAGATCCTGACCTACGCAGCGTCATTGACATCTTGGAGAGCAACACCGACTCACCCTTCAGGATGTAGTATACAACCACGGCCACGTACGGGTAGAGCGCGCGAGGAGCCGGTTTTCGCTCCACGGGGCAAAACTTCGAGGCAGTTTCGGGTTCTGATGTGGTCAGCCTGACAGCTAGGCCGCACATACTTCTGATACAGCACTTCAGATAAACAGAACTGCAGATACACTACAGCACGGCAGATAAACAAGGCTTAGCAATTGAGGCACGTGCGTTCTGTTCAAGTCGATCGGAGAAGACATTCCGCTTACAGGATTCATTTGTATCTCCATCACAATGCATCTGTCGTCTGTAGACACGTTGGCGGCTTAATTGTCAAATTTGTCACCAATATAAATATACGCAGGTACGTCGAAAATATTACTGTAGCTAACAGAGCACGTGGCACGACAGTTCTTCTATGCTAACCTCGAGTTCAATTATATCGGCGCCTGTATACGACATGCTGCGGAGAACAAACCTCCGTTGCTCCTCGGTCGTGAGTCCCTTTCATGACGCTGGCGCAACAAAATTCTTCTGTAGCTCCTTTAAGTGACAGACGTCGGGTACAAACGCGCACAGTTGCCGCTTGCCTTGAATAAAAGAAGTTTAACGAGAATACAAAATCAACGGGTGCCTCTTGTTCAAGTAAAACGAACAAGACATGCCTGACTGCGCCTGGCGGAGAAACGCTGCAGTGGGCGTGTGCCAAGTGTCACGAGCGGGGTTTCGTAACAGTTTCAAGACAGGGATTCCTTGGCGGCCACCCTTTCTAGCCACCGGTCAATAACATAAAAATAAAACAATGTCTCCGAGCGAAAGGACAGGGTGACGTGACGTAAATGGCATGTAGAGTATCCGCGCTAAAAGCAAGGTAACCAGCGTTGCGCTAGCGAGTACAAGAGTACGTTTACTACAAACCACGCGCGTCTGTTGACACGTTGCTTAACAGATTGACCGTGGCCGGTCAAGCAGCGGTCAAGCCTGCTGGGCGAACGAACTGTCGAAAGCTGTCAACTGGAGCTGAAGATGGAACGGAGGGCACTCACTCGAGCTTGGGTTCTAATTATGTGCAGCACCGCGAAGGCCAGAGGTCTTCTAAGCTAGTCAGTGACAGCTAATGCTAACCTGCAGAGAGCTTATTTGTTACGGGGCAAAGAACAAACACACAGAAGGGGACGCAGTTCTGTGCGGTGTGTGGTTTTTTCATGTTCCCTTCTGCAGTTGACCACCATTAACCAACTAGCCTAGCAACAAATTCTCTTGACAGGCTGCAGATTCTCACAATGCGTGCAGGGAAGAAGTTTGTCCATTTCACAACACACGTGTTAGCCTGGTATATTGCACTCCTTGCTGTACAGGTGTCTGGCATTGGTTATGGTATCTGCAGCCATCCATAGGTAGGAAAAAAACAGAGCTCACTCGAACTCACTCAAGTAACATAATACATACTTTGGGCTCACTAGGACTCAGACACGCCAAAATTTTCCTCAACCAGACTTGGATAGGCTCAAACTCACCAAAATATTACTCAACCTGACTCGCTCAGGTTCGGACTTTTGGTTCGATATGAGCCCTTACGAGCAATCATTCCGACCTGCTTAGTGATCGCATATACGCACACACAACACGTACAGGTACGCACACACGAATGCACTAAAGAGTCTATTCACAAAACGTCGTCAACGACCCACAGCTATTGCTGCGCAATGCACCCAATTGGTGGGACCAATGATTGTTGTTCTGGTTAAGCGGGCGCGTTTCCGTGCAACGCCAGCGCGCTCGCCAACTGCCTCCCTTCCTGTACCCTGAGCTTCTTTTTTTTTTCTTGCAACTTATGTCTTCCCGCGCATTCCTCGTACTCAACCATCCTGTCCTGTATTTCCCTCCTTTTGCTGTTGGTTCAAGAGCTCAAGAACGCGGTGCACACCAGCCATCTTTGCCGTGGAAATGCGGTCTATTTTTGACGCATCTTGCCGAGCCGTCCACGCGAAAGATATCCTCCCGTTCCTGTCATCGTCCCACCCTGTCATTTCCTCTGGCCTTTTCGATCCCGTTGTTCAACGCCGACTCTTTGCCGACCTTGAGCAGCTTGTGAGCCGCTCGCCAGCAGATGCCGGTGTACTGCTAAATTGGCTTCCCCTCCATACGTGCCCGGTAATTTCTTGCGTGATTCTTTCCCGGCATTTTGCAGCTCGCCAGCCAACCTCGTTTGTTTAGGTTTCACTAAACTAGTTTACCTACTAGCACCATGCATTACGTAGAGTGTCCTTTCCCGAGCCCTCACGCTTGCACAGGGGTCTCTCTTAATTTCCGTTGCACTACCACGTCATTAGTTCCTCCACAGAACCATGAATCACTGAAATAAGGGTAACTTAAGAGCTATCTTTTCTATTTTACACACCACCCTAATGAATACCAACGGGCGTTGAAGCCAAAAAAGTATAGGGACGTTAACTGTAGTCTTTTAGCTCTATTAATAAACTGATCATATCAATTGTGAAGAAATCAAAGTGATAGAAAGAACAACTATTCGTCGGCAAGGACCGAACCTGCTACCTCCGGATAACGTGTTCGATGCAGTTGAGCAACGGCGACGGTCGTTCTGTCTTCCACATTGTCGGGTAGTTCTGTACATCATGAAGACGAAGCTTCTCTAGCTCAACTGCTCATCCATCAGAGGCGTAATGCTAAAGTTGCAAGTGTGATTTCTCCCGGAAGCAAGTTTTCTTTTTTGTCCCCATAACTTCTTCGTCATTTATATGGCAACTACTACGATACAGTTAGCAGACTACGATTAGCACCCTTTATACCTTCTTTTGGCCTCATTGTGTGTTGGTATTCACGATGTAACAATGTGTAACTTGATGTGCATTTGTTTTATTGAAATGTCACTCTGTCATTTCATTACCATGCTATGTCTTCTCCACAGAAAAACACGGCGGACGTGAGCAACTTCGACAGCGACTTCACGATGGAGAAGCCCGTGCTGACACCCATCGACCCGCAGATCTTGGCCTCCATGGACCAGGAGCAGTTCAAGGGCTTCAGCTACACAAACCCAGCCATGACCGACTGAGGGCAGCAGTGCTACGGAGTCAAACCGCGCGGCATGAAATGTTCACTGGGGTGCCTCGATGCACGCGACGCCCCAACGACAGAAAGCAACTGTGATATGCGGCACAGCCTGCTGTATTCATTTTTTTTAACGTGCTGGCCCATGAACGTGTGGCTGTACAGGTTGACAGGTGGAGCTTTTTCTAACAAAGCCGGCTTGCTGCATGCAACGCTGTGCCAGAAAGAACCGAATGAAGCACATAGTCATCCTGACGTCTCTTACTTGCGGCCGATATATATATATATATATATATATATATATATATATATATATATATATATATATATATATATATGTATGTATGTACAGCCGATATTCGACTCGTGGGTACACAGCAATGTTCGCGCTACAACTTTCCTCCGGAGGTATTCAAATATTGAGGCTCTTAGAGGCGTACTTCCGCACGAAAAATCATTGATGGCAGAACTTTTAAAATATTGTTTGCGTAGGTCAGCACCAAACAATACGCGCATGCTGTACATGGCAGGGTAAGAGTGAGCCATTCGTATTCACGAAAGTAATCGTATGTGCACATATTCTTGCAAGCGGCAAAAAATGTATTCCCGCGTTGACATCAAGTGTGTGTTCTGTAGTTAAGATAGTTGCTTCTGTTTGCCATGTTTATGTCAAACTAAATAGATCAAACTAAAATAGGTCGTATTTACCCCTTGGCTAGTTATGGGCCAGGTGAATCATTTGTCACAAATGTGGTTGTATACCAATCAACACTGTTTTTACTTACGGCGGCAGCTATAAGGCTACAGCCAAAAATAACTTTCTAGTCTGGTGCAAGAAGTCTATGGTAAAAAAAATATCAAGCACACTCACGTCATTTTTCTATGTATTATGATGCATAATTGTCATAGGAGGTTTTGATGTTTGGCGTCACCGGATGGCAGTGGAATTTAATTACCTACACGATGCACGAAAACAACCCACAGTTAGGCTACGACAAGCAGGAAGCTATATGAGTGCTACAAAAATAATTTTAATTGAAGTGCTAGCAACAGTCAGACTTACGCGTAATAAGGCATCTCCCTTAATAGGACCAAGTATCAAGTCGACAAGCAAATATATGTGACATTTCAAAACACTAGTTCTGCAAAATTTCCGAGAATGGGAAATATATACATTTGAAGCTCTACGTTGAACGCATTGGAAACTCGCATTTCATACATCTGGTGCAAGTGAGTCGACATGTGAGGCAGTCACTATGAAATCAGTTTATTCAAGGACTGTCAGCATGAATAATAAAGAAACACTTACACTGAATTGCTTGGTCAAAATAAATTGTTCTGTATAGACTAGTGAACGAACAGAACAACGGCGAACCAGACTAACAGAAATAATTTATCGCAGATGACGTCAAAGTGTCAGCTGTGCTGTCCTTGTGCTTACCGTATGCTGGCAGGGTGAAACAAAACAAGCAGAAATTTCAATTTTTTTCTTGCCCGAATGATAACTCTACTCAGCTCTCATTTAATCTGAAAGGCACAAAACGCACAGCAACCAAGCATAAACCACCGAGCACACACATGTTCATGCACAATAAAGCATTTCATTGAGTAAATTGTCTTTAGGGTGGGCATGGTGCAAAAGCAGGTAAAACACTTGCCAATTTGTCACCGCATATCACGTACCTTTTTTTTTCTTTATCGGATTCTTTTTTGGGGGGGGGGGGGTGTACTGACTGCACAGCATTCGCAATATGCCTCATCTACATTTTACTGCCTGAACATCGCAAATGTATATTGGCAGAAATGCCATGCTGTACCACAAGTCCACCAAAGTAAACGTCACTCGCGTAAGAACAAGGTGCTGTATAACATGACTGCCTTTCAAACAAGCAAACCCAGAACCCTAAAGGTCACTTCAACTCTATGAATACAGAAGGAGGTCGATAATCGATGGTCGGCAATCACACGTGGGCGCCTGATGTCTACACGTTGTGGCCAAAGTTAGGAACCTCATAGCAGGCGCACAGAGCCGGCCGCAGTCGCCTTCATCCTTCAGAGCTTGTCACTTATTTCGGCAGTTTTTACTCATGTTGAGGCTGGTGCACGCCGAATATTTTTCATAACTGACGCCAATATTTCGCCACTACAGGTTACTGATAATGACATTGTTAAAGCATTCCTGAAATATTTTGTGTATATTTGAAGCAAATAGCTCCTTGTCCTTCAGTAGTTAACTTTCACAGTAGTTTTTCTTCGCACAAAATTTGTCAGGCATGTCGGCTAGCGTGGAAAGAAAGACGTACTGATGCATTGCAACAGTTGACAGCGGTGCCTTTTGAGGAAAACTTGAAAGAAAAAAGATTCGGCACTACTGATTGAATCAATTTCGCAAGAACATAGAATCTGAGAGTTGTTCGCAAATGCTTTGGCTGGTGTGTGACACTTAGAAACCCCGTGCGTTTGAATACATTTATAGGTAATTGTTAATATTATCACCTCCCCGTGTCGCTACCATGCTGGATGTTTCTTTTTTCACCATGTTTCGAGCCTACAAAGCGTAGGCATCATTATCACATTAGAATTTTCGTACACAGTGAAAATGTATGGTGGCATTCATGAAGATAGTGCATTGCGCCGCTGTTCTAATACAAGACTTTGCAAGCTGCTTAGAATTTAGTGTGGGTCAATTTTGCAGGCCTAGCAATGAGTGACGGTTGAATAAGTTGCTTTATTTAATTTTGCTTACTGCACCACCCCCCACTATTTATCATCCAGCTCCAGTCAAGCTAGCTGCTTCATCACATGTAATGTTCAGTATTATAGCAGGACATCTTGCCTACAGCGATGTCGGCTGTCTTCACAATTCATGTGGGCAGTGCATTTAGTGTAAATCAGACTCATTTTTGAATGGCATCCTCGGCAAGAGGAACGGCAGAACGGCTTCGTTGTAAACAAATTCACACTTTCTTGTCAATAATAAACAACTGAAATGTTGTTCTTGTGTCTGACTCAATGTAATCAAATAACCATTGTTTTTATTACGATAGAAATTACATAGACACTCTCACTGGTTTTAGACGTCGCCTTCATGTCGCGTATATGTCATCACCACCATCATTAGCCTGCACACATTACCGTCACACCCCCTGCAGGACAAAGGCATCTCCCGTGTTCCCCCAGTCATCTAGTTCCTGCACTTGCTGCTGCCACTTTGTACCCACAAACTTCCTAATCTCGTCTGTCGACCTAAGTTTTTGTCTCCCCTTAATCCACTTGTCTTCTCTTTAAATCCAGTTTGTGATCCTTAATGACCAGCGTTTATCTTGCCTTCACGCTGCGCGCCCTCCTCATAACCATTTACTCCTCTTGATTTCGACTATGATGTCCTTAACATCCGTTTGTTTCCTGATACCCTCTGCTCTCTTCTTGTCCTTAAGGGTTATAAATATCATTTTCCTCTCCTTCTTTCAATTACCTCCAACATTTTTCCGCGTGTAGGGCAGCAAACCGGTTATCCTTCACTGGTTGACCTCCCTATCATTCCTTCTCTACTATTTATTCTGTTCCTTTTCATTGCTCGCTCTGTCATCCTCAACTTAAATTGAACCCTCTTTGTAAGCCTTCAGTAGAGATATAAGCAGTCACACAGACACTGCGAAATCATGGCGTCGACGAAGCATCAATAAACATCCTGAAAGAAATTTACAGCGGATCAACTTCCACTATTGTGCACCATAAAGAAAGCGACAAAATATCGATAAAGAAGGTGTTGTGGCTGCGTCGCACTAGTGTTCTGTGCATGCGCAGTATGGTTCCGTTCCTCCTCCCCTCTCCTCAGTTATCTTTCTACAGAAGGGGTAAAAGAAAGACACGCCCCGAGAACAAAAGCTTTTTTTCTGCTTGAGCAGTCTGTGCCTTGTAACTGCTCCGGCCCGCTGGCCGTGGGTATGCGACAGAATCGACACGCGGTGTAAGTAGACCCGGAACTTACAGCCAAGGAAGGAGCTTTGCCGGCAACAAGCATGGCGCATGATATGTTCCTTGCCTTCAATGAAGATACAGGTAAGTTGAAGCCGTACCTCATTAAGACCGACTCCTGCTTCGAAGCTAACGAAATCACTGATCCGGCTAAAAAGAGAGCACTGCTAGCGGCAGCGCTCGGCACACAAGCCGTCCAAGTATTAGCTGGGAAGTTGGCACCACCAGCCCCAAACGCTTTGAACTTCGAGCAGGTTGTCCAGGTGCTGAACGAGTACTATAACTCAAAGCGGCGTGAAATAACCGAGCGCTTCCAGTCTTTTAATCGTTGCCATGTCTAAGGGGAGCCAGTCACGCAATTTTTGGTTGAAATACGCCGCATAACCGACAATTCCACTTTGGAGATGCCTTCGATCGGATGCTCAGGGACAGGATTGTGTGTGGTGTGTGGCCAACGCGTCTACAGAAGCTACTGCTGGCACAAGCTGACCTCACGCTAGCAGAGACTGAGGCATTTGCAATTTCAGCTGAAACAGCCAAGATAGACGCTATGAAACTGTCCTGCGAGCTAAAGGCTCTAATAAAAATGCAGGCGGCTCGATAAGTGCCTTCAGGGGAAAACAGAACGGCTGAAGAGCACACTCAATGAGGAAGATGCGCCAGCTCGAGGCACAACGATTCCTTTTGTGGATGGGCAAATGCGCGGTGTTGTCGTTGTGGACGTCGGGGACACATTGCAAAAAAATGTGAGAGCCGCGCTAACCGCAAAAAATTCAATGCCAGAGTTTCGCATGCAAACACAGAAGCACTTCCGAGGGTCGACAGCGGGGATAAAGTGAACATTAGAAGTTTGGTGTCGCAGCGAAAAACTTTCCTCGAGACACCCCTCCACCGCTCCTTTATATAGAGTGGGGTTAAAGTACCTATGAAAATTTACACCGTATCCCCATTTGTGCCATTTCTCGCGAGTTGTATATAAAGAATCAGAGCCATTGTCCATCCCCCCTCCGAGGCCGTCACGCGTGAAGTTGTCTTGCTATGCAGGCCAGTTGCCAGTGTTGGGTGATGTGGCCCTACATGTGGGATTCAAAGATGGCCTTGTGGAGTGTTCCCTCGCCGTGATAGACGGCGAAGGACCAAGCTTGTGTGGAGGGGACTTGATGAGGCTGCTGGGTAAAGCGAGCGCACCTGTGCTTCATGTTACCCCAGCCGACGAAGTAACAAAGACCCACGAGATGGACCCCGGCAAGGTTAAGGCATTTGCACGGACTGCAAGGATATCTTTACTCCGGAACTCGGTCTAATGAAGGGTCCTCCAGCAAGCCTTCATATTATTGATGGAGGAATAGCAAAGTTTTGTAAGGTCAGATCTCTTCCTTGTGCTTTACTCGATGAGGTATCATTAGAACTCGACCGACTCGTTTTTCTTGGCGTTTTATGGCCAGTCAGCCATTCACATTGGGCAACGCCCATAGTACCATTGCTAAATAAAGACGTATCTGTGCGTATATTGAAAGTACTTGAAAGCTACATTGAACCCTGTTTGCGCAGCCGACCAGTATCTGATTCCCGTAATTTAGGATATGTTCACAGCTTTAAGCGGTGGTGAATGTTTCAGTGTCATAGAGTTGCGCGATGCCTATGATCAGGTACCTTTAGATGAAACTTCGCGGAAACTTTCCGTAATCATTACGCAGAAAAAAATGACTTTGCTATAATCGGATTCCATTCGAAATAATGTCTGCCCCATCAATTTTCTGGATAAAAGTGGCACAATTATCAGTTACTTACCCGGTGTTCAAGCCTATCTTGATGATGTAATTGTGCCCGAGAAAAAATGTGATACCGGGGAACAACTTAAAGTCGTCTTACAGCGTTTTCGGGAGCATGGTGTTAAGTTCCAATATGAAAAATGCAAATATGAACAATCAGCTGTAACTAAGGTAGCTACCTGGACATTGCATTGACCGGGAGGGTCTTCATCCAATAGAAAAGCATATGGGAGCAATTATGCGCACACCTCATCAAAGGAATGTCACAGAACGCAAGGCATTTATTTGAATGCTAACTTTCTACGCCAAGTTGGTGCCAAACATGTCAACACAGCTAGCACCACTATATCAGTTATTGGAAAATAACGCGTGCTGGCAGTAAGACAGACCACAAGAGGTGCCGTTTATTAGTCTGAGAAATGCTGGAATTCCTGTGCATTTCGACCCTACAAAAGAACTAAATTTAGATTGAAATGCACCGTCACCCGGAATCGGAGCCGTTCGTTTTCACTCTGTCAGCAATATGCCTAGGTGTGACGAGTGATAACAGACGATGCTCTGCGCGTGTCTCGCGCCTTCGCGCGAGGAAAACGAAGTAGATCGGCACCAAGCTCGCGGGTGCTCGAGGAATGTCGAATAAAAAAAGGGTCTGGCAGTCCCTTCCTGATCTTGAAAGAGTGCGGACGTTCTTTTCAGGCCGCCTCGGAACCCAGTATATTCTACAGCCTCAACGACACGTCACAATTGGCGCCCAACGGCTCGAGGTGAACTAAGAAGACGTTTACATCTTCTATGTGGACACGTTGCTCCCTACGTGCTCCTTTGGCTCAACCTCTGACATTTGGACAGCGTCGGCTGCACGATCTCAGGATGGCAACGACCCCGTGTTCTGTCGACGTGTTCGAACAGCTGGATGACGCCACCCGGGTGGAAGGCTACCGGTGAGCTGTGTCCGAAGCCGATATCCTAAGGACCGAGGTGGGTCAGCTCCAGAGCTAGTTGGAGGAACTGGAACTGATGATTCTTAAAGACCACGACACCGCCAAAGACCACAACGCACCAAAACAGCCTCTTGACTCGCAGATGAAGGGAAGTGACGACCGCTTGTGTAACTTACTTGCTCCACTAGTCAAGCGCATCGAGCGTCTGGAGTTAGAATCGCATGAAGGTTCTGACGCCGAATCAAGCACGAGTGTAGAGGAGAGCAGTGCGTCAATGAATCTCAAACGTGGCTCGGAAGACTAACAAAGACAAGTAAGAAGATATACTCCCATGTGCATGTCTAACAGTGAAGACGCCCGCGACCAACTTTAGAGTTTCGCGGCGAGCTCTTTACTGCATCTCGGGAAAGACCTAAACGCCTGGTTTCACCTAGATGACTATCGGTTTAGAACCTTGAGCCTTCTTTATGAGGTCGCCATACCGTTCATTATTTCAAGACTCCCAGCTAAAAGGCTTTACATGTACGCGTCACCACACGAAGGTGGCAGTACTTGGGCTGACATGAAGGCAGTGTTCCACCGACGTTAAACATGGACTGCGATGTAACATCTAAGCAGCGAATGTTTGGCGCAACGCAACTCACTGGCGAGTCTTGTACAGACTTCGCATGCTGAAACATGGACCTGCTGTAGGCGTACAATTATCCTGTACTACCACAGGGAAAGTGCCAAGTTATCATGACTACTCCGTCACCCAAGGCAAAAAAGCACTTGTTTGGTAAGACATTTAAACGGCTAGGCGATATGATAAGCTCCTTTCTGCGCTTTGACCAGATCAAGGATTCGGAGGACAGCATTCAAATTTTGGCTGTGGAAGAACGCGGAACTCCATCCACAACGCCGTCCACCGAATGCCGTGCTGTTGCAAAGCATTTGCCTGGGAAGCCTATGCGTCATCGTCAATGCGCGGACAGCATAGAGTGTAGCGGTTCATCAGATGATGAAGTAGCTCAGAGAAAGGTGCTAAAAGAAGGGGATACGAAAGTGAAACCATCACCATCGCGCCAATCGACTCATTCCGCAACGCGTGTTTTTGAAAGGTCACAAGAAAATGCCCCGAGAGCTCGTAAAATCTGTTTGAACTGCTCCAGAAATTGCCATTTTCTGACGCAGTGTCGTCTACCGCTAACTGCTAAATTTTCGAATTGGCAGGAAGATTTCGAATCTTCCAGCTCACAACAGCGGGGAAACGAACAGCTGGGGACACCAATGCCCACGAGCAGTCACCAGTAATTGAGCAGGTGTCATGTGCCCTTGAAGCGGATACTTTTTCTGTTCCCGTCGCCATCAACGCACAAACGATTCAAGGCATCTTGGACTCTCGAGCTGTAAAATGCTTCATTTCGGCACCATTAGGTGACAAACTCGAAATAACCATTAGGCCTTCGTCCCTCCTTTTGGTAGGAGCAAGCGGCCATTAGCTACAAAATTTAGGTCAAGTCAGTGCTGTGGTGACAGTGGACGACCAAACACTGCAGCATGACTTTGTTGCTGTTCCCCATTTAATTACCTAACGAAGGAATACTGCTAGGCGATGACTTTTTTTCGGGCTTCAAGAACCGTCATCGACTTGGGCTCGTAGAGCTTCGCGGTATCGGTCCCCCAAAGGCTAAGCAAGGTCTACCTATTTAGGGAGCAACCACTGCCAGCTTTATGACGGAAATTAGTTCCCGTGGCCTGGCATCGCATGTCGGAAGATGAAAATCATTTAATGGTCATCACAGGGACGAAGCTCTTGTACGACCGCTATTCAGTCATAGTGGAGCCCACGGTAACAGATGCATTGGAAAATACAACGAAGGTTTTCATCACAAACTGTTTTTCTCAAGCTGTCGTACTTCTATATAAGACGACAATTTCTCTCATTGAAGAAATAAGGAGGCTTGAGGATATTGAGTTTTCTGGAGAGGACTGCCAACAGATCCTCCAAATGTCATGCCTGCCTTCTCCTGAGGACTGTGATGCGCCACCAGCTCATACGCTCGTCTATACGCAGCACCGTTCAATCGCGATGGGAGACTTCAGCTTTAACATTGGAACAACGTTATATTCCAATGAGTTGCGGGTTGTAAAGGATTTGTTGGCGCAACATTCAGTTTGCTTTACACAGTCAAGTACAGATGTGAGCTCCTGCACAGTTGAACGACATTGCATTCCAACTAGAAACGCAAAGCGAGTATCGCGACGTCCTCGCAGATTGTCACCAACACAGCGTGATCTCGTCAAAAGTATGATCAAGAACCTCATTGATGCCAATATAGTGTGACCTTCTCTGAGTCCTTGGGCATCACCCCTTGTCCTTGTAGCAAAGAAAGACGGAAAGATGCGCATGTGCGTTGATTATCAACGTCTCAACACCGTCACTGAGGACATGGTGTACCCTTTTCCAAGAATCAAAGATGCACTGCAGGCGCTCACCGAAAGTAAGTACTTTTCTCTTATGGACTTGGTGTCTAGATTTTATCAGATCACCATGAATCCAGATGACATACAGAATACTGCTTTCGTTACGCCTTGCGGTCTTTATAAACCCCTCCGGAGGCCATTTGGCTTTAAAGGTGCCCATTCACATGCCAGTGAGCCATGGATACTATCATGTACGGCATTGAATACGCCAATGCCCTTGTGCATGTGGATGACTGCGTAGTCTTCAGCCGGACATTTGAAGAACACATTTTGCCCCTACAGAACATATTTACAAGGTTCAAAATGGCAGCCTTGAAGTTCAAGTCAAAGAAGTGTTTTTTTTTTGGTACTGCCATGAATTACCTTGGGCACGTTGTCACAAAAGATGTAGTATCTCCTGGCCCATCGAAACTGGCAGCGGTTTAGATTTTCAGGCCTCTTCGCATTCATTCATCTGGATCACATCGTACGTCAGGAAGTTTATCCCGAATTACAGCGTTATCGCAGCGCCTTGTAAATCACACCTAAATGCTACTGAAAAATGAAAAACGCTACTCTTTCTTCAGAAGAAGATCAACAAGTGGCATTTGAGACATTAAAGCACGTGTTGCGCCTGCCGTCTGTCCTTAAGCTATTCTCTGAAAAACCAGAACTCGGCGTCTAAGTGCGCCCAGATGCATGTCGGCTTGGCTTGGGAGCTCTATTGCTGCAAGAAGATGAAGAGTGACGCTATTGTCCTGTGCTATACTTGAGTCTATCTCTCAAAGGCGCAGAGTTTACTCTCCGACTGAACTGGAAGCTCTTGCAATAAAATGGGCATTAGAAGAGGTACTACTATACCTGATAGGCCAAAAATTTCACGTTGTCAGTGACCACTAAGAACTGTGCTGGGTCTTGTGCTACAAGAAAGGAAATGAACGCCTTATTCGTAGGTCACTGACTTCACAGAAATTGGACTTTCATGTCATCTATAAATCAGGAATCCTGCACAGCGCACCAGATTGTCTTTCCGGGAATCCTCGCATTGTTGTTGATACTGAACCAATTATTGCAGTATCATATCCATCAATGAGATTCTGTGACAACATGGGTGAAGAACAGCGTCAGGATGCATTTTGCACTAAAGTCCTGAATGTGCCTAGGGGTGAAGCAAAAGGAAGTAACAGAAACGGGTGCAAAATAAATTTACCATGCATAAGGACGTGATGTTCAGAAGAGACGAAGTTCATGCCAGCAGTCAATTTCTCCTCTGCCTTCCTACACAACGACAAGCTGAGGCACTCCGTGAAGTGCATGAATGGTGATACGGTGGCCACATTGGCATCAAGCGAACATTCGATGCCCTAAGGTCTAAGTATTACTGGCCGAAGCTCTACGCAGATGTCAGATGGTACGTGCGTCACTGTGACCTTTGTCAGAGGATGAAGATATCGACATCAGTGCCTTACGACCTATTACAGCCAATAGAAGTCCACAGCCCGTTTCACACAGTTAGTATGGACATAATAGGGTCATTCAAAGCTTCAAGAGGTTACAAGTACATCATCGTATCCATTGATTACCTCACAAAGTTCGGGAAGGCAAAATCTCTCCGGAACATAGAGGCCGCAACCGTTTAGAAGTTTGTTGAACGACGGTTCATCTTAAAACACGGATGCCCAGCCACAATTATCACAGACCGTGGTACTCAAAGCATGGCGCGCTCTACCGAAGCATACTTCAAACATCGGGGGATCAGACATGTTGCCACTACCGCATATTACTTCGCAGCAAACGGCTTCTGCGAAAGAGCCAATAAGACAACCAAACAGATAATTACCATGACTACCACCGGAAGAGGAAAATGGGTCGATGTCATCCTTATAATGTATTCTGTTACAACACCGGGTACCAAGACACGGTTCGCCAAACTCCCTCCTTCCTGGTCTACGGTAGGGATCCGGTGCTACCATTAGATGTTGTATACAGCCGCCGAGAGCTTGAAGAGCTCAAAGAAGAATGAACCTATTTCACGGCAGCGCGTGAACTACTGCAAAAAGCCAGGAAGCTTGCAGCCATGCACATCCAACAAGCTCAAGAAAAACAGAAGCGGCACTTTGGCAAACACCACAAGGACACTACCAGGAAAAACACAACATGAAAGACTCTAAACAGATAAGGCACTGAATCTGTTTTGTGTGTGTTTTCCTAAAGAGTTCTTTTTCATTGTGAATAGTTCGCAATTGAGTTCTAAAATTAACAAGCTAGTCCTCCAATACAACTGGTGACGAGGTTTTCTTTAGTTTAGCAAGCGCACAAACTCTTGCTAACACCGTAATAGAGTTCAGCTACCTAATTTTTAAATTGTCTTCTTTCTAGGAAAATATCTACCATTT
Source organism: Rhipicephalus annulatus (assembly GCA_013436015.1). NCBI lineage: Eukaryota > Metazoa > Arthropoda > Arachnida > Ixodida > Ixodidae > Rhipicephalus > Rhipicephalus annulatus. The sequence goes on from WOVY01009991.1 coordinate 1,585,632, forward strand.
ACTATCCACCAAATACAGCTACATAGAGCAATACACATCAGATATAAACATTATCAGCCATTAGTGATACCAGAGTCTTCTGAAAACTCTTAGCAATACTTGCAAATATAACATTTCTCTGTCAACACTGCAGGCACAAAATTCACTGCAATGCGAGGGTCTTATTTAGAACTGGTGACAACATAAAAACTTGGCAACAAGTACATTATTCTTATATTACTAATGCTCTCAATCTCTTACTTTACAACAAAGTGAATAGCTTATTAGTTATATTCATAGCGCCACATATTTTGAGCTTTCGTTATCTTGCTCCTACCAAAGTGTTTGTCTGCAGTACATAAACGTATGTACAAGCGAAAGCTTTTCCATTGTGAAATTTCTTTTTGAGATGCTTACTTTAAGATTTTAAGCACTGTCTATGTTTACTATATGTGCAGAAATAAAAACACTATATACATGCAAACTTTTCTTCACTGGTGACATTTTATTAGATGCTTATATTGAGTTTGAAGGTACCATTGATACTTCACGTTGAAAAATACATGTGAAATCTTTATTTGCGTGAACCAAATTTGATTTAAAGATCACAAAGTTTCTGCTTCTGTTTTTTATTCATCCAAAGGCATTATGGATGACAGGCTCGACGCAATGTTTATGCTAGGGCACACTGGTTTGGCAGCAGAAAGTTCTGGAAGCATGCACACACATAAAAAAGTAGGGTTGTGATGATGAATTATCTCCTTGCGCGCAGAGCAATTCTGCCTAGGATTAGTTCCACGTAAAAAATAATGCCCCATAATCAAAAACAAAAACAAAACCAATGATATTACAATGAAGCATGTATCGAAATGTCTTGATATTATACGTAGCAAAACACGCACAGAACAGCTCATCCTAGAATCAGAATGCTGCTGTAACAAGCCTTAAAACCAATGGTTATCACACAGAAGCCTACTTGATGCCTCTCTTGCTAATGTTCGCGAAAATCGCTCAAGAGATGACTGCTTCCACATGAAATATTTTTTTCTCTTGACTTCGTACAGCCAGGCATTCAGAGGGCACATCATTCTTTCTGAGCAATCTTCTTCATGGCCTGCAGATTCGTGGTGCTTCAATATTATGAAAAAGTACTACAGTTACACTTTAAAAATGTGCCGAGCTACACGTGCGTTATTGCGAATAAAAAATACTAACGAAAGCATAATACTTGACCTAATTGACCCCTTCAACCACGCAGTGCCTGATCACTCTCGCACCTGGGATCCAGCTGTTTCTGCAAAGTCAAGATAGGGGGCCACCACCTCACGCTCAAAAATTAGCAGCGGCTTAGCTCGGCTACAGTGTTCTCGGCTATGTCAGGATATACGTAGCATGGGCTACGGACGAATTAACCGCGGATGGATGGACGGATGATAGATGGATGAACAACAGACAGACCGACAAATGAACCACGGATGAACGGACGAACCATAGATGGATAGACAGACTAGCAGACGGACATCGGATGGATGAACCTAGGATGGACGGACGAAGCACGAGCGTACGCACACACGGACGAACCACGGATGGATGGATGGATGGATGGATGGATGGATGGATGGATGGATGGATGGATGGATGGATGGATGGATGGATGGATGGATGGATGGATGGATGGATGGATGGATGGATGGATGGATGGATGGATGGATGGATGGATGGATGGATGGATGGATGGATGGATGGATGGATGAATGAATGAATGAATGAATGAATGAATGGATGGATGGATGGATGGATGGATGGATGGATGGATGGATGGATGGATGGATGGATGGACGGACGGACGGACGGACGGACGGACGGACGGACGGGTAGATGGACTTTATTGCAAGCGATCTCGCGCGGGTCAAGCGTCAGCCCACTTGTGGCACGTCACTCTACAAGCATCCAGGCCTTCTCAAGCACGCCAACTGTGTGCCGCATGGCGTCAATGATCACCCTGCTTTCGCAGAAGTGCTCACCGTAAGTCATGCGAAACTGCTTAGCCTCAGCTCAGTGTAGCTTGTGCTACGAAAATTGAGTGCCTACTTACTGAGTGCCCAATTAAGACTGAGTGTCAGTGCTAAAAGTGCTGTTGGCTTTTAGGGTAGGTACACCTTGGGGATCTAGCTCTGTCGTCGACTGTCACTGTCGAAATAAGGAACGGCATGCGTTCGATGAAAATTAAATTAAAAAAACAGCATATTTATGGAGTGAGTGATGGTGAGTAGGGCGAAGCTTCCGTGCGTTCGTCCATCCGTCCGTCCATTCGTGCTTTCGTCCATCCGTCTGTGCATCCGTCTGTGCACCCATCCGTCCGCACTTCAGTATTCTGCCTCTGGGCACGAGCCGCAACGGCCTTCCGCACCGGGCGCTCATCGGCATCCATGGACCGCCAAGCATCGCGATCCAGCAAGCAAACTCGTACGGTGATGATCCAGGAGAAAAAGATAACAGAAAAAGAAAAAGAAAGAGATAATGTTCATTGCCTGTCATAGTATGACTTCATTCTGACTACATGCATGATTTCTGTGCTCCTTTGACATCTTGATGAGCTCACTTGTTCTTCCGGTGACACCTCATTGTTCAAGGAGCTGACGCGACGAATGACACGGTAAGGGCCGAAATAGCGGCGCAGAAGTTCTTCAGAGAGACCAGGCGTCCACGCAGGAGTACGAATCCAAACTCGGTCGCCTGGTGCGTAGTCGACTCCTCTACGCTGAAGGTTGTAACGGCTTGCATCCACGCGTTGTAGTTGTTTCATGTGATGTCGCGCCAACTGCCGTGCTTCTTCGGCTCGCTGAATGAACTCGCTGATGTCAGATTTGTGCTCTGTATTGTCGCTTACAGGCTGCATTGCATCTAATGGTGTGGTAACTATTCGACCATAGACTAGCTGGAATGGCGTCACTTTAGTATACTCTTGCACAGCAGTATTATAAGCGAAAGTGGCGTACGGCCGTATCTTGTCCCACGTACGGTGCTCCAAGTCAACGTAAATGGACAGCGTATCTCGGTTAGAGTTCTGCTGAGTCACTCAGTTAGCCAATTCATTTGGGGGTGGCAAGCCATTGTTTTCCTATGACATATGTGGGTAAGTTTCATAATGGACTGCGTCAGATCGGCTGTGAATGCAGTGCCTTGATCCATGATAACCACATTTGGGGAACCATGCCGTAGTACAATGTTAGCGACGAAAAATTCAGCGACTTCTATAGCCGTGCCCCTGGTGAGAGAGGCTCTCTCGGCATACCGGGTTAAGTAGTCTGTCGCCACTACTACCCATTGGTTGCCCATTGATGACGTAGTAAACGGACCAAGTATATCCATTCCTACTTGTTCAAACGGAGATTTCGGGGGGTTCTGTTAGTTGGAGAAATCCTGCAGGTTTCAATTGAGGCGTTTTGCATCTCTGGCAAACTCTACATGTCCTCACATAATGCTGTACGGAATCCAGTAGCTTTGGCCAGTAGTACTTGGTGCGGATGCGAGCCAATGTTCTACTCACTTCGAGGTGTCCTGCTGCTGGGTCATCGTGGCAGGCTTCCAGGATTTCGGCTCGCAAGGCCGAAGGAACGACGAGTAGGAAGTTCTGCCGGCTCTGCTCGAAGTTTTTCTTGTATAAAACGTTGTTTCTCATCAGGTACCAGGACAATCCGCGGATGTTAACTCAAATAACACGCACGGGTTGCCCTTCCAGATGATTGATCAGTTGAAGCAAGTTCGCGTCAGATCGTTGATATTCAGTCATTTATGCGGTGCTGACGGCTCCAAGAAACGGAAAGTCGTCTCCATCTTCCACAGGTGCAGATTCCACTGGTGCACGTGACGTGCAATCAGCATCACTGTGCTTGCGATCCGACTTGTGTACGATTTTTATGTCGTATTCTTGCAACCTGAGGCTCCATCTAACAAGTCGCCCAGAAGGATCCTTTAGGCCTGCGAGCCAGCACAGCGAGCCAGCACAGCGAGTAATGGTTGTTCACTGCTCGAAATGGTCTACCATATCAGTAAGGTCGGAATTTCTGTATAGCCCATATTACCGCGAAACATTCTTTTTCCGTTGCCGAATCATTTATTTCAGCTCTCGGAAGAGTGCGACTAGCATATGCGGCCACTCGTTCTTCTCCGTTTAGCAGCTGCACGAGGACGGCGCCTAGTCCCAAATTGCTTGCGTACATGTGAACCGCTGTTTCGGCTTTTTTGTGGGCATGTGCAAGGATGGTGTGGTTTAGGAGTCGCTGTCATAGCTCATTGAACGCGTCTTCGTGCTTGCTTGTCCAGGTGAAAGGTGTGTCTTCTTTCGTCAGTCGGTTTAGTGGTTCCGCAATCTTCCAAAAATCTTTGAATCTTCTGTAATAGGCACTAAGTCCTAAGAATCGTCTCACTGCGCTTTTATTTAGAAAACTAGATAAAAAATTTTATCTAGGTCTAGGAAACTTATCTACAGCTGCTGTCTTTTCGGGGTCAGGTCGAATGCCTTCAGAGCTAACCACATGACCGAGGAAAAGCAGTTCATGAAAACCAAAATGGAATTTTTGGGGTTTTATCGTCAGCCCTGCTGAACTAATCGCTTCGAGTGCAGTCCGTAGTCGTTCCACATGCTGATTGAAGGTGGCCGAAAAGATCACGACGTCATCGAGATAAACAAAGCAGGACTGCCATTTTAACCCGGACAACGCAGTGTCCATCGTCCGCTGAAATGTGGCGGGTGCGGAACATATGCCAAATGGAGTACCTTGAACTCGTATAACTCATCTGGGGAGAAGAAAGCAGTTTTCTCGCGATCTCATTCGACCCCCTCTATATGCCAGTATCCGCTCTTGAGGTCTAGAGAGTAAAAGAATTACGCGTCTCGTAGTCTGTCAAGGGTGTCATCGATTCTTGGAAGGGGATAGACATCCCACTTTGTGACGACGTTCAATTTTCGGTCGTCAACGCAGAAGCGCAAGGTCTGGACCTTGTTTTTACCAGAACTACAGGTGAGTACCATGGGCTGGCCGATGGTTGAATTACGTCGTCTCTAAGTATTTCTTCAACTTGGCCTCTGATGACTTCTCTCTCTTTTGGTGACACTCGGTATGAGTGCTGGCAAATAGGTCTAACAGATTGATCGATTATGATGCGGGTTTTGGTGATGGATGTTCTTTGCACTTTCTATGACGTGGAAAAACACAACGCGTACTCCCGTATAAGGCTCTCGATTTCTTGTTCCTGGTTCGGTGATAGGGCTGCCTCTATATGGATAGATGCGAGTATGGAATCTATACCATTAGGGTGTAGTGGTGCAGTCTCGGAAGAATTGAAATCCATATTCGGAATGTAATCGTGCAAATTGCAAATAACCCACAACAGTTCTCTTCTGAGGATGTTGCTCCTCATTTCGGAAATTTGTCAGGAAGACACTCGTACACCCATCACGCAGTCGTACAATACCTCTTGCTGCACAGATCCCTTTCTCTAGTAATAGCCCAGTATTGCTTTCTGCCATTCCTTCGTAGTCGTTGTATAGATTGCTTTTTACAGTGACAACGATGATGGATCGTGGAGGTCTGTTACATCATCACCTGCAATCTGGAGCGCATCGAATCGTTTTTTACTCTCGAATGTCGTGATGGCGTGTTTCGTCGAGAACGAGACGCAAGTTTCCTGCAAGTTTATCACTCCACCATTGGCCTGCAAAATGTCCATTACGATAATTGCATCTCTTGAACACTCCGACAGGACAATGAAGCTGGCGACGCAGGTGAAGCCGCGTATTCCGACTCCAGAAGTACACATGCTTGACGGATCGATAAGGTGTCCCCCGGCGGTTCGCACTTGTGGTCCTATCCAAGGGGTCAGCACTTTTTTCAGCGTTCTGGCAAGTCCCCTGCTCATCACGGAATAGTCTGTGCCTGTGTCTACCAAAGCATTCGTTTCGTAGCTGTCTATAAGCACCGACCAATCAGAAGCGACGTTACCGTTTCAGCACGTACTCTCGTGTCCACCATCACATTTTGAAATCGGCACTGGGGGTTGTTTTCTTGCGTTGACAGCGGCCTTACCTCCCCAGGTCACCGATTCTAGTTTTCTTGAAGCGGGCTTTGGGAAAGTCGCCTCGGAGAGTTTGAAGATGGGCGCGGACTTGGTGACCGATACCTCAGTGGCGCTGTCTACCGAGACTGATGCTGCTGCGAGGAGTGAGCCCCTTGACGCGTTGACAAGTACTCCTCGATTTCAAAAGGTCGCTCCCCATTCCTTGGACAAGCAGCGTTTACGGGGAAACCCCGAAGTCCAGCTCGGCGATATTCACACATCCGGTAAAGATGGCCAGCTTCGCCGTAGGGATAACAAAGTGAAATTCGGTCAGGAGTGCGCCTTATATCAGCTTTTCAGGTCCTCGTCTCTGCTGGGAACGGCGTGAGTCGAAGTTTCGGCAGATTCGTGCTTGCTGCGCCAAATAAGGTCCAGGGGCGACGAAAGGAGGTACAGGGACACCTCTCAGCACCTCGGCGTACGAGACTGCGGGCTGCATCGGAACTGACACTTGAACCGGCTGTGTTTCTGGCTGCTGCTCACGGACTGCATGTCTCACTTCCTCCCGAACAACTTTCGCTAATGACGAGACCGTTGAGATGTTGCCGTTTAGCTTCTGGAGCTCTTCTCGAGCCAACGATCGAATGAGCTCTCGTAATACATCGATGCCATTCCCGAAGACTGCTGACACCGCGTCTACAGATGCGACGTTAACATCTCGATTGTAGTGCCTCACTCGCCTTTGCAGAGTCTTTTCTACCGCTGTCGCCTCGGTGCGAAATTCAGCGACGTTCCTCGGGGGACATCGGAGCAAACCAGCAAAAATCTTCTGCTTCACCCCACACATCAGGCGCCGAAGTTTCTTGTCCTCGCTCACATTTTGATCAGACCAGCGCAATAACCGGCACATGTCTTCTACATACATTGCGACACTTTCATTGTTGCGCTGGTTTCTTGCTTGCAAGGCAGCTTCAGCTCTTTCCTTGTGGTCTGTGCTCGAGTATGTGGCCAGTAGCTCCCGTCGGAAGTCATCCCACGATCGAATGGCACCTTCGTGGTTTTTGAACCACGTTCGTGCGCTCTCCTGCAAGGCGAAATAAACGTGGCGGAGCTTCCGTTCTTCGGTCCATCCGTTGCAGTTGGCGACGCCCTCAAAACCCTCCAGCCAATCCTCGACGTCTTCAAGAGGATCGCCATGAAAATGGTCTGGTGTCTGTGGCTCATCCACAACGACATGCGTGGCAGCGACTTGAGACGAAACGACGTATGCAGTGGCGGTTGGAGACGACATTTCGGTACTCTCACCGGAGACAGCTGGAGACACTCTATAGGCTCTGGTGGCAAGGGAAATTCCAGTGACTCACCGCGTAGACGATGGCTGGAGCGCTGATGAACTGGCGTGAGCTCAGTTGGTTCGACTGCTCGTGGTTCCGGGCTGCTTCCTCGAAGTCCAACTGGGTTTGGGATCATTACCCGGCTCTCCCACCAGAATCGTTACGCACAATCCAAATGGTGTAAGAATAACTGTTTATTGGGGCTAACTTGTGCCTGAAAAGTAAAGGAAAATTTAGCAGCGTTTCTAACAGGCGATCAGCAAAAAGGAATCAATCTCCGAGAGGCCCTCGAGCAGTGCACCACTTCTTTTTCGTCAAAATCCCGTGCTGAGGAGGCGCACGCCGTCACGGCCTTTTCTTGACTCATCATCGGGCCGCTGGTCTCTTGAAGGGCGCACGAACTAGCACGCGTAGTTTCAATACTGCGTTTGTCTTGCGTCAATATATTTAAGAAACACTATGCCTGTACCCGTAGGGGTGCTGGGAGTCTGGTATTTAAGGTGCTGCGTTTTCATGTTTGCTCCGTGAGAGGGAGCAAACAACCAATAACTTTGAAGGGGGGGGGGGTGGCTAACGCGCAAAAGTAATGAAATCGACACAATAATAATGAGATCTAACAAACAATATTACCAAGGAAGGTATAGAGAAAGTTATTGGACCGAATTCTAATATAAATGTGAACAAAGAAATGTGGGTGAAAAGTTAACTTGCCGTGGGCTGGAACCAAACCTGCGACCTTCGAATAACGATGCTCAGTTGATAGAGCATCGAACGCCTTATTAGAAGGTCGCAGCTTCGGTTCCTGACCACGCCAAATTATCTTTTCACCCACTTTTTCAGGTTCGTATATTTCTTTATTTATTTATTGTGTATTATGAAATGTGTCCAATATTTTTAATCACAAAAAGGAGGTATCTTCATGTTACTTGCGCCATTACCTTCTTGTGACAGAAAGCATCTTCAGATGGGCACAAACATTATATACGGCAGTAATTATCAAAGTTCACACAACTAACTTTTCAACCAGTGGTAAGAGCCGGTCGAGTCAAATGAGCGAATTCAAGCCCTACCTATGAGTAGTCGATATATATAGCCACTTTGACATTTTAGAAAAAATGCCACTGGTAATCACCGCGGAGCGATGCAATCTGGCCGCTGGCGAAACCTAAAGTGACGCACCAAACGACGCATCTTCCATTCACTTCGACAAGACCCTCAATGACGCTCTGTTTCCCTCGAATTGAGAGAAAAGTATACGCGAGCGTCGATACAGGGCCTCGAACAACAAACACACTCTGAAAATTGCCTTAAAAAGAAGTGTCTACATTGACGGTTTATAAGGGCGAGGCAAACAGTGAGGGCGTTGTCGAAGTGAGCGGTAGATGCGCTGTTCGGGGCGTTGGTTCCGTTTCTCTTGCCTAATAGTCGGTGACAACCTCAGAATAAAAATCAAAATACAAATAAAAGATTAAGCGCTGCCCCGAAAACTACGTGTCACCAGCCATTCATCTGAGCAGAAAGTCTTGGTACGTGGCTTCCGTTGCCACCATAATACTTTATTGCTGCTAACACAAATATGACGCCCAATAATAATTAAAAATTAGACGTCTTTACTTGCAGAACTATGTTTTGCAGAGAGTGATGTTGAAATCTTTGCGGAAACTGTGAAGGAAGTCAACGTTTTTTTTTACTGATAACTAGTGGCACCTACCTGTGTCTTCATAAGGAAACCACTGTTGTAAAATGCGCAAATGGTACTTGGCGTCACATAAATGAACAAATGTGGTTTGATGCGAATTTCCTCCGGGTGGCAAATGTACGGCTGTAGGTGGAGCTTATGTTTATTCTTAGGTTGTAACTGACTATAGGCTCATTGCAACATTCTGTGGGGATCCTGGGTCTGTGTGGGGACTGAACCAGGGTCGTTTGGGTCCAAGTGGGGATCGAACCCGGGCCGTTTGCGCGGCAAGCGGATGTTCCACCACACGCCCCCGGGTCTGCTTGGGAATGCAGTGAAGATAACATAAATTCCTCTGCTTTGAAATGCATTGCAAGTAACTTTCAGGCTTTACAAACACACGCGTCTTGTATATGCATGCTTCACAATGCAACGTAATATTGCCACATTGAATAAGCAGCGCCAAGAGAACAACGAAGAACACGCGCAGCGAGAGAAGAAGACGAGGTTCTCTTCTGATCAGTTTGCCAGCGTTCTGGTACAATTAAAGTGAGTTTCCTGGATTCGACTGCTGGTGTTTCTGCATTGTGACACTGGTGGAGGAGCTGGGTACATGTTCGGGACGCCTGACAACAGCCCCGCATCTGGTCAAGAAAGACTTCCGCGCATCGACACCCCCGTTCACCGCAGCAGCCGGCGCCTGTTAGGCCTCAGCCCGGAGTTTGGTCCATTGCCGGAAAGCGTGACTGTGCCAGAAAGCATGACGGCGCCTGGAAGCACTGGCCCCAACATGTCCAGCCCAAGCACGACACAGGTGACTGTTTTGAATCCTCGACTTCCGGTTGACTTCCACGGAAACGCATATGAGGATGCACATGACTGGCTCGAGGAATTCGAGCACACAGCGGATGTTAACGGTTGGAACACCACACAAAATTGGGCTACGTTTATTTTCCGCTTCAAGACGGAGCCCGAACATGGTTCACAAATCGCGTGTGGTCGTCTTGGGACGAGTTCCGGCAGAAGTTCCTCGACACGTTCGCGAGCACTGAAAGACGAGAAATCGCACAGCGTCTCCTCGAGTCACGGATTCAGAAACCGAATGAATCCGTTACGATGTTTGTTGAGGACATGGCGCGGCTATTTCGTCGAGCAGATCCTAATATGCCCGAAGCCAAAAAGGTTAGCCACCTCATGCGGGGCATTAAGGAGCAGCTGTTCGCTGGTCTCGTACGAAACCCGCCTACAAGTGTGGATGAATTCTCCAAGGAGGCGACGTCTATCGAACGCGCACTGCATCTACGTTATCGCCAGTATGACCGCCCAACCCACAGTGCACCGATCAGCGTGGCAGCCTCTACCACAGCAACAACACCCGACGAAGGTTCTTTGCGCCAACTAATACGAGAAATCGTACAAGAAGAGGTCAAGAAACTCGTCGCCAAACCGAACGACTGCGCGATCGCCTCAGTAACGGAAGTTGTACGCCAGGAGATCAGGCAAGCGCTCTCGCTTCCTGAGCCGAACACGAGCACTCCCAGGGCAAGCTATGCAGACGTAGTCCGCCGACAGCCATCGAACGTGCCGACACCACATCAGTACCACCAGCAACATCCGCAGACAGCGCCTTGGTACTACAGAGAAACTTCGATGCCGAGGCGGCCACCACTTCGCAAAACTGACATCTGGCGTACCCCTGATCATAGGCCCCTGTGCTTTCACTGTGGGGAAGCAGGCCACATCGTTCGGTATTGCCCGTATCGCGCCGCAGGGTACCAAGGGTTTCCTTCTACGGTTCCTCGCCGCCATTTCAACGGAACACCTGACGTCGACACGAATGTCATGACCCCGCGGGATGTTCCTCCTGGGTTTCGGTCACGCTCACCCTCTCCTGGGCGTTATTCTCCATCTTCTAGACGGAGCACCACTGACATGCCAAGAGGGAGATCTCCTAGTCCACGCCGGGGAAACTAAAAGCAGCGACCTCAGGGGGGAAGGTTGCGAATCGTCGAAGTGCTGAAAATCCCCCATTACTGCCGAGCGAAGAGAGACACATTTTCAATGAATCGACGAAAGATGGGGTTGTTACTGCCGAAGTTGCAATTACGATTGACGGACATGACGTCATGGCATTGGTCGACACTGGCGCGGACTTCTCAATAATGAGTGAGAGTCTGGCAGACACGCTCAGGAAGGTTAGAATGGAATGGACAGGACCGCAGATTAGAGGAGCTGGAGGGCAGCTACTCACACCTACCGGAAAGTGCACCGCAAGAATGAAGATAGGGGATGCATCCTTCGTCGCAACTTTTGTTATCCTTTCTGAGTGTTGCAAGCAGGCAATCTTGGGGATGGATTTCTTGCGTGAATATGGTGCCATCATCAATATTCCGGACGGTGTACTGACCTTTTCAGCGGATCAAAGCGCAGCGCTACACCGAAAATCCCTACGAGTCATTGACGATGTGACCGTACCTCCGTTATCGTGCCGCCTTGTTTCAGTCACGTGCAGCGAGCAGAATACTGGAGAAGGAATCGCTGAACAAGTATTGACGCTCCTACTCTCTCGCGGTGTTGCAATTGCCAGAAGTATCGTCAATGTTGTGTGCGGTGAAGCAGAGGTTCTGTTGACAAATTTTACCAACGAGCGACGACACATTACACAAGGCACTACAGTTGCCTACTTCGACGAGATCACCGAAATCCGCGAGTGCTGTGTAGTACAACAGGACGAGCCGCAAGCCACGTCAGCCCCACCACCTATTGACGTAAGCTCGGATTTGTCACCAGCGCAGAGACAGCGTCTAGTAGATCTTCTGCACCAGTTCAAAGACTGTTTTTCATCGACCTCGAGGGTCAGTCAAACGCCACTGACGAAGCATCGGATAATAACGGAGGAGACGGCAAGGCCAATACGACAGAACCCATACCGCGTAGCACCGAAAGAGCGTGAAGCAATCCAAGAACAAGTGAAGAAAATGCTCGATGATGACGTCATCCAGCCGTCAAGAAGTCCTTGGGCATCGCCGGTAGTGCTGGTTAAAAAGAAAGACGGAAGCTTGCGATTTTGTGTCGACTACCGCAGGCTGAACCGCGTAACAAAGAAAGACGTATATCCATTACCGCGCATCGATGATTCACTCGACAGGCTGAGGTATGCACGCTACTTTTCGTCAATGGACCTCAAAAGTGGGTATTGGCAAATTGAGGTCGACGAGCGAGATAGAGAAAAAACGGCTTTTGTAACGCCTGACGGGCTTTATGAATTTAAAGTCTTGCCATTTGGATTGTGCTCAGCCCCCGCAACATTTCAGAGACTGATGGATACCGTTCTGTCAGGCCTTAAGTGGCAGACATGTCTGGTCTATCTGGACGACGTCATTGTTTTTTCAAAAACATTTGAGGAACACCTGAGCAGGCTGCTATCGGTATTCAGGGCAATAAGATCTGCCGGCCTGACACTGAAACCCGAGAAGTGTCACTTCGGCTTCAAGGAACTTCAATTTTTAGGCCATGTGGTGAGCCATGAAGGTGTTCGACCTGATCCCGATAAAATTGCGGCCGTCAGAAAATTTCCGGTACCAAAAGACAAGAAAGCAGTCAGGCGTTTCCTTGGCCTATGCGCATACTACCGAAGGTTTATTGCCAATTTCTCCCACATAGCCTCGCCGTTAACACGACTCACAAGAGAAGACGTTTCGTTCACATGGGGCGACGATCAACAGGTGGCATTTGACGATCTCCGACAACGCCTGCAGACTCCGCCTGTGCTTGCTCACTTTGATGAAGATGCTCCTACCATGGTCCATACAGATGCCAGCAACGTGGGTTTAGGCGCTGTACTCGTCCAGTGGCAAGACTCAGCCGAGCGTGTGATCGCATATGCTAGTAGGACGCTTTCCCGCGCCGAGTCCAACTACTCCACAACGGAAAAAGAGTGTCTTGCTGTCGTATGGGCGGTTATGAAGTTTCGTCCGTACCTCTATGGTCGTTCCTTCCACGTAGTCAGCGACCATCATTCCCTGTGCTGGCTGACCAACTTGAAAGACCCGTCTGGTCGGCTCGCACGGTGGAGCTTACGCCTTCAAGAGTTTGATATGACGGTCGTGTATAAGTCCGGACGGCAGCACGCCGACGCCGATTGCTTATCAAGGTCACCGATAAAGCGCGACGATGACACAGACGATGAGAGCATGGCGTTTGTAGGAGTCGTTGACACCACTACGATTTCGTGCAAGCAGAAAGAAGACAGTGAGTTGCTTCCTCTTATTGAATTTTTGAATGGCCGGACAACAACCGTCCCTAGAAGATTTGCAAGGAGCCTGCCGTCATTCTGCTTACGTAGTGGCGTTCTCTATAAGAAGAACTTTTCCCCCAGAGGAAGCACCCACCTACTTGTCGTTCCGACGTCACTTCGTGAGGAGATACTTTGTGCTTGCCACGATGAGCCAACGTCTGGTCATCTCGGATACACACGCACATTGGCCAGAATCCAACAGAAATACTACTGGCCAAGACTTCCAGCTATCGTGAAGCATTACGTGCGCACGTGCCTCGATTGCCAACGACGAAAATCGCCACCGTTAAAACCAGCTGGACTATTACAACCAATTCAAGTGCCCACGGTACCTTTTGCCCAAATTGGAATGGATCTCCTTGGACCATATCCGACTTCCCATGCTGGCAACAAGTGGGTAATAGTCGCCACTGATTATCTTACGCGCTATGCGGAAACAAAGGCTTTGTCAAGTGGTACCGCCATTGAAACCGCACGATTCTTCGTAGAAAATATCGTCCTGAGGCACGGTGCTCCAACAATCATAATAACAGATCGAGGTGCCGCTTTCACGGCCACGCTCCTGAGGACAGTGCTTGAGCTCAGTGGAACAGCCCATCGGAAAACCACTTCCTATCATCCACAAACCAACGGCTTAACAGAACGCCTCAACAAGACTCTTGCTGACATGTTGAGTATGTACGTTGACGTGGATCACAAGAACTGGGACGACATTCTACCGTACATCACGTTCGCCTATAATACAGCGCAGCAAGAGACTACACGGAGAACGCCGTTCAGTCTCCTTCATGGCCGTGAAGTGACGACGATGCTTGACGCCATGTTACTGCACGACTGCAATGACATTGATTTGGACGCTGCATCTTTTACCCAACGAGCAGAAGAAGCGAGGCAGCTTGCGCGCGTCCGAATCACCTAGCAGCAAAATTACGACGCCCAACGTTATAATCTGCGACACCGACATGTCATCTATCGGGCCGGCGACAAAGTCTGGGTATGGAGTCCTATCCGCCGCCGGGGACTGTCCGAAAAATTGCTGAAGAAGTATTTTGGCCCCTACACAGTTTTACAACGCCTGAGCGACGTTAATTACGTGGTCGTTCCTGACAGCCCCTCGACAACTCGCCAGCAAAAACCAGAAATTGTGCACGTTGTGCGAATGAAGCCCTACTTTTCTGACTGATTTACACCATGCATCTACTCTACCGTCTTTTGTAGAAGAGCATCGGGACGCTGCTCTCTGGAGGGGGGCAAATGCCACATTGAATAAGCAGCGCCAAGAGAACAACGAAGAACACGCGCAGCGAGAGAAGAAGACGAGGTTCTCTTCTGATCAGTTTGCCAGCGTTCTGGTACAATTAAAGTGAGTTTCCTGGATTCGACTGCTGGTGTTTCTGCATTGTGACAATATGTTGCAGTAATAATGCGTGGTACAAGCGCCCATTCCCAGCAGACGTCCAAACATGTGATTATCATAATTGCTTCGTGGTTAAAAGCAGGTCCCCCACTACAAAACACAGACACGCTACTGCGCATATTCTCTTAAGGCCATGTCGTGGGTGCATAGCAAGTTCAAAAATGTTTCATGCAATAAGTGTTTGAGGTACGCACACTAGGAACAGGTAATCACTGTCGCGTTGAACTCCTAAAGACGAAGCTTTGGGATTTTTCTTTTTCATGTATTGTGAAGCATGTATACGGGACGCGTGTGTTCATAAAGCGTAAAAGTTACTTTCACTGCATTTTCAAGCAGCGGACGCTATTTTGACCGTCTCCACACGCGGAGGCGTGTATGATAGAAAACCCGCTTGACAGGCAAACGCGCCGTGATCTATCCCCACTGAGACCCAGAATTTTTATCTCTTATTTTATTTGCGTCATTCTCAATTTTTCGTTCACGTAACAATGATTCTCTTTAGCTTATAACCAACCATGCCGACGCCATAATTTCTGCGAAACGAGCTCTTTAACACTATCGCGTTAGCACAAACCATAATGGGTAATGCGAACGATGTGAGCAGATTCCACTGCGCAGCTCGCGCAGCTCCGACGAATTTCTGTCGTTACGTATTTTCACAACACCCACCAGAACACTTCGTGTCTCCACCGTTAGCTACAAAAAAGTGTCCTTAAAGCAACTGGCTTTGTCGTCTAAAAGTGGACTTAAACAGTGAGCGACACTAATGCCTTTCGCGCTGAACTTGAAGAGAACCGCAGCGTCCGCCGAGCACATGGGTGCCTACTATAGTTCACGCAACAATGAATTCCAACTAACGCGTTTCCAGACATTCTTGCAAATGCAATAGGCCTTCACGATTACCAAAAGAGATAAACGGGTCATTCTTGTGTAAGCGTTTACCAGGAATTCAATATTTCCGCGCATTGCAGCTGAATGCGCGGCGGTGTACGCTCGCGCTTTGTCGTCTGCCACGTGAAGCTTGTTGCTGCAGTAGCGCCATCTGGCCCAACATATGGGAGTATTTTGGCAACTGAACAGGATAACTGCATGCAGTGCGTGAGCAGCTGGTTTATTTCGGTTCCCGTAGGTAGCGGTAGTTGTTCAAATCAAACTAGAGGTGTGCGCCGGGATGTCGGCCCGCCGCCGCCGACAGTTTTCGCTGCGCCGCTACGGACGACGTCAACTGGTCGGCGCGCAGCCGCCTGCCAGTGTGTTTCCTCGACACGATCAGCATGTCATTTATGTACAATTAATTTTTTTAGTAAATCTGCCTTTCTGTGTCACCTTATTCTGATACCAGTAAATAGTTGGTCCTTTCTTTTAATTCTTCCCACTTGGCAAATACGCCCTAAAGGATTCACCTGCCGGCTCAAGTTAAATATAACTGGACCAGAAAAACTTGTTCAGTGCTTGTGATAACGTATAAAGTTAGTGTTGGCCTCAAATTGAACGTTAATTTTAAACTGATTGATTTGTGGGGTTTAACGTCCCAAAACCACTTCTGATTATGAGAGACGCCGTAGTGGAGGGCTCCGGAAATTTTGACCACCTGGGGTTCTTTAACGTGCACCCAAATCTGAGTACACGGGCCTACAACATTTCCGCCTCCATCGGAAATGCAGCCGCCGCAGCCGGGAATCGAACCCGCGACCTGCGGGTCAGCAGCCGAGTACCTTAGCCACTAGACCACCGCGGCGGGGCGTTAATTTTAAACTGCGTTTGTGATCACTCTATTAATAAAAGGTTTGGAGAGTCGGTATTGGAATAACAATCAATACGTCTGTGAAAGCGAGTCAACCAGTTCAAAAGAAAAGAGCAGTGCAAGTTAATGTGGAAGAACGCTTCGGTGTGCATCGAAGTGATTGCTTATATTGCTAAGGAGACTAAACTAAAAAGAGCTAGCTTTTGAGGCATATGTATCTAGAAAAAGTCAGTTAATGAACACAGCCTTTAATGAAGGCTGGAAGAAAGGAGGAAACAGCAGATAAATGGGCTCTATCAAACAAACGATCCAGTCAATAGGGTGGCAGGTTGAGGGAGGTCGAGAATTAGACCAGATGAGGATCACCATGAGCTTCGTGTGAAATTCTACTGTCTAGAACACGAGTGCATGCCGACAAAACACTGAAGTGCGGCCGTATAATGGCTTGTGTTTCCTCCGCTTTGTCATATGCACTCTCCAGTCAACCGAACCGGGTAGGGTACGCCTTCGTCTGTTGTGTATCTAGGACTAAATTCGACTAACCACATCAAGATGCCGACTTCTCACAACCGTGTTAAAAAACAGGACATCACTGACGTAGCCTGATTCATGTGCGAGTTTCTTCATAATATTCGGAACAAGAGACCAGTGAAAGACGCAAAGACAGCGAAAGGAAACAAGAAAGCCCTCCTACCCACATCTCAGCACCTTATGTATGAATAGGCGACACTCAAACATCGATATCACAAACCCGGATATAACGAAATATCGGTTTGAACAAAGTGAATAAAGAATAATCTTGCAATAGCTGTAGTGTTAGAAATATATCTTTATAAGAAATTGTTGGATATAACCAAATAATTTTCTTGCGAGATGCCCCTTTGTTTTATTTAGGTATGAGTGCAAACGAGTCATTTCTCAATTTCACACCTAGCAGGGCACATGTGCCAAGCTGTTACAAACAGCACATTTTCATGAAACACCAAAACACCAATGCCACGTGCACCCACTATAGCAACGCGAACTCTTTATCTGTATGAAAAACTAAGGAATGATTTAAACATGGCGTATTTTGAAGGCTTTAACACTTTATGTTAAAATTAATTTATTCCTTTGCCAATGACACTGACAGATTTGAAATCTGGGGTGCGAAGGTTTGCAGCACACAGGTCAGCTTCCACCAGTGCCTGTATAGAGTATAAAGCGGTCTTCATGCAGCCTATCATTCAAGCCAATTGGCCCATCATGACCACTGTAGACATGGCTGCATAAAAAGATAATATTGAAACCTATGTGCTGCCCCCTGATTTAAAATCAGTGTTTCATAGCAAAGAAATTAAAAAAATAAGATGAAAGATGAAAACTTTGTCTTTCAAAATAATAATGAAGGGGTCATAGTGCCATGTGTGGTGCAATCCCTCAGTCTTCCTTACAGGCAAATAACTCGTGGCTGTAGTCGACAGGTTCACGTGGCATTGATATTGTTGCGTTGCGTAGAAATGGGCTGTTTGCAACACCATAACACACTTCTTGCCTTTGTACTTGTAATTTTGTGATGTTACTAGTCACTGCGTCATTTCTAGTTATTTACTGAATTACACTCAAATTGTGTCTATTTCAGGCGTGCTTATAGGCTAGAAAACTAGCTTTATAGGATCCCACAAAGTCCGATATGAGGTCTTCTTTTGTTCCTTGTGTACATAAATGACCTGGCAGACTGTCACCTCACACAGAATTATTGCTTTACGCAGATGACACCACCATATTCACTGAACATGACTCCACTCCTGCCCTAACCTCCCAGCTAAACACTGATCTTCAGAACATCATGAGCTGAGGACTTAACAACAAGCTTGTTATTAACCCATCTAAGACAAAGTTTGTCATTTTCAGTTCTCGGTCGAAAAAGCGCAATAACGCACTCACGGTGCATGTTAATAACTATGAAATGTTTCCATTTTACAAATGCACTTATCTCGGTGTCTAACTTCATTGCTTTTTTAACGTTAATCAATATACTGGTTGAATGAAAAGAAGACCACCTATATGGTATTTGTGTTCTGCTCCAAGCTCACCAATTTCTTGCACTATATCTGCTTTCTATTTTGCCTTGATTTACACTCATACTCCTTTCAACTACTGCTTTGAATCTTTCATATGGTGCTTTTCGAGACGTTAAACCACACATATCAACGAATCACTGCTTTTATTCTTGGGAATTTACAAATAAAATTTACTTAAAAAGACGCTAAAGCAACTAATAGATCGACGATTATTGCTGAAATACAGCTCCAGAAACCTCGTAGGGTTACTTTTGTGCCAAAGAAGGGCCTAATTCATGCTACACAACAGAACACCCAAATTACACACGCCAACTAGAATACTGTCACATGCCACGCTCCTAGTGAGGTACTGTTTAAAATAGTATTGTTACGAGTAACTTGTTTAATGATCTATTTACAGCGCACAGAACTCGATGAGCAAGGTGGCGCCAGACCAGCATCAAACGAAAACTCACTTCGTCCTCCTCTTTCATGCAGCCGTGTTTAGCGGCTGTTATGTATCATAACCCCCGGCGGTAGAAGCACGGTACCGGTGCCAAATTTACGCAGATGATGTCGAAGGGGGGTAATAGGGCTTCAGCCGAGCCACGTGAACGGTGTCGCTCGGAGCTGACGATGACTTTGTTGGATCGGTTGGAACAATCTCGTACGTGATGTCTGTCACTTGGCGAACGATACGGAATGGTCCAGTGCAGGGCGACAACAGTTTTTCAGACAGTCCCACACGCCGAGTAGGTGACCAGAGGAGCACGAGAGAACCCAGAGAAAAGTGCACGTCCCTATGGTGAGAATTCTAGAGCCGTTGTTGGCGCGCCTGTGAAGCCTATAGACGGTTACGGGCTACTTGGCGCGCGTGGTCGGCGTGGGCAATGGCTTCCCCAGCATATTCAGTGGCCGTAGGTAGTAAAGTGTCTAAGAGTAGAGTTGTGTCCCGGCCATATTGCCACGTTCCATTTCCCAAGTTTTTGCTATCGTTCCGAAACACCACACGATTCTCGGTGCAAACCGCGCCTGCAGGTTTCGAGAAGGTTCCGGACTGTAGTAGATCATTTCGATAAGATCACGCCCACTGTGCGAACGGTACAGATTGTTCTGGAACCTACGCCACCGCCAGCGATAACGCTAGAACATTCGACGGCAAGGGTATAAATGCCGACGCGCTTCGCCGCTTGTCAGTTGTTGATCGAAGGCCGATGCTGCGTTCGCCGCTATCAGTCCGAGACTGCTATCTGTGCAAGACTGCTGCTGTAATTAGACTTTCCCTTTACCGGGCACAGGTTCGCCCAAATAAACAGTTAAATCCCAACACGAAGTTTCCTGTCTTCGGCCACGTCACGAACCCATGACATCTGGTGGAGGTGCTGCTTCGTTCATGTACCGGACGCCCCCGTCAAGCCGTGAACCCAGCCCCCATCGCGGAGAAGACACCGACGCCAACCAAGAGCAGCGAACGAGCCGCCGACAGCAAGGTCTCCCACCGGAGTATGGCCTTCTACAAGACAAGGCGCGGAAGACCAAGACCATGACCTCGACTGCAGCGACAATGACAACCGGAGCGTCCCAGCCCGCGATCGTCATTCATCAAAACAGGGAACCACCAACGTTCCATGGCTCATCCTTTGAAGACCCGGAAACGTGGCTAGAAACATACGACCATGTGGCCGCCCTCAACCACTGGGACAACGAAGAAAAGCTCCGTCGTGTGTACTTCTACCTGGAAGACACCGCAAGGACCTGGCTAGAGAATCGGGAGTCCACGCTCCGAACATGGGATGTCTTCTGCGGCGCATTTCTGCAAACGTTCGCGAGCGTCGCTCGCAAAGAGAGGGCCGCTGCTCTACTCGAGACCCGGGTTGAGCTACCAAATGAAAAGGTTGGAATTTTCACAGAGGAGATGACCCGCCTATTCCGTCACGCTGATCCAGACATGCCTGAGGAAAAGAAAGTTCGTTTCCTCATGCGAGGGGCCAAACAGGAGCTCTTCGCGGGACTAATGAGGAATCCACCGAACACCGTCCAAGAATTTGTATCCGAGGCGACCACCATCAAAAAAACGCTGGACATGCGCACCAGACAGTATAATCGTCGCCTGACTCCAGAATGCGCGGCTGCTCAAGCCAGTGACTCCGACGACCAGCGTGAAACGATCCGAGCGATCGTGCGAGACGAGCTGCGCAAACTGTTGCCTTCGGCGCAGCCTCAAGTGGATTCGATCGCCGACATTGTGCGAGAATAAGTCCGGCAATCGCTTCGAAATCCCGAAACACCGCCGCCCGAGCCAGAAACTATGAGCTACGCCGCTGCAGTGCGCCACAACGCTCCTCCCCGTCCACGCCAAAACTCCGCCCCGTCGCACTTCCGTCGCCAGACGCCACCGCCACCCCCACCGACGTCCTACCGTTCCCCAGCGGGCCAGCGCAGTGCACCGAGGAAAACGGACGTTTGGCGTGCACCTGACAACCGCCCGCTCTGCTACCACTGCGGCGAGGCCGGGCACACATACCGCCGTTGCCAGTACCAACAGATGGGAATGCGTGGCTTCGCCGTCAATGCACTGCGTCCGCAGCCAGGAGATCGGCCACGTGACATCGCCGACTACCTGGCAGGAACTCAATGGACACCGCGAAGTCCTTCTTGTTCGCCGTCGCCCAGCCGCCGCATGTCACCGCACCTCCGGCAGTACTCTGGCCCGACGCGGGGCCGGTCTCCTAGCCCGTATCCGGGAAACTAAGGGTAGCAACCGATGGAGGTGCGGTTGCTGTGCGACGAACTACCGAAGATCCTCCGACGACGACGCCGCCGCGATGGAGCTTTCCGAACAGAATGCCAACCAGGCAAAGCCTTGAAGGCAAAAGCTCTCTTACCGAAGGTGGCCGGACGACGCAACATGGAAGCAGCGGAACAAGCCGACGCAGCCGTGACCCGACGCCACGCCCTAACTGTAATGCGAGACGGCGAACTAGTGACCTCGACGTTCTTATCGACGGCCACAGTGTGACTGCTCTCGTCGATAGTGGAGCCGACTATTCTGTCATCATTGGGTCGTTCGCCGCAAAGTTAAAGAAAGTTAGGACCGCTTGGAAAGGCCCTGAAATCCGCACAGCCGGAGGTCATCTCGTAACGCCTGCAGGAATCTGCACAGCGGGAGTCACCATTAACGGCTGTATTTATCCTACAGACTTCGTAGTCCTACAGCGTTGCTCGAGAGATGTCATCCTTGGCATGGACTTCTTATGCCTCCATGGTGCTGTCATCAACCTAAAAACAAGGTCGGTAACGTTATCCACAGAAGAAGCACTACCGCCGCGCACGCCGTCAGGACACCATGCCTTGAAAGTGCTGGAAGAACAAGTCACTATTCCGCCTCGCTCAAGCGTCATTATTTCAGTCGGCGCTCCTAAATCACCTGACTTGGAAGGCGTCGTTGAAAGCAGTCAGCATCTCTTGGTCACCCGAAATATTTGCGTCGCAAGAGGAATTGCAGAGCTGTGGGGAGGCAAGGCAACGGTTATGCTCACGAATTTCAGCAATAAGTACAAACATGTGAACAAAAAAACAACGGTCGCATACATCGAAGAAATTGTCGAAGCCACCAGTGCTTTCGCCCTCGCCGATTCGGCGAAACCTGCTCAGAAAAACCAAGCCCCTCCCATAGCTTTCGACGTCAGTCCCAGACTTCCGAACGATAAGCAAGAACAGCTCAAGGCCCTGCTCCTGCAATACAAAGATTGCTTTTCGTCGTCATCGAAAATTCGGCAGACCCCAATCACGAAACATCGCATCATAACCGAAGAAAATGCCAGACCACTCCGTCAGAGTCCGTACAGGGTTTCGACGCGAGAACGTGAGGCCATAAAGAGACAAGTTGATTAAATGCTGCGAGATGACATTATCCAGCCGTCCAAGAGTCCGTGGGCATCCCCCGTGGTGTTAGTGAAGAAAAAGAATGGGACCCTACGTTTCTGCGTCGATTATCGCTGCCTGAACAAAATCACAAGAAAGGACGTGTATCCTCTCCCACGAATAGACGACGCACTTGATCGGCTCCATAACGCCAAGTACTTCTCGTCAATGGACCTCAAGACTGGCTATTGGCAAATCGAAGTCGACGAAAGAGACCGAGAGAAGACGGCGTTTATAACGCCGGACGGCCTCTTCGAGTTTAAGGTGATGCCCTTCGGCCTTTGCTCAGCGCCTGCAACTTTTCAATGCGTTATGGATACAGTACTGGCAGGATTGAAGTGGCAGACTTGCCTTGTGTACTTGGACGACGTCGTCGTGTTTTCCTCGAGTTTCGACGAGCACCTTCGGTGCCTTGAAGCTGTACTTCAAGCCATCAAGACGTCCGGACTCACACCGAAGCCAGAAAAGTGCAGATTTGCGTATGAGGAGCTCTTGTTTCTGGGGCACGTTATCAGCAAGTCTGGAGTTCATCCCGATCCACGGAAAACAGCCGCCATCGCCGACTTCCCACCGCCCACTGACAAGAAGGCCGTGCGCCGATTTCTGGGCCTGTGCGCCTATTATAGGCGGTTCGTGAAAAACTTCGCCCGCATCGCCGATCCTCTCACTAACCTTACCAAGGCCGACGCGGAGTTCAAGTGGGAAACGCCACAGGAACACGCTTTCCAGGAGCTTAAACATCGCCTCCAGACGCCTCCGTAACTTGCCCATTTTGACGAATTCGCCGAGACAGAAATACATACTGACGCAAGCAGCGTAGGTCTTGGCGCCGTTCATGTGCAGAGGGCTGACGGACTTGAAAGGGTTATTAGTTACGCCAGCCGATCGCTATCCAAAGCAGAAGCAAATTATTCCACAACAGAAAAGGAGTGCCTCGCCATCATCTGGGCTACGTCAAAATTTCGCCCCTACCTCTACGGCAGGGCCTTCAAAGTTGTGAGCGACCACCTCGCCTTGCGTTGGCTAGCCACCTTGAAGGACCCTTCAGGTCGCCTCGCACGATGGAGCCTGAGATTTCAAGAATATGACATTACTGTCATTTACAAGTCCGGCAAAAAACACTCCGACGCCGACTGTCTCTCTCGTGCGCCTGTCGACCAACCGCTACCCGACGACCCGGATGACGACTACTTCTTGGGAACGATAACTACCGACGACTTCGCTGAACGACAGCGGGCCGACCCGGAACTTAAGGCCCTAATAGAATACCTCGAAGGCAGGACCGCCGAAGTGCCGAAGGTATTCAAGCGCGTACTTGCGTCGTTCTTTCTACGAAACGGTCTTCTACAAAAGAAAAACTTTTCACCGCTTCGAGCTAAGTACCTCCTTGTGGTGCCTTCAGCTCTGCGACCAGAACTCCTACAGGCCCTGCGCGACGATCCGACGGCAGGGCACCTCGGTGTTTCCCGCACGCTCGCGGGGATACAAGAAAGGTACTACTGGCCACGCCTTACCACCGACGTCACTCGTTGTGTAAGGACATGCCGGGACTGTCAGCGACGCAAGACACCGCCGACAAGGCCAGCGGGACTTCTGCAGCCAATTGATCCACCTTGCCGACCTTTCCAGCAGATTGGTATGGACCTACTGGGGCCGTTCCCGACGTCGGCTTTCAGAAACAAGTGGATCGTGGTAGCTACCGACTACCTCACCCGCTACGCCGAGACAAAAGCCCTGCCAAAAGGCAGTGCATCCGAGGTAGCTAAGTTCTTCGTCGAAAATATCGTCCTACGTCACGGCGCCCCGAAGGCCTTTATCACCGACAGAGGAACGGTATTCACTGCCGACTTAACAAAAGCGATCTTGGCATACAGCCAAACAAACCACCGCCGGACGACAGCGTACCACCCACAGACCAACGGCCTCACCGAGCGGCTTAACAAGACGATCGCCGACATGCTGTCAATGTACGTCGATGTCGAACACAAGACGTGGGACGTCATTCTTCCGTGACCTTCGCATACAACACGGCGGTGCAGGAGACGACACAGATATCTCTATACAAATTGGTCTACGGAAGGAGCCCGGCAACGACGCTCGATGCCATGTTACCCAACGTCACCGACGAAGGAAACCTCGATGTGAGCGAGTACCTTCAACGCGCCGAAGAAGCCCGAAAACTTGCGCGTCTCCGTATCAAGAATCAACAGAGGACCGACAGCCACCGTTACAATCTTCGACGACGCTTCGTGGAATACCAGCCCGGTGAACGTGTTTGGGTGTGGACGCCGATACGCCGACGTGGACTAAGTGAAAAGCTTCTGCGACGGTACTTCGGACCGTACAGGGTGGTTCGACGTCTCGCCCCACTTGATTACGAGGTTGTCCCCGACGGCTTCACGAACTCTCAACGACGCCGATCGCGACCTAAAGTCATCCATGTCGCGCGCCTCAAGCCGTTTCATGCGCGTTAACAAACTGAAACAGTGTTTTTTTGTATTATTGTTGTAATTTATTCATTGTACTTTCTTGCATTATTGTTGTACCTTCATCTTTAGTTAAAGCATCGGGACGATGCCTGTTTTCAGAGGGGGGCAATGCCAAGTTCCATTTCCCAAGTTTTTGCTATCGCCCCAAAACACCACACGATTCTCAGCGCAAACCGCGCCTGCAGTTTTCGAGAAGGTTCCTGACTGTAGTAGATCATTTCGATAACATCACGCCCACAGTGCGAACGGTACAGATTGTTCTGGAACCTACGCCACCGCCAGCGATAACGCTAGAACATTCGACGGCAAGAGTATAAATGCCGACGCGCTTCGCCGCTTGTCTGTTGTTGATCGAAGGCCGACGCTCCGTTCGCCGCTACCAGTCCGAGACTGCTATCTGTGCAAGACTGCTGCTGATTGGACTTTCCGTTTGCCGGGCACAGGTTCGCCCAAATAAACAGTTAAATCCCAACACGAAGTCTCCTGTCTTCGGCCACGTCACGACCCCGTGACAATATAGTAGATAGAAGGGCAAATAGCCGGCAGTGTTGTGACGAGATGAATTGTAGGCGAACGCCACATACGGCAAATGAATGTCCCAATCCTGGTGGTCTGGCGCAACGTCATTGGCAAGCATATCGGTTTGGGTCCTGTTAAGGCGCTCCGTGAGCCCATTTGACTGGGGATGGTACGAAGTAGTAAATTTGTGCTTGGTATGGCAAGACCTCAGAATTTCATGAATGACAGCTGATAAGAACGTGCGGCCACGGTCGGTGAGAAGTTGACGGGGAGCACCGTGCACTAATATTATGTCGTACAGCAGAAAGTCCGCAACGTCGGTAGCACAGCTGGTCGGTAGTGCTCGTGTGATTGCGTACCGCGTCGCGTAGTCCGTGGCAACAGCAATCCATTTATTTTCGGCTGTGGAGAGTGGAAAAGGGCCCAACAGGTCGAGACCAACTCGAAAGAAAGGCTCGTTGGGAACGTCGATCGGCTGAAGGTAGCCGGCTGGGAGGGCAGACAGCGTTTTGTGACGCTGACAGGGCTCACAAGCGGCGACATAGCGTCGAACAGAGCGGGCAAGTCCAGGCCAAAAAACCGACGTCGTACCCGATCGTGTGTTCGAGAAACGCCCAAATGGCCCGTCATGGGAGCGTCATAAAGTTGATGCAGGACAGTGGAACGCAGGTGCGCTGGGATGACAGGAAGTAAGTCTGATCCGAAGGAATCAAGGTTACGGCGATATAGGATCCCGTCTTTTACCAAAAACATTCGTAGGGACGGGTCGCGAGGCGTTAACGCCAGTTTGTCAATGGTGGCTCGTAAACAAGCATCCCGACGTTGCTCTTCGCCAACGTTCAACAGCTGCGACATGGAAAAAAACGTCCATGATAGCGTCAGTATTGGTTGCTTCGTCAACAGGGTAGCGGGATAAACAATCCGCATCCTGATGTAATCGCCCCGTTTTGTACATTACAGAGAACGTGTACTCTTGAAGGCGTAGAGCCCAACGAGCGAGACGTCTCGTGGGGTTCTTCAGGGAGGCTAGCCAGCAGAGCGCGTGATGATCCGTGACAACACGGAACGAGCGCCCGTACAGGTATGGACGAAACTTGGCGACTGCCCATACAAGGACGAGGCACTCGCGTTCCGTGATGGAATAGTTGCGCTCGGCTGGAGATAGCAGTCGACTTGCGTAGGCTATAACACGGTCGTGTGTCCGTTGTTGCTGCAATAGCACAGCTCCTATGCCGTGTCCACTGGCGTCCGTGTGAACCTCGGTTGGGGCTAATGGATCAAAGTGAGCCAAGATTGGTGGCGTTGTAAGCAGTGTCGTAAGTTGCGAAAACGATGACGCTTGGTTATGGCCCAAGATAAACGAGGCGTCTTTCTTCAAGAGGTCTGTGAGGGGGCGTGCAATTGTCGCAAAGTTCTTAACAAAGCGTCTGAAATATGAGCACAACCCCACAAAACTGCGGACATCCTTTGTCGTCCTCGGAACGGGAAAGTTCGTGACCGCGCGAATTTTCTCTTGGTCTGGACGCACGCCTTGGGCATCAACAAGGTGACCGAGCACGGAAATTTGACGACGAGCGAAGAGGCACTTGGAGGCGTTTAGCTGGAGTCCGGCTCGACGAAAAACGTCCGGAATAGCTGACAAACGATCAAGATGCGAGTCGAATGTGGGCGAAAAGACAATAACATCGTCAAGGTAACACAAGCAGGTGGACCATTTCAACCCTTGGAGCAATGAGTCCATCATTCTTTCAAATGTGGCTGGTGCATTGCAGATACCAAAGGGCATCACCTTAAACTGATAAAGAGCATCAGGAGTGATGAATGCGGTATTTTCATGGTCTATCTCGTCGACGGCTATCTGTCAGTACCCTGACGGAAGGTCAACAGTTGAAAAATAAGTTCCGTACAGGCAGTCGAGGGCGTCGTCGATGCAAGGTAAAGGATAAACGTCTTTTTTGATAATTTTGTTAAGTTGACGGTAATCGACACAAAAGCGCTATGTTCCATCTTTCTTTTTAACAAGTACGACCGGAGAAGCCCAGGGGCTGCATGAAGGCTCGATAATGTTTTTCGCAAGCATTTTGCCGACTTCATGTTGTAATATTGCACGCTCCGACGCAGATACGCAGTAGGGGCGTCAGTGAATGGGAGTCGCATGGCCAGTATTTATGCGATGGGTGACAATGGTCGTTTGGCCAAAACAGTTGCTGGCAAAGTCGAAAATGCTACGATAGCCCCAAGAACGTGGCAAAGCGCTGCAGCTTGCTCGGACGTGAGGTCCGATGACACCATTCGCTCGATGTCGGCGCCCCAAGAACGTGATCGAGTGGAACCACTTACTGAGCTGCAGCAATCGTCAACTCTGAAGGGCTCGACATGGTGATCTTGGAGAGCGGTAATTTTGCCAGGGAGATACCCTGTGGCAGAACTTCGGTGGTGAGTGAAAAGTTGGCCAGTGGAAGGAAGGTGCGGTTTCTCGTAATTGTCAGAATCATATGCGGCACAGCAACCCCGTGCGTAAGCATCACGGCAGGAATCGGGGCCACCATGTAATCACCATCAGGTACTGGCGGCGTGGAGGATAAGTCGACATGTGTGACAGAGTTAGGCGGCAGGCGCGTGAAATCAATGCAGCAGAGGCTGGTTTGTGGTGGGCTGGTCGGGTCGGAAAAGAGGGGTAAATCGAGATGGAGAGAGCCAGCTCAACAGTCTATGAGGGCAGAGTGCATGGCTAAAAAATCCATACCGAGAATGAGTTCATGAAGGCAATGTTCGATAACGGCGAAAAGAACGACAGTGCTTCTCTCCCCAAAAGATACTCGCGCAGAGCACATGCCAAGAATTGCGGCAGTCCCTTCACCGGCGACTCGTAAAGCTTGGTTGAGGGCGGGTGTGACAACTTTTCTAAGTCAGCGGCGAAGGTTAGCACTCATAATGGACACATGCGCGCCAGTATCTATCAATGCATTGACACGAACATTGTCGACAGTAAGGTCCAAAATGTTCCGGTTCATTGTTGACGTTAATCGAGGAGTTCTTACGAAGGTCGACAACGCAGCTCCACCTCCAGAAGCTGCATGACCTAGTTTTCGGTCGGAGGTGCTGCGAATAGGTCGGGGAGGCAGCACGGCGTTGTGGGGGCGACCGGGACTGACGACGAGCAGGGGACGGTGACCGGTCGTAGCGAGGTCTGCTCAGAGGTGCTGCAGGAGCGGAAAATGTGGTCGGCGTTGATGGAGAAAGTGATGGGGACGACTGGTGAACAGAAGTGGCGTGAAACTGAGGTGCATAATGGGTCGGTGGAGCACAGCAGGCTGCGGCAGTGACGAGCGATATTACCAGCGCGTCGACAGTTAAAACATATGGGCCTGTCATCAAGAGTACGCCATTCGGACGGATTGAGTTGTATGCGAGGAGCAGAAGGGGTACGATAAGAAGGCTCAGCAGAGTATACGGCAAGAACAAGATGTAGGCCGACAATCGATAGCTCTTGACGAACGACCGCTTGTATTAAAGAGATCGTGGTCGGGGAAGGTGCAGGTGTCGGTAGTGGCATGGCTACCGGTTGTGCTGCCTCGACCTCTCGACGAATGATGTGTGTAAGGTTGTCACATCGAGGGGCCTGGTGGAAGGCGCCGTCACACGAAGAAGTGGCCGCTGTGTTCGGAAGGCGCACGATGCTTTGGGCTACGCGGCGGGCTTTAGCTTGTTCGAGAGGTCGGCATTCTTTAAGGATTGTGTCGATGCTCGAGACGTTGTTAAAAACCAGCAGGTTGAAAGCATCGTCGGCAATGCCTTTCAAGACATGGTTAACCTTTTCGTCTTCCGACATGCACTGGTCGGCCTTGGAACAAAGGGCCAAGACGTCAAGAATGTAGGAGACATACGATTCGGTAGAAGACTGGGCCCGTGTGGCAAGAGTCTTCTTCGCAGCGAGCTGACGACCAGATAAATCGCCAAACAGCTAGTCACGTATCTTTTCTTCGAAGAGATCCCAGCTCGTTATGTCGGCTTCGTGGCTTTCAAACCATGTTCGGGCAGTGCCGTCCAGGTAGAAAAGCACGTTGGCGAGCATGAGCGTGGGATCCCAGCGGTGAGTAGCACTGACGCACTCGTACCGGTTCAGCAAAGTGTCAAGATCGATCGTACCATCATCGGAGAAAGTTCCGGGATCCCGGAGGTGCGGGAGTGTGACGTAGGTGGTGGCTTGGACTGATGAGGGCGGCGTAGAGGTAGTACCAGCAGTCGAAGCAGTCGAAAGTTCGCCGATGGTGCGACCACTGCGCGTCTCTATTGAGGTACGGGGGTCGTCCACCTCCACCAATAATGTTACGAGTAACTTGTTTAATTATCTATTTACAGCGCACAGAACTCGACGAGCAAGATGGCACCAGACCAGCATCAAACGAAAACTAACTTCGTCCTCCTCTTTCATGCAGCCGTGTTTAGCGGCTGTTATGTATCAATATAATCAGGAAACGGGACATTTTTCGTCTGTTTTTTTTTTCATTTACTGCTATTGTAGTGTACACGTATCCCGAAGGAGTACAGCCGCTAGCGTGAGTTCAGTCTTAGCAAGCCGCAGGGCACGTGTTAACCGTCGCCGTGGCGAGAACACGGTACTGCTCAAGGTCGCCGCACTTTATCGTCTGCGGCTACACCAAAACGCAGTACAGAACCCATTGCAATAGAGGCGGCGGGAAAGCAAAATAGGCTTATCCATGAACCGGGCGAAAAGTACTACACAGGGTGCCGCGAGCACATCTCTATGGGCGAAAAGATTTACGGCGACACCAGAACAAAGGGCCCGGTCGCTCGAGCGAGGGCGAAAACTCCATTCGCGTTGGCTTCTGAGAGGTACGGGACGGCGTACGGGACGGCGTGACCACGCACAAGGACACCACACTGCTCTTCGGCCTAGCGTTCGAAAGTGGTGGGGTGACAAAAAGTAAGCGTTCACCGCGGGCGCAGGGCGCCACTGGCGAAGTCCGAATGAGCCCCAAACAAAAGGAACCGACGGACGGCGAAAAATGCCTGATAACCCCATGTCGTCCCGGGGAGGTTCTCTCTCCCTCACTCCCAACGCGCGCGCGCGTAACGTCTCGAGAGACTCCGCGCACGGCACCACAGTCGACCTTCACTGCCGGGTGCGAGGGGTTAAACATCACTCACCGCTTCCCCAGCACGGCAGACCGCGGAGGAGGGGAGTCATGTCTGGACATGAGAACGGCAGAAATAGGCAGCAAAGCCCGCACAAAGCAGTGGGCTAGCCTCAATATTCACATCTCCCTCTCCCAAATTTGCCCTTTACCGGTCTGCAAAGGCAGCCGGACGTCACCCATGCAGTTAAAATTACACTACTAAGAGCAACAGCTAACCTCAGTCCATCTCTGTAACTGTTGCTAAAAAAGTGATGATAAATGATGGCATTATTAACAAAAATAAACACATGACACTATAACGTGTTTGCGAAAAAAAGCTGAGGAAGTAAGACTAGAGTTCGTAGTGCTGAGGCGGGATAGTGTACACCGCGCGGAGGGGCGGAAAAGCGTGACGGCAATAGCGATAAATGGCACGCTTCATGCCAGGCGAGGTCACAAGATTGCTCAGTTTGCGAAAACTGTCGAGCCACTCAGGTGACCGGCCATGAGTTCGTCGTGAGAGGATCGCAACAGTGTGGCTCTCAGACTTTTTGGCCGTAGCCACCTTAAACAGGTCCCCAGACTTCTCACCAGAGGGTGCAGAATTCAGCAGGAGCCCATCATGGTACAACAAAATGAATCCGCCGGCGTCTCTGCGACACACGCTGTTTCCAGCCCCCTATTCGCGCCCACTGCACAGCAAGCAGCGTATAGGACGCTCTGTCTCTCCAAGACTCGAAACAGATCACTTTGCTGAGCCTTCAGGGCTCTTCGATTTTCCACTTCTGGCTACCCGCGGGCTGCCAGAGCCAGCCAGAGCGCGCTCGTTTTTCTCGGGCTGCTCCGTCGCCCCCACGGCGCACTTCCGGTTGGCGTTCGTTTTTCTCGGGTTGGACGTTCTGGCGACCCGCGGATAGCCCGAGGGTCGCCAGACGCTTCCAGGACAATTTGGTCGTGGAAGCTTTCTGGAAGGTTTCGGGCAGGTTTCGGGCTAGCAGACGCCGAAAACGTACGATGGGCGCTCGGTGCCATCTTTGTGAGGACTCCATGGACTGCAATGAGGGCGCTTGAGGACTGCGCCTTCGCTTGTGATTACATGTGGTGTTATCTTCTAAAGCCTGTTCCGCCTGGCAAGATGAGGCGATTACGAGTGACGGCGAGTGTTTGAAGCTACTGTTAATCGCTTTTGTTATGTTTCCCGTGAAGCTTCCTCCTGTGAACATCGCGGTGAACTGTTGCCAGTCAACTGCGTCGTGCCCATGCCTTAAAAGTTGTGTACGTTCTACACGTTCGTGCGCATGCATGAAGACAACTTTGGGGTTATTTTTTTTTCGTAGTAGTCGTTTGTGGAGCTGTGCCGGCTTTCTGTGCACTTAGCGAAGACGATTGTGATCAAACTAGCTCGCTCCGTCGTATGTTTGCGTACGTGAACCTCTTAGAACCTCTGTCCTGACTACTCGATTGATAGGGTGGAAAGGTGGGCTAGTTGGTAACTCATGATGGTTCAGCGAACTGGGAGCGCGGGGGTAAACACAGACACAAAGCACTCGTGCTATGAGCGCTCGTGCTGTGTGCCTCTTTGCTTAGTGTCTATGCTTACCCCCGCGCTCCCAGTCAGCTGTACTCAATTGATCTTCGATGGTAATAAAAGGCCCTAGATCGCGACAGTCGGTGATGTTCGCTGGTCACGAACTGCGTGCGAACCCTTTTCTATCTATGAGCCTGCATATGTGGTATGATAATATGCGATACGGCGCGAGAAAAAAAACGGAGAATGAATTCAGAAATGTGTACATCCTTTCGTGGCCCATTTCATCGTTGGCTTTGTCTTTTTTCAGCTCTTCGTAATAATGCCGTGCTGTATGTATTACGACCTACTTGGTCAAATCAAAGCTGATATACATGACATTCGTTAATGCCACTTAGGACTGGAAAACAGGCCAAGGTCAGTTCTAAAATGGGTCGAGAACGTGTCATGCAAATGTTTATTTTATATGCGACGCGCACTTGTGGTACCGATACCTGCACATATCATAAACTTTACACAAAAACGTAACTTGGTCAACGTGTGTTTGCGACGTATAATACGCGATAGCTGAGCAGGTATATATCCTCGAGCTCTTTTGGGGACACGATCACTTTTGCGTGACTTCGCGTCGTGTGGTGCAGGGACTGATACATGTACTAAAGAGGCGCGAGCTTGTTAAGCCGTCAGCGTCGCGGCAGCTCACCTTGCATCGTTCTCGAGGCAGCGTGCGCCAGCTGGCTGTCTCGTTCGCGCACGCGGCGAGTGATCGTGCGGGCGTACGAAGTCGTACCCCAAATGCGTACGCTAGAGGATATCATTTCAGCTTTTAACGAGCTTAGCTACGTATTTCCGAGCGGACAATGCAGAAAAAAAACCAACATACACGCGGCGCATTGTTTCGTTTGCTGCCATGACGGTAGAGTTTGTTTACGTTTACGCTTGCTGTCTCAGCGTTCGATTTTGCGATCTTCGGGCAGCTTCGGGTTGTCTCGGGTTCCCCACACTCGTGACCACGACGCTGTTTCCTGTCCAAATCGGAACTAGCTGACTGACCCTCTGGCTAGCTCTGGCTGCCAGAGAGCTGCCAGAGGCCTGAAAGTCGAAGAACCCCAGTAGCTCTTCACTGTCGAAAGCGATTCCCATTCTCCGAGAGGGGGAAGTCTGGTATTGCGCCCACTCAGGACCGCAGCAACTGCCACGTGCATGGCATCACGGGTTCGCTCTCGGCATCATGGCCTTCGGAAAGCTCCCCCGCTCGGCTTCCACGCGGTGCGCCGCTTGATTGATTAAATAAAACCTTATTTTGGTCCTCAGAAGACACAGGGGAGACCACGTGCCACCCGGCTAATCCCACGTAGGGACCGTCAAGCCGAGCTTGGCGGCCCGTTCACGGGCACTCTGGACGGCCAGGGTTTGATCGTCAAGTTCGGGGCGGCGTAAGAGCACTGCCCACCTGTTCTCAGTGAAGGCGGAGACGATGGTTTCACATTCCCCCAACACATGGTTGAATATTGCTAACAGTCCACAGGCGGGGCAATCCGCACTTAGATACTCTTCAGGGTATGAAGAAGCTTGGGGTTAGAATACGCATTGGCTTGCAATAGTCTAATGGTAACTGCCTGCACCCTGCACAAGGCAGGGTGTGGGAGAGGGAATACCCGTCTTGACAGATAGAAATGCTTTGTTATCCCGTTGAACGTCACTGCAGCAAAGGTTCCCAGTGAGGCTGAGGGATTGCGGGGGTGGCGCGGTCACTGAGTCCTCGCACAGCCTCGTGTGTGCCCTCGTCAGGGTTGAGATAGAGCTCTCAATCAATCCCAGCTTAGTGGGAAACCAGGTGGGAGAATGGGACATGATACTCTTGACGCTTTGGAGAATGCGGAGGGCCTGAGGGGGCTACCATCCCGGTTTCCTAGGCCTTAATAGCCGCCTTGGAGTCGCAGTATATTAACTCTATGCGACTCCCTAGCATAGCCAGCGCGATCGCAACCTGTTCGGCTATTACGGGCTTCGATGTGCGTACCTTGGCAGAGCAAGTGAGCCTGGAATTTCAGTCGACAATGGAAACAGCGAATGCATCTTGTAGGGCATATGGCGCAGCATCCACGAAGCTTGAATCAGTGGGATTGCTATGGACGTGCTTACCTGGATAGCAGCAAGTTCGTCCACATGAAGACACCCCCCTTTCGCCGCTGTTTCACCCCCGGCGCTCGCATGTGCAAAGTAACCGCAAGCGGCAGTCGCACCGAGATCAAGGTTCTCGCTAGACATCAGGGGGCACGAGATAGCTCGTCAGCTACCACGTTTATTGTGTGTTCACCACAAAAGTGCGTGGCGACACGAACGGGTGGAAAATGAGTGCCCGTCGACAGAGTCAATGACTTCTTTGTGCAACATGGCATCCGCCTAAAAGATCAACGGACAAAAATGCCACGACGAAGGCATGTTGCGACGAGCCCGAATCGCGCAGGTGAACTGAGTCGCTGAGAGCAGCCGGAAGCTCAGACAGTGTAGTGTACTCGTTCGGCGCCAGTGTAGTGTACACGTATCCCGATTACAGCCACTAGCGTGTGTTCGGTCTTAGCGGGCTGCAAGGCACGCGTTAATCGTCGCTGTGGCGAGAACACTGTACTGCTCAAGGTCTTAACACTTTATTGTCTGCGCCAACACCAAAACGCAGTACCGAGCCCATTGCATAGAGGGCGGCGGGAAAGCAAATGGATTTATCCATGCCCCGGGCGAGAAGTACTACACAGAGTGCCACGAGCACGTCTCCGTGCGTAAAAGTGATTCACGGGTACACCGGGACAAAGGGCCTGGTCGATCGAGCGAGGGCAAAAATGCGCTTGCGTTGGCTTCGGAAATATCATCATCATTATCAGCAGCAGCAGCAGCAGCAGCCTCACTACGTCCGCTGCAGGACGAAGCCTCTCCCATGTCCCGCCAGTCAACTTGGTTTCGGAAATATATGAATCGGCATAGTCTGACCATGCACTAGGACACCGCACTCCTCTTTGGCCTATCGTGCGCAAGGGGCAAAAAAAGGTGTGCGTTCGCCGCGGGCGCGAGGCACCGTTGGATGAAGTCCAACGAGCCCCAAACAATAGGAGTCGACGGAAGTGCGTGCTCACCTTAAGTGATCCCAGGGAGATCTCACTCGCTCCCGACGCGAGCGCGCGAGACGTCTCGAGAGACTCCGCGTACAGCGCCACGGGCGACATCCGCTACCCGGTCACTCCCCGTCACTTCCCGCTCCCCCAGAGCGACAGACCGCGGAGGAGGCGAGTCATGTAGGGACATGAAAACGCAGAAAGAGGCGGCAAAGCCCGCGCAAAGGCGGCGGGCTAGCCTCGATGCCCGCAAGTTATAGCTGCTTCATATCATTTTGAAAGGGAAGCACAAATACAGAGAGAAAAGAAAGACAGCGCTCTTTGTCTCTATGTCTTTCTTTTCCCTGTCTCTTTGCGCTGTCCTTACAAAATTACTATGACTGAAAGCAGAGAAAATTGATAAAACACACAAACGGAATGACTGCCTAATTGCCGTTATCTTGATTTTTGTTTTGAATGGCCGTGACCTGCTTTACATTAATCGGCCCTCGTTTCGTGTCTGCCGCGGTGGACCAGTGGCTCAAGTGCTCCGCTCCAGACCCGAATGTCCCGGGTTCGATTCCGGCTGCAGCGGTCGTGTCAAGGTGAGAGCGAAAAGCTTGATGCTCGCGTACTGCGCGATGTTAGTGCACGTTAAAGAACACCAGATGGTCTGAATTCCCGGAGACCTTCAATATGGCGTCCTTCATAAGCATATCGTAGTTTTTTCACGTAAAATCACACATACTACCACTGCTACTACTACTATATACTACTACCCTATTTCACTTGCGTCCGTCTTCTCGTCATTTCTGCATGGCGCCTTCGCCGACCCTGTAACGCTTAGCTTGTATTCGATGCGTCGTTTCTGAACGCTGTTTCAGCGGAGAGACGAGGTATATCACGGTTGCGATACATGATCCATGCCAGCCTTCCCAAAAGCACGCGCACTGACCGATTTATGCGACAGAAACGGGTAATACACAACAGTGAACGCCGAAACGACACAGCATCAATGGCGAACGTGCGCGAGTAGGCTGGGGCACTTGATGCGCGCGTGACCTTCCATACGCATGCTGTCCTTGGTGCGTATGCACCATGTGATCCTTCATCCCCGATGCCTAAGAAAGCAGGGAAGTAAATAGGCTCGTAATGGCTACGTGGGGCGAGAGGCTAGGGATCATCATGGCTTCTTCGCATCATGGTTTTTTAGCTCGTAGCGAACCAATTTGAAACATCCCTCTGGTAGAACGCTTTTCATTGGGCACGAAAGAACTTCTAGCGTCTAACTACAACTTCTTATGTCTTATGTAGAGAGAGGTGTTTAAAGAAGTAAATTACAAACAAAGCAAAAACCGCATGCACATCACTTTTTGCCCGAAGGCGCAGCAGCAGATGGGTTACCATGTCCAAGGAAAACGTGTCTTCATTGATACAGGGCACTTGCTCTCTCTATAAGCCATTTCACTCAGTCATGAAAGTAACAAAAAGCAATTGTATCAAAACTAGATGTGATACGATATTAGAGAATCTTTAAACAATTACTGTTGCGCGAAGAGGA
Source organism: Rhipicephalus annulatus (assembly GCA_013436015.1). NCBI lineage: Eukaryota > Metazoa > Arthropoda > Arachnida > Ixodida > Ixodidae > Rhipicephalus > Rhipicephalus annulatus. The sequence goes on from WOVY01009991.1 coordinate 1,622,434, forward strand.
CTGTTTGCGTGCTGTCATTTTAGAATGCGAGTTTTACCGAGAAATGTTTGACATAGGAACTTTAACCGCAGCATAATTCGACGTGATGACAGCAATTCCAATCCTAGTTCATTTTTCATACTGGTACATGCAGCTGTCATTTTTTGAGTAATGTCTCAGGGCAAACCTTGCAGCGCTGTTCTGTAGTTTTCATGTTTGTAACTTGAGCACATATGTCAAGGGATCTCATGCGGCACAAGCGTATTCAGGCAAAGGGTGAATGTATGCTGAATACACCGTTTATTTTAAACATGCCGGCGTCTGTCTGAGGTTTCGCTGTATAAAGTGTAACAGTTTGGCGGCCTTCGCCACCACTAAGTTACCATGAGCATTTCATGAGTGGTCATCCGCATTTTCATTCGTTTCCCACCTACACACAGCGAAACAAAAAAAAAACCTGCTGTTCGTTTCCCACCGCAACACCCAGATTTTCAGGGCGATTCTTCAGTTTCTTCAGGACACTGGACAGCTGTTTGTAGAAGACGGCCACCGCATCCACACCCATTGACGCTACTCTTACTGTCTTAAGCCATCTTTATTTTTGTCCTATCATTCCCCTGCAGAAGCTGAGACGTGCTTCCACTTGGAGCTGCGGAAATAGCATATTTTGCATTCCTCATGCTCCAATTACATTCCAATTGCTCGCGTATGGCGGCCAGAGGGCTCCATTTCAGTGTTGTTAGCGGTTGTTTTGCGAAACTTGCTAGAACTAAAGGACTTCGTTGAACCTCATAGTGCTTGCAAATATATATGTTGCCTTTTTTACATGAACAAGGGTTTCAAACCATGCTAGAAAACCAAATTTGGCTCGAAATAGCTCTCATATAGGCGCTCATTTGGAAAATATGTATTTATAGACACTTATAGGCATTTAGGCACGAAGAGGAAAAATAGGCATATAAAACAGTATGAAAGCTCTTCTTAAGCTGTAATTCATGCTTATATATGAAAGGTCCCGTTGCAGTCGCGTACTTTGGCACCCTCGCCTGTATATTTTATATTTTGTATTTACTCTATTTCTCCTAATAAAACTCATTTGATTGATTGATTGATTGATTGATTGATTGATTGATTGATTGATTGATTGATTGATTGATTGATTGATTGATTGATTGATTGATTGATTGATTGATTGAAGTGGCACAATAGGAACGCAAGGAACAAAATAGGCATTTGCCAATAATTCCGTCTGTCACAATAACTTACGGATCTTGAACACCTTTTTTCAGAAAACGAGCTAATCGTAAGTGGACGTTGTGAAGTCCTAATGGCGAAACTGAAAATGAAATAGACTTCATTCTGCGTGCACACCCAGACATTGTACAGGATGTAGAAATATAGTTGGCAAGATCAGATGCAGTGACCATAGAACGGTAAGAGCTTGTATTCACCTTGATTTAAAAAGCAAACACAAAAGCTTATATGCAAGAAGCCAATTATTGAACAAGTGGTGAGAGCCAGAGTAAGGGAATTCAGAGTTTCGCTTCAGAATAGATTTGATGCGCTAATCGAGGTAACCGACGTTAGCATTGACGCAATGAACGCAATCTTACTAGTATCATCAGAGTTTGTAATGGAAGTCGGAGTTTCAATAACTAGACAGGACACTGCCAAACTATCTCAGGAGACGAAATATCTTAAGAGATGACAAACCATGAAAGCCATAAGTGCAACCGACAAAATAGAGCGAGTGGACTTTTCGAAGTAAATCAATCGGCGTAAGATAGCCGACGTCAGAAGGTATGCATGGAGAGAATTGAGCAGGCTGTAAAAAGCGCCAGAAGCCTAGGCAGCGAAGGCAAACTTGTGCATAGGCAAAAATCGGATTTATGCATTAGGCAACAAAAAAGCCCATGTAACAACCAATATGGATAGAATAGTCGAAGTGGGGAAGGAGGTCTACAGAGAGCTGTACGGAAGCCAAAACAGCCAGGATAATATTATGAGAAAGAATAGTAGTCCAGATGAATCCGTCGTCCTACCACTAACAACAGGGGTAGTAAGGAAAGCCCTAGAAGGAATGCAAAGAAACACAGCCACTGGTGAGGATAAGATAACAACGGACCTCCTGAAAAATGGTAGAGAAATTGTGTTCTAAAAACTGGGCACTGTATATACGAAGTGTCTCTTGATTGTAAGAGTATCTTGGAAGAACGCCAACATCACCTTAATCAATAAAAAAGGAGACGTCAAGTACTTGAAAAATTACAGGCTATTCAGCTTATGGTCTGTTCTCTATTAACTATTCACAAAAATAATAGCTATTATAAATAGGGCGACATTAGACTGTAATCAACCAAATAAAAAAGCAGTATTTTGTACACGCTACCCAGCAATAGACCACATCTATACTATCAATCAGGTAATAGAGGATGAGGAGGACTAAAACAACAAGAGAGAAGGCAGAGAGGTTAACCAGGCACATGCCCGTTTTGCTACCCTACGCTGGGCGAATGGGAGGGGGAATATAAAGATGAAAGAGAGAGAGATAGGAAAGAGAACGGAAAGAGACCAAAAAGAAAAAGGATTGCCAGTCAATGGGCTGGCGCGTAAGCAGTGGCGGCGCTACACAAACGTTAAAGGTGTTCACATAGGCCTGTAACCCTCAAAAAGCATGAGCCGGCTTTGACTGCCTTCTCAGACGACGAAAGACGAGGGCGGTGCTTCAGTAGCATCTGCATAGAGAGTGGCCGATCGTCCGATTGGTGCAATGCTTAAGAAAGCTTCTGTCCTTCAGAGGCAAATCGAAGGCAACGGCATAGCAGATGGCCAATGTCTCCTTCGGTGCCGCAGACGTCGCATTCTGCACTGTCGGTCAATCCAATGAGGCTTGTGTATGCTTTCATGAAGGCAGCCCCCAACCGTAGGCGACAGAGAAGCGAAGCTTCACGTCGACGAAATCCGGATGGAGCTCGAAGTTCCAGTCGAAGATTTATTTGGTAGTCTCTCGTATGCATTCTGCTTGGGGTGTTCCACTCCAGCTGACACAGACTACGTACCAGGTGACGAAGTTGTTTTGCAGCGTCTGTCCTTGACAAAAGAATCGGAAGGGTGTGCTCATCTTGGTGGGATGTGCGAGCCACTTTGTTTACGGAATCATTGGCACTGATCCCACAATGACCAGGTAGCCACTGACAATTGACCTCCTGGCCTGTTTGTGTGACGTGGTGAAGAAGCTTGACAACTTCGTAGTACGTTAATTTTTCATTCCAACCTCGTCAAAGGACTGACTTGATGCCCTGTAATGCCGGTTTAGAGTCGGAAAACACAGCCCATTTACTTGGTCCCTGGGATTTGATGTGCTCTAGGGCGCCACGCAAAGCCCCAATTTCTGTCGCCGTAGGCATAGTGACGTGTGACAGCTTGATTCACAGGGTGATTCCTCCGGCTGCAATCACCACCGCACCACCAGAACTAGACGCGGGTAATATAGAAATGCGCAGAATACTACCAGCCCCTTACGTATACCCTTCATAAATTACGAAAAGGCGTTTGACTCAGTCGAGACACCAGCAGTAACACAGGCACTGCGAAATCAGGGCATCGAAGAACCTTACATAAACATACAGAAAGAAATCTACAGTGGATCCACAGCTACCTTAGTTATCCATAAAGGAAGTGACAAAATCGCAATAAAGAAGGGTGTAAGGCAGGGAGACATGATCTCTCCAATGGTATTCATCGCGTGTTTACAGAAAGTTTCCACGACCTTAGATTGTGAAGAGTTATAAATAAGAGTTATTGCTGAGTATCTCATACTAATTAAGCTGCGATTCAGTGGTGACATTGCCTTGATGAGTAACTCAGGAGACTAGTTACAGCTCATGATTCCAGAACTGGACGCGGAAAGCACAAAAGTAGGTCTGAAAATTAATATGCACCAAACTAAAGTAATGTGCAACAGTCTGGGCAGAAAACAGCTCTTCGTGATAGGTGGAGGGACGCTGAAGTTTGTGAAAGTATATGTTTACTTAGGACAGGCAGTAACCCCGAAGCGGAACCTTGAGACTGAAATAACTAGAAGAATAAAGATGGGGTGGATCACATTCGGCAAGCATTCTCAAATCATGAATGGTGATCTGCCACTAACCCTCAAGGGTAACGTATGTAACAGCAGCATATTGCCAGTACTTACCTACGGAGCAGAATTCTGGAGGCTTACAAAGAGTTTAGCTTAAATTGAGGAAGACGCAGCTAGTGATTGGAAGAAAAAAAATAGGTGTGACCTTCAGAGACAAGAAAAGGGTAGAGTAGGTTAGCGAACAAACCGGGGTGAAGGATATCGACAGTTGAAATCGAGAAGAAATGGACAAGGGCCGGGCACATAGCAAGTAGGCAGGATAACCGCTGTTCCTTAACGGTAACTGTATGGATTCTCAAAGAGGGCAAATGCACGAATGGGAGGCAGAAAGTTAGGTGGGCAGATGAGAATAAAATTCTTGCAGGGATAACGTCGCAGCGGAAAGCACAAGACTGGGTTGATTGGCGGATCATGTGAGAGGCTTTGTTCTGCAGTGGACGTAGACAGGCTGATGATGATTGTGATTATTTGAAATCATGGGTGCAGCTACAGCCTTTGCAGTGCAGACATACATAAATTTTGAAATTTTCTTGTCATGCGGCCGTGTCTACATATATCAGAAGGGCCTATCAGCTTCAATGACAGGCTGCGTAAACATCGCATTCTACTCCATAGAAGTACCAGGGCCGCTGGATGAAAAAGTCATGCGCTTTTGATCCAGCGGCTGTGCAAGTATACTGGTGGAAACTCACCTCTGCACTGCAAAGGCTCTGCGTCCCTGATTTCAAATCAATAAGTGTCAATGGCAAAGGAATAAAAATAAGCTTGAACGTAAAGTATTTGAAGCCTTCAAAATAAAACAAAACTAGCAAAGCGTCGTGTGTAAATCATCCATCAGTTTTCCTTGCAAATAAAAAATCCGTGCTGCTGCAGAGTGATTACATGGTATGGCGTCAATATTTTATTGTTTCATGAAAATGTCCTGTTTAATACCTGTGCACTGATAGGTGAGCAACTGTGAAATGACTCAGATCGCCTATTTATGGACGCGTTGCTAGGTCGTGTGTGGGTAGGTTCTCTGCTATAACCGTTGTGTTTGAAGTCCAGCGTTTCTTCTGCTAGGTTGCTCTCCTTTTCTGTCTTCGTGTCTTTCGTTCGTTTCTTCTTCCGAATATTATGAAGCAACTCTCACAGCAAGTTGCATTAGAGATCTCCTGTCTCAAACATCATCGTGACAAATCGGCATCTAGATCTAGTTAGCCGAATTTAGTCGGCGATAGAAAACGTGCGAAGTAAGGCGCAGATTACTCGGTTTCATTGTTTGGCTTGGGTATGACAAAGCGGAGCAAACACAATAGATTACACACCCACACTTCAGTGTTTTGTCCGCATGCATTCATGTTCTGTGCAGTACTTCACACGAAGTTTAGGGTTATCCCAATCTGGCCCAATTGTCGACCTTGCTGAACCTGCCAACGGGATCGTTTGTTTGATAGAGCATCTTTCATCTGCTATGGTTGTTCCTTTCTTCCTTCATTAAAGGCTGTGTTCCAATTGTTGAACTCGCTTTTTTTAGCAACGCATGCCGCAAACAGCTGGTTCCTGTTCTTTTAGACTGTTGAGCAATATAAAAAATTGCTGCCACACGCATAGAAGCGCTTCTACATTAACTAGCACCAATCTACTCTTTGAATTGTAACTGTTTCTTCACTCACTTTCACGGCCTTATTGATTTTTATTCCAATGCCGAGTTTCCACACCTTTAATTCATACATATTGTGTGAAAGGCAGTATATAGATTCGATTGTCAGCCAAAATATGTTGGTATATAGTCCTCGCCAAACACAGCCGTTGGCGCTGTCACCAACCTGTATTCGCTTAACTACAGTGAGCCTGAAAGTAGTGTTAAAGTTAACGTTTATTTTGAGTCCTACACTACCTTTCTACGTTACTAGGAGCACTGAACAAGTTTTTCTGGTTCAGTTATTTAACGGTAACTGGCAGGCGAATTTATTGCGATGCGTTTTCTAGAGGGCAGAATTAAGAAAGGACCGTCGATTTACTGGTGACCGAATAAACTGCCATGGAAACACGGGTTTACTAAAAAAAAATTCCGCCATATCCACGAAGTGAATGATGATGAGTGGGCGAAGCTCCGGAGGTAAACCTGGTAAACCATGAATCCTCTGTACATTTTGCCCACTCGATTTTATTACATCGCTCCCCCTAGCGTACGTCGCCGCACTAAATCGAACGATTGCCTTCAACCAATGACACGCGCCATATGTGACATCATTCCTATTTTATAAGATCTCGCGTCTTTCATCAACTACAAGTACCGCTTTCTAGTTTATAACATCTTGCATCTTTTCATCATTAGCTACAAGTACCACCATCTAGTAAACACTACAAGAACTAAACGAGAGGTGGCTACATACAGGAGACGGTACCGCCATCTAGTGAACACTGCAAGAACTAAACTAGGGGTGGCTACATACAGGCTACAGGGGACGCACAGCCCACGCCCTAAGGAGCTTCGCCCCTAAAAAAACTTTAATCGTACCTAATTGGGGCGCCGAGAGAACACATCAGCGGCGGCGCCGCGAGAACTACCTGCTGCGGTGCGCCAACGTCTCCGCGCACATCTCCACGTACATACATGGTGTGTCCGTGTCGCTAGGGCGCCAGTAACGTACGTGCCGTTTCGGGCTTCTTGGTATTTTGCCAGCGTCCGCGATGAGCACAACTGGCAGGGGTCCCTGGATAGCCACAAGGGCACGCACAGCTACGGAGGTGTTCACACTTCGGCGACAACGATGTGTGCAGACATAGCGACGCCATTTAGCTCCCCCGAGAAATCCGTCGCCGCGCGTGGATTTTCTACTTCGATTCCGAAATGACGCGATTGGGTCAATCAATCAATCAATCAATCAAAATATTTTTTCTATGAAAAGAATATAAATACAAAGAATATTTACCGATAGCCTTATGTGGCTAGTGACCGGTCCAATACAATGTGTATAGAAAATGTACAGTGCAGCTTTGAAGCAAAAAAAGAAAGAAAACAGAAACGAATTGGATAAATACTGGCAACATGTGTATACATTTTCTCATATCAAACAGACATACACGCAGGCTTCTATGTCTCGTCTCGATAAAAAAGAAAAGACTTGCTTATGCTAGGCGGAAATTACAGTCTTAATCTCAAGGGGAATCGCGTTCCATATTTTCGCTCCATTAAATTCCGATCAGTCTTTCTCCATAAATATTGTAGCATTTGGGCAGATATAAATTGTCATTACATGCATGTCGCGTATCGCGTGTAAGGATTCAGGAAATATCAGCACGCAACAGGAAATTTCCGATAATTATGTTATTTATTGAAACGGCACTTCGTAGTTGCGCAACTTCGCAGCCGAGGGAATGTGTTGAGAGTGGAAAATGTTACCTACTGGTTTACCTTGGCTAATTATTTCCAATGTATGCTTTTGATTTCGTCCGAGAATTTTTAAGTAACTCTTTTACGTAACACCCAGCGATTCCAATCGTAACACTCATATTACAGTGACACAGTGAAAAGTAACGTGTGCGAAGTAGGGCTTGTCGAAAATGTTGTCGAACGTTTATTGGAGTATAGCAGCCATAGGCTACCTTTGCACACACTATCAGTACTTGTTCGTGTCAGTGTAAATTCTCATCAAGAATGACGCCCAAATATTTAAAAGAATCAATCTATTGAATAGGAACGCTGTTTATTGTTAGAATAACGAATTCAGTAATAATTCATTTCTTCCGAGAGTGAAACACCACGTATTTTGTTTTACTACAGCTAACAGTGAGCTGATTATTGGCAATTGATCATTCCAAAATGTTCGATAAATCTGTCATCACGTCATTTTGTAGCGCTGCTTAGGAGTTTCCTGTAAAAAATAAAACAGTGTCGTCCGCGTACATTAGTGCCCTTGACCTCTGTAGAGATGGCAATACATCATTGATAAAGAGAGAGAATAATGTAGGACCTAATACTGAACCCTGCGGTACCCCACATTTAATATAACTGTAAGATGATTTGATGATATTGGAGAATACCTTTTGTATACGTGCTGATAAAACCCACTAAAAAAACTAGTGAGTTACCTGCAATTCCACAGGAACGCATTTTTTTTTCAATAAAATGGAGTGACTAATAGCATCCTTCTTCATGTCTTAAATACTGCTATTGCTATCTTGTTTCCATGTAGCTCGGAATCAGTATATTGCGCAAGTATCTATAAAGCAGTTGAAGTGCACCTGTTAGCAACAAAACCGTGTTGCTGGGGACCAATTACATTCTAATTACATAGGAAGCACCTTATTTCCGACGAAGTTAATTTTCCAGCGTACTGTTAATACTACTCAGGACAAATATTGGTCAGTAGCTGTCTGGAAGATTACGATCACCAGATTTGTAAAATGGTATTACCTTAGCAGTCTCAAGTATATTACGATAACATTTAGAAGAAAATGCATGATTAAATATGTGACACAGCGCACCACACAAAACATTATTATTTTCCTTGAAAATCCTCGATGATATGGCGTCATGGTCAGCTGCCTTGTTCCTTCGTAACTTCTTAATAACTTGATTGATACCATTCTCCATCTCATCATGCAGCTAGAAATTACTAGCAACCATTAATGTTGCAGTTAAGTTTGATCTGTGAATATTAAAATGGAACGTACAGCGAAAAATCACAGCATATCCACGGATGGAATGCTGATGAGTGGGGCGAAGCGTCCGTCAGTTCGTCCGCGCATCCATCTGTCAGTTGGTTCTTGCTTCCGTGCGTCAGTCTGTTCGTGCTTCCGTCCGTCTGTGCGACCGTCCGTGCCTCCATCTGTGCGTCCATCCGTGCGTCCGTCTGTAAGATCATCCGTGCATTTGTTCCTCCATGCATCCATCTGTGCGTCCATCAGTTCGTCCGTCCACCAGTCCACGCATCTGTCCATCGATGCGTACGTCTGTGCGCACGTCCATCTGTTCATTCATCTGTCTGTCTGTCCGTCCATCCGTCTGCTTGTCTGTCTGTCCATCCATCTAGTGAACACTCCAGGTACCACCATTTCGCATATTTTCATCAGATATTCACCATATAGAAGTACCGCCATCCAGCGGACATTCCAAGGACTAAAAGAGAGGTGGCTACTTACTACTACTACTACTACTACTACTACTACTACTACTACTACTACTACTACTACTACTACTACTACTACTACTACTACTACTACGACATGCATTGCAGACGCACGACCCACGGCTTAAGAATCTTCAACCCTAAAAAGGCGCAAGATGCAGTTTCTTCGTTCTATAATTTTTGTCTTACCCTCGTATTCATAAACGCTCCTTCACTTGAACTTGACTTGAAAGTGCCTTCAGTGCAGCACGTTTGACACTGTTATGCCTGCGAGTCGACAGCAAACGTCCGTGCCTCTGAAAAAGGCAATCTGTGTCAAGGCCAGCCCGCAAGTCCGCCTGACGCGAACAACTCAACGGCGTCAACAGGCGACGGCGCTTTTCTGGCGTGCACGTGCAGTGAGTCACCTCAGTAAGCGAGCCCGTCGAGTAAACAACCGGCGTCTTCCTGTCTGGGGGTCTGTCTGGGGGTCTGACGTCCTTGGGTGCCGCCACCTGCAGCGCAGCCTCTCCAGATTCGATGAGAAAGAATGACGCGGCCCAGCGGCGACCCCCATTGGAGGAGTCTGACCTGACGACCAGCGGCGCTTCTGGTTGGACATCTGGGTTGGACCCGGTGCATATAAAAGAAGCCCTGCGGCGCGTCGCGAGCAGGAAACCTGTTGGAGAGCCGACATGTGTGTCGCAGCAGACCCATTTGAGAGCAGACCTATGTGTTAGAGAGGAGAGCTCGGCTCTTCGAGTCTCTGTCGGCCCCAGTGCCGAATTTGTAACGCCTCTGTATATATGCTGTACATAAACCTTGTTTACCTCACCGTCGTCTCGTCCGCTCGTCTATCAGCTCTGCGCAGAAGCAGTCGCGAGCTGAGAAACCTACGCTACCAAACGGCTGGTGACCTTCCCGGCGGAGTTCGAAGCAGTGGCGTCTTCGGGACCGTGTTGGCGTCGCCGTCTTTCGAAACAGTGGTTGCAGTGGTGAGATCGGCCGGCGTCAGCGACATCGATGCGGTGAGTGCCTGATGTTTTCCCCTCAGTTCACCAGACTACTCTAGCTCAGGTTGTAGTAGTTTAGAGAAGGGCTGTTTGAAGCATTGAAGTGAGCTTTGATCGTTTCAAGCCAAGTCGAAGCGCTTTGAAACCAAAGTTAATGCGGAGGGGGTAAACACGGGAGTGTGAAAAACTGCTTGCGCGTCTTGCTAGTTGACTTATAGTGGGTACGGCAAGTGAATTGTTAAACAGGGGCAAACAGCAAGAGGCTAGTGTGAACGATGGGGAACCTTAAAGTGAAAGAACTCATCGAAATTTGTGAGGAACTCGGCATTACTTTGGGCCGTGCGAAACGAAAGCAAGCGATCCTTGGGATCATGAAGGATGAGGGAGTGTCAGCTGAGGAAGTCGATGAGGCCTGGGTGGATATCAAAGCACGCCGCAAGGGGGCTGAAAGGCGAGAAGCTCGCGAACGTAAAGAAGCGTAAAGGCGAGAAGCTCGCGAACGCGAAGAAGCTTAAAGGCGAGAAGTTCGTGAAGAAGCTCAAAGGCGAGAACGCCGCGAGGAAGCCGAGAGACAGGGGCGCCTCGAGTTGAAACGAATAGAATTGGCAATACTACAGTGTTCGCAGGCGCCGAGCGTAGCTTCTCCAACAGTTCAGGTCAGCGGTTTTAGAATTCGGGACCAACTGCCACCGTTCGTAGTAGGCGAGGACATGGCGAAGTATCTCGTCAAGTTCGAACACGTCTGTGAGCGAAACGCTTTGAAGCGGTCTCTTTGGGCGCGGAACCTGTTAGCTCTTCTTCCCGGCGAAGTGTCCGACGCGATAACTTGCTTGTCGAGGGAAGCGTTTGAGAGCTATGACGAGGTTAAGGAAGTGCTCTTGAGACGTTATAAGTTGTCACCCGAGGCTTTCAGGCAAAGGTTCCGGTATGCTAAAAAGGGGAATGAGTCACACGTTGACTTCGCGTTTCGTCTTAAAGCCGATTTAATTGAATGGCTCAAGGGTGAAGGTGTTTATGACGACCGCGATAAAGTGGTGGAATGCGTTGCATTGGAGCAATTCTACCGCTGCATCGAGGAGGATGTCAAACTTTGGCTCCAGCACAGACTTGGTAAAGTACAGCTAAACAAGGCAGCAGAGTTAGCTGAGGAGTATTATACTCGCCGAAAGTTGCATAGCAGGGCAGTGCGCGTTGAAAAGGATGAAAGGAAAGAGGGCTTTTCAAGGAAACCTGATCAATGAAAACCCGCTCCTCACTGTAATTTCAAGAAGGACCCGTCTCTTACAAATGACACTGTAGGGGAAGGGAAAATGGAAGCGGAGAAATCGAGTGAGGTTTCTACCACACGGGTGTTTGAATCACCGAAGCCGCTAATCTGCTACAACTGCAAAAAGGATGGGCACATCGCGATAAACTGTCAGCAAAAGTTTGCAACTATCCTAGAGTCAAAAAACAAACGGAAGCCGCTAATCTGCTACAACTGCAAAAAGGAAGGACACATCGCGATAAACTGTCAGGAAAAGTTTGCTTTCGCAGCAATCCGAGAATCAGAAAAAAACATGCGGTTGTTGGAGCCGTATCTCCAAGAAATTAGGGTGAATGGGAAAACGTGCCGAGCACTTAGAGACTCAGCGGCAACCATGGATGTTGTCCATCCTTCATTGGTGTCTCCGGATGACTTTACAGGAGAATGCACGTGGATCAGGCAAGTCGCTAAGGAGCAGAGTGCTTGCTTACCAATCGCCACGGTTGTCATTGAAGGCCCCTTCGGTAAGCTTCGCACTGAAGCGGCGGTGTCTGCCGCGCTAAACAATCGTTTTCCTTATTTTTTTCTCCAACAACTCAGAGCAGCTTCTCAAAGAGCAGGGTAAATCGTTCTTCCCCAACTTAGCGTACATGGCCCTCACGCGATCGCAAGCGCGGAAGCTTTCGCAGAACCTTGATCTTGTTCAATGCGGTGAACTCTCAAGTGACCTTGTCGGCGAGTCGACGGAACCCCAGAAAGGAAATTTTCCGCGTGAGTCATGTGAGCAGTCACGCGAGCGGCCCGTCGCCGAAGCGACCGGCGCGGTATGCGTAGGGGAGACGACTTGGCGCCATTGAGTCAGAGTGAGAGGGTTGCAACGCTCTCTCCTGTAGCGGAAAGTTGGAGCGAGCTGTCGAGGGATGATCGAGAGACGCCCATTCAAGAGCAGCGCGAGGACCTCTCGATTAAAGCGCCAGTGGAAAGCCACATGAAAGCTTCACAGATGTTGTCGAAGGAGTACTACGACAAATCGGCGAAGAAGCCTGCTTTTGAAGTAGGAATTCAGGTAATGCTGCTGCAGCCGTCCAAAAGGAACAAGCTTGAGGTTGATTGGGAAGGGCCTGCCAATGTAATATTGAAGCTCCCCGATACGAATTATGAAGTAAAATTAGGAAAGCGGCAGAACAAAATTTACAATTTGATGAAACCCTACGTTCAATATCAAGCGGTCGTAAATCAGCTGTTGAATGCTTCAGAGGAAGAGGAAGCAGAAATTTTTAGTTCTTGTGAGATAATCGAAGGTGGATTGAAAGTAATCTGAAAGCAGATAAACCTAGAGCCTAGGTTAAGTGAAGTCCGGAAAGAGGACCTGAGAAGGATTGTTTCCGAGTTTGGAGACGTGTTTTCGGACCGCCCCGGAAACACGAGGGTGATCGAACACGATATCGAGCTAAGTGGTGAGGAGCCAATCCGTAGCAAGCCGTATCGTTGTTCCCCTGTGCAACGTCGCAAGTGTGAGCTGCTCTTGGTACCGCATAGGTATCATCGCCTAAAAGTGGCCGGTTACTGAGGTGGAGCATGATGCTCCAATTGCACAACTTTGACGCTCGCTAAAAAAAGGGAAAGCATAACGCTAATGCAGGTGGATTGAGCAGTGCGTTCTAGCTAGTACCTTCTCAACCTTTCGTTTTCTCGCTGGCGATTAGGGGCAAAATTTTGACCTCATCACGACCTGGGCTGAGCGCTCTCGTCCAGAGTGAGCTCAAGGAGCCAACTTTATGTTCTATTCTATTTGATTACGTTGTTGTACGTGTAAAAAAATTTGAGTTGTCATTTTAAGAGTCTTGTGTCCCACATGTGCCTCTTGATGTAGAGGGAACGAAATTCCGATAGACATGTAGATAGGTATATGTTGTACTATACTTTGTCTGGTGTTCTGTCGGGTGACCGAGGGCACTTGCTTGTGTCGTGTGTTGTCTGTTGTCGAATCGCTCTTGACAAGTTGCAGAACCATCGACAAGTGCTGAAACCAAGGATCCTCAGAAGAGACGAGCGAAGCTGGCCGGCAAGTTGTGGCGACAAGCCAGTGGAGCTGGTATCCGTCCTCAAGAATGGGATGTGTTCCCGGAACGGAGTCTGAAACTGCATTCTCCCCATGGCCCTGGAGGCGAACCTGGAGGGACCTGGCGAACAAGCCCGCCTGACATACGAGCCCCGTGGAAGCAGCTCGTCTTTTCGGCGCGTTGTCTGGCGGCGGGGGTGCTGTTATGCCTGCGAGTCGATAGCAAACGCCCGTGCCTCTGAAAAAGCCAATCTGTGTCAAGGCCAGCCCGCAAGTCCGCCTGACGCGAACAACTCAACGGCGTCAACAGGCAACGGCGCCTTTCTGGCGTGCACGTGCAGTGAATCACCTCAGTAAGCGAGCCCGTCGAGTAAACAACCGGCGTCTTCCTGTCCGGGGGTCTGACGCAATGCGCGGTGACGTCACTCGTCCTTGGGTACAGCCACCTGCAGCGCAGCCTCTCCAGATTCGATGAGAAAGAATGACGCGGCCCAGCGGCGACCCCCATTGGAGGAGTCTGACCTGACGACCAGTGGCGCTTCTGGTTGGACATCTGGGTTGGACCCGGTGCATATAAAAGAAGCCCTGCGGCGCGTCGCGAGCAGGAGACCTGTTGGAGAGCCGACATGTGTGTCGCAGCAGACCCATTTGAGAGCAGACCTATGTGTTAGAGAGCAGAGCTCGGCTCTTCGAGTCTCTGTCGGCCCCAGTGCCGAATTTGTAACGCCTCTGTATATATATATGCTGTACATAAACCTTGTTTAACTCACCGTCGTCTCGTCCGCTCGTCTATCAGCTCTGCGCAGAAGCAGTCGCGAACTGAGAAACCTACGCTACCAAACGGCTGGTGACCTTCCCGGCGGAGTTCGAAGCAGTGGCGCCTTCGGGACCGTGTTGGCGTCGCCGTCTTTCGGAACAGTGGTTGCAGCGGTGAGATTCGAGGCGCCCTTCGTAACGTCGTCGGTGGCAGCGTCGCAACAACACGCGTCTGCGCGTTTGTGCTGCCTTGGCCCGTCACCCCCGGAAGGGGTGACGCTTGGCCCCGCCTAAGGGCAGCGCGTTTGAAACGCGTTTGTGCTGCATTGAAGTTGGTGGCAAGTCAACAGCGTTTCTGAATACAGAGGTTAGAGGTCCTTTTTGTCGTTTAGAAAAATACCAGCATATCTACGGACTGAATGATGATGAGTGCGATGATCAAAGCATCCGTGCGTCCATCCGCGCTTCCGTCTGTCCATTCGTTCTTGCTCCCCTCCGTCCATGCGACCATCCGTGCATCCGTCTGTGCGTCCGTCCATCTATTCGTGGGTCCGTCCACCCGTCCGTTTGTGCATCTGTCTGTTCATCCATCCGCGCGTCTATCCGTGCATCCGTCCATCTAGTGAACACTCCAAGTACTGCCATCTCGCATCCTTTTATCCTATATTCATGATATAGAAGTATACATGCAGCGGAAATTCTAAGGACTAGACGAGAGGTGGCTACCTACTACTACGACGATGACTACTACTACCACCACATACAACAAACATCGCGGACGCACGACTCACGGCGTAAAGAGCTTCGCCCCTAAAAATCGGGCTCAAATTTCCGCAACCCACACGGGCTGCTAATTAAAACAGCCTTGTCAACAGACCACATAGGCACAACGGAATGCACAGAAACCATAGGGGAAAGATGGAACTGTAGGGGCAAATGCCCTCAAGTGTGGCAACTGTTGGGACTCCGGGTCCTGCCGGTCTCGTTTTCGGTAGCTGGCCCCGTCGCAGGATCCATCGTCTCACAATTCAGCGAGAAGAAGCGCCCGAATGAACGACAGAGATTTATTTATATGTTGAGAAGTGATCAACTGATCCAAAGAGAGAAGAGAGAGAGGCATACAAAACGTCTTCGGCATTTTATAGCGCCGCGTTGCCAACACTGGGCGCATTGTCCGCATCGTCAGCCAATACGGTGGCCCCGGCACCTCGGCCACGAGGGAGGGGAAATACACCTCACAACAGATGGAGGGGCACAACCTAACACGATGCCCAAATATGGTCACGAACGCACAGCAGATTCCGGAATTCTCCCGGCGAGGGGGAAGAGCCTGAATGGGGAGGTGGGGGTCGACGACACCGGTCAGGAACCAGTTCTCCCCACAACTCCTCTTGCTTGGTTCCCTAGCGCAAAACCAGCGCGTTGACCATTGTTCTCACTTGGCTGCAAGACCGCCTCAGGTGCAAGCTATCCCGGGAATGCGTCGACAATCTCCCAAGGCCCGTTTACATTGACCCGACGAGGGCGCGTTGAGTCGAAATAAACAGGTTTTCTGGACTCGCCCTCCCCATGTATAAGCGGACGCGTCGGGGCGGAGAGTCGTCGCGGCGAGTCCCGTCGACCCGGAGACAGGGGGTAGGTTCACCGAACTCGCCGCGCTCAGAAAGGGCATGTATAACCGGTCGCGCTGAGTTGACGGCTCGTGACCTCTCCCGCCCGTCGCCGTCTCCGCTTTCCCTGCCCCATCACTCCCACGTTGCTCTTTCTCTGTCGGCCAGTACGCGCGGAGGACATAGTTCTGTTATGCGGTAAATGCAGATCACTTTTACGTTTAAATCTTGCTTGGCACGTCCTACGAGAGCTTGTTCGTTATCGTTCTCACGACCGGCTATGTTGCTCTGCCCGTAGCAGGAAATCGGCTTGTGCGCCAGAAATCTCAAATACGTGCACATTAACGCTTTAATAAAGTTTCTGGTCACCTCCCTATCAGAATACATTTGCGTAAATTCACAGAATTGTCTACTAATGCGCAGCATTACAACTCCGCTTGCATTTATTTTGCGTTCTCCACAGCCAGGTTCGACTATGAAAAGGCAAATACTTTCGGGTATTTTATTCTTTGTAAGTTTTGTTTGGGGTTTTTTTGAAAGTGGTGTAAATTGACTTTATCACAAAAATTAAGTGCCTTTACCAATACATGTAATTTCTCCCAGAGGAAAAGCGTAGTCCAGGGTTGGTTTCGCTCTTTTTAATTCGTGTTTCATGAATCCCTGAATGGACTTAGGCATTTCGAACGTTTTTTCGGGTTTAGTGTTCGGGTTTTGGAGGAGATGAGGGTCGTTTTACGCCAAATATCCCAGACAGTACGCTAGACCATCTACGATTACACTCTAAAAAGTAATGGTTGGTCACTTTACTACACTATTCATTTTTGGAACCAATTTTCTAAAGAAAATTTTAATTTCTTAAATATGGTGGCAGTTAGGTTGCGACGAAACTTCGAAAAAGTGAAATATTATACGCAGCACGGTAAAACGATTCCAGTCGGTAGGAAAAGAACCGCATTTCCTTGTTAAAACGCATTCACCACTAGTGTATGTTAATGTGCTTTGCGGGGAAGCAATGCAGTGTTCTTGACCAAAGTCAGAAATTTTTACAGCTTTTCAACTTTTCCAGAGACAACGCAGCTGCATAGCTTGCTTGCATTGTTGACGGTAAGTGGGGGAAAAACACGAGTCGCGAAGACAGTAGTTTGGAAGCGCTGGCACATGAACTTTGAAAAATTTGCAATATTGTTCATGTTCAGGCACTTATCGGTCTGTGTGGCGCTTCATATAAAAAATGTACACTTTGGATCATTTCAAAGGGTGCAGAAACGATATTTATTTCTGTAAGTTTAATACGAATCTTTGTTTTACGCGAGAAAATATTATTCATGTTCGGTACGGCCAATTCCTGGAGAGACCAGCCAGGGGTGAACAGGGGACGGTGCGTCAGGCTGCGGATACGCCTGCGGTGAGCGCGGTGCCGCAACAAAACCACTGCTGCCATCGCGTTGTGCAGTGTTAGCCAAGACACCAACACAACCATAAAGTACAGCTGGTGCAAACTCAGAAAAAATACCAAGGCAGCCATCCCGGTGGCGGAGCGACAACTGGGTAAACAACCGCAGCCCACAGCGGCGAGAGGCGAAAGCGCGGGCCTGGAGCAGCGGAAACCGGTACCGGAAGACGGGTTTTCAGCTCGTCTCGACGCAAAGCGTCGCTGCGATCACCGCTCACCTCAACTCGTCCGTGCGAGTTCACATAAACTCGGGCGCGTCGAGGTAAGCTGAACCCGCCACTCAACTCAGCCCGCCCCCGTCGCGTCCATGTACACGGGGCTCTAGAGGGGTGCGCAAACCTTCGGAGAATCCCAATGCTGGGGCCGGTCGTAACAGTCACTTTGTTCTCGCTTGGCTGCAAGGCCGTCTCAGGTGCAGGCTATCCCGGGAATGCGTCGACGATCTCCCAGAGGGGTTCGCAAACCTTCGGAGAATCCCAATGCTGGGGCCGGTCGTAACACAACTAACTTATGAAGCGCCTAAAAGCACCTTGCCGTCCACTCTAGTGATCGCTCCTCCCGATAGACTTTGATATGGTCTACTAGAACTTCCATTCCAGTACGCGATAGCGCAGGTCCGCAAGCCATTAACCCATGGGGCGCGCGGTCGTTTAGCGCATTCCTTCAGCGACGCTCAATAGGAGTGCATCGGTACGAGCAGTAACTCATCCACAGCTGCTAAGTGACGCACTCGAGCCACTGCCCCGAAACGGCAGCGGCGCTTAGCTGTCTTTCTCATGTGTCTTATGTACCTGCACTCTCGAACCGTCCATCACCGAGCTGCACCAAAAGGAACGCATTCACGGGAATACCATGTCGCCATATAGCTGTTTTGAATGCCCTTCAGGGTTCCCCTACAAAGTCGTGTTTCTGATTTTTTTAGGGGCGAAACTCGTTGGTGTCAGGCCATGTCCCCCCCATCTGTCGTCGCGTTAGACGGCGCTAGAGGCGCTGCGATCTACTGTCCACTGGGGTCACTGCGGTGTAAAAGGACTTGCTTTCTCTCTGTTTCTTTGGTCATGAATCAATAACGGCTATAGTGAACTAAAATACGATCTAGTAGCGCGACCGGCTGGTTTCCGGTGGCTGCATTTCCGATTGAGGCGGAAATGTTGTAGGCCCACGTGCTCAGGCTTGGGTGCACGTTAAAGAACCCCCAGGTGATCAAAATTTTCGGAGCCCTCCACTATGGAGTCTCTCATAATCATATGGTGGTTTCCATACGTTAAACCCCACACATAAATCAATCAATCCTTCCCCCTCTCTATCTCTATCCCTTTAGTCTTACTCGTTTATTCCCTCCTTACCCCCATCCCTCGCGAGCTACTGTTGAGGTGTCGCACTCTGATGCAGACAGTTACATGGCTCACTTTTCTCTTCCTTTCTCTTAAAGAATCACATAAGTAAGAAATAAAAAGCGCGCCTTGTGTGCGCTAGGACTTCCTTCTGACCGTTGCTAGCCCTCTTGTCTATATCATTCGGTTTGAATTATTTGGAACATTTGCGAATGACAAAAAAGTTGACAGATCCCACGTACAGTGGGAACTGATGATATGCGAAGCACGAATGAGAAATGTTGATATGACACTTTAAAATCAGCACAACGTTACGCGGTGAAGGTTGTGGGGTTTCGAATTGGAGGGCGCCACCACCATGCTCTTGGAGGGAACGGACACAGTAGACACGGTTGGTACAAACTAAACAACAAGACACATTGACTTAACTATTTTAGAAGGACGATATCGTCCGCTGAATCGATACATTAATCATTATCAAACGCTAGCACATCCTTACACAATATTACCATACACTCTACGACAAGCACACAATAACATGACAAAGACAATATCACACCCAAGGCGGCGTCGCTAACACTTGACTTATCACGAGGGCCCCCGACGCAAAGCCCGCGGTGCCACGCACCGAGGACCCACATTAGAGACGACCGTTCGCGGCAACCGCCACGCGCAGAAGAGACTCGCTCAATTTTCGCCCGCACCAAGGCTTGCCTTCCACCATATGTCACCGTCGGCGCTACAACATGCTGATAATGATATTGGTGATCAACGCGAACACCGAAACGTAGCCCGAAGTGCGGCTTTTGGGCGATACACGTGCGCCACGCAGCGCGAACAGCTTTACAGAGTGTGTCAGCACTCCTACATCCTCCCCCCCCCCACCTTAATTTAAACCATACACTCTAAGGCAAAAGGGTGTTAAAAGGGTGTGTGGTTTGTCCTTTTGGGGACTAATGGGGCTGCCAAAACCATTAGTCCGGGTCTAACTAACGGCATCGGATCTAACAGTGAGTCCCCAGTAGGGACTAACATTTACACCTTAGTGAGTAACCGTTAGTCCCGCAGTTCACCCCGAAGGACCAACATTTAGTCCTCACATTTGCACCTTTAGAGCAACTGTTAATCTCTACATTTACACTTTACCGGGCAACTGTTAGTCCTCACAGTTGCACCCTGCCAGACGAATGGTTGGCCCACTCAAATACTCCTATTGGATGAACATTTTGTCCCCAATTCAAACATTGTTTTTTTTCGCCAGGCCTAATACTTTTATCGCCTGTTTTTCTACGCAGTGAGGAACAAATTGCGCCGAAAACACGCGAAAAAGTAGTTAGCCACCTATGTGTAACTGCTTTCGCAGTCACGGCAACAACGAACGACAAAAGTGAGACATCGAAATATTTTATTTTTCTACATACACATGAAGTTTCTCCATTCTTTTAAGTGAACTCATGGTGAAGTGTACAAGTCCAGTCTCACTGTCAAATCTTGTTCACTCCATGGGGAGCTCCTCCGACGGAAACGATAGATGGCAGACATTGCAGACGCCAGCGCACGCAGCCTTCGGCTCTACGTACAATAAGATAGTAAAAATAGTTAGACACACGCGACAGAAGATGAAGATGCACGCATATGACAAGTACGTGCACGTTAATAAAAACAAGCGTTAAAATATGACACACAAGTAACTTTACCTTCACATGTCGCACAGTCCTTCTGAAGCTGCTCTGACGAAAGAGATGGATGTCAGGCATCACAGGTTGCCAGCGCACACAGTCTTCAGCACGGTGTGTGCCGACGGCTGCACAAAAAGTATGTAAAATAGTTAGTCACACGTGACAGAGGATGATTACAAATGCATATGAGAAATGCGTGCAAGGTGAAATGAAAACATACGTGATATATGACATGCTAATAATTTCACCGTGATCTCACGCATCGTCAAAGATTCATTTCGATTGCCGTAGCGCAACAGCTTAGGAGCGGCGGCCGAAGCCACAACTCCGCGAACCACCATGCCGCTAACAAGTTGGCGAGTCCTAAGCGAGCGACATCGTACAGCTGGAGCAAGCGAACGCGAGACCAAACACGGCGCTGCACGCGGAGTGTCTGCGGCCAGCGAAATTGAACAGGAGAGCGGGCGTACGCTTGGCCGCCGCCACGAACAGAGCCGAGCTGGTTTGGAGCTAGCACCGAAGAAATCGACGGTAATGCGACCCTTTTCCAGAAACTCGAGCGAATGCAGCACGCAAACGCGAGTCCGCCGCCGCGGCCAACGGACGGCGCAGAGCTGCTTGCGACCGACTGTCGGGAAAGCCAACTGTAATTGCGACCAATTTTCATTGAGTTTCGACGCTAGCGAAAGCCCCGCTAGCCCGTTCTGCTGCACTTAGAGCGCGCGACATACTACTACCAAGCTCTTTACGAGATCCCGCAACGTGTTTTCGACGACTCCCAAGAAAGCGACGCGGACTCAGCCCGATATCGTCAGCCCGAAGCTCATCGCGGTGGCGAAGACAGGTGAGCACTCGATGAGCGAGCGTGCGGGAGGCCGACGGCAATGGCGGCCGATTTCCAAGCTGTCGCAAATCACAGGCGAACTGCAGACGCCGAAGCTGACCACGATGCATTTCGTGCGTGCGATATACAACACGACCGAACCCGTTGCCGGCAAGCGCAATCCCTATCGCACACGCGACAAATAGAGTAGAATGAGGAAAGATAACCTACTTGCCTTAAAATCCAGCGCTGTTCTCTGCCCCGAATCGGACTGAAGTATATATCCGATAGGCCTATTGTGTTCTCGTCCGCCATATTGGCCTTCCCAACTGTTGCTGTCGTGTGTTGGTCGTGACTATCTTGAAGCCAGAGATATACAGCGCGGCGTGGTGACGTGTCGAGACTTGCTCCAGGCTTCATGGGTGCAGCGAAACGCAACAGCAGCAGCCCACGATCATCCAAGCGTACCAACACCACCTAGAACTAGAGAAGGCCTGTGCAGGGCTGCGTGACGTCACCGCAGTGAGATCGGCCTAAAAGTCGGCTTCACCCAATGCTACGCTTTTTCTTTCCGAAATGGCAGTTTCCCTACATTATTAATATTATTTTCGCGGTTTGGGAGTGCACAGAATATTTGCATTAAGGAATATTTTCAGTATGTTTTAACTAAACACTGGCTTGAAATAATTCATCAGGCACTCGTGAAATTTTTAACAGCATGCACAGCCATTTCGTGCAGTTTAAAAGAGGCTTAAATTTTCGTTGTGAGACATATTTATTTGTGATACATCATAATCCAAACAGCCAGAACAATTCATAAGAAAGAAGATTATGCTTGAAGAGTACTGAGCTTCTGCTTCGCAGCCTTGCTTTCAGTTCCTTTATTTTCAACTTTGTTACGCTTTGCAGCCTTGCTTTCATTCAGCTTGTTATTTTGAACTTTGCACAAATTATTCAGCAGCGTATTGGCAGCAGCACTGAGAACATAGTTTAAGACAAGTTCAGGTGAGTGGCCACCATCGCAGAAATCGAAGTCTTCATTGCACTCAACAAGGGAAGTCGCGAGGCTTACAAGAACTTCTTTTTGTTTTGCGCAAGCAAAAAATTGTGATGCGTACTTCGGACTTCTCAGCTTGTCAAGCACAATTTCTATTGTGAGCACGGCATTCACAACTACCGCTTGTGGAAATTTCAGTCCACCACGCGTTGCATTAGCTATCAGCACATCATCATCCAGTTCAATGGTCCGATTCTCAACAGTCAAGTTTTCCTGGCAGGAAGAGCAGGCAAGTTTCCTAACTGCAGCATATGCACATTATCCTGCTACATATGTAATAGCTGGTAGCATTTTCTCCTTCACATCATCGTCCATCACTGCAACATCAAACTGCTTAACAAGAAATTTCAAATCAGTGGTAGGAATGCGAGGTGCAATGGTATCCAAGTTGGGAAGATCAAGTAGCTTCTGAAGTCTCAGCTTCTGCTCGGATTCATAAATCTGACGTATCGAAACGTGGTATTGGGCACCAAACAGCTGCCTGTACCTGCCAAACCTGTCTTCCAAACTGTCGGTTTGAAATTTCCCTAGCAAAACGTATTTGAACCGAAGTTCTTCAATGCAATACGTTGACACCTCAACAAGGGCATGTGAGGTATGTCGATGTGCCATGTGCGTTTCGCGAGTTAACTGGCCAGCATCATGCTTCAAGCTCTGCCAGTGGTCCAACCAATCCACAATCTTGTTTAGAAACTCAATTTGGTGGCATTGCAGTGCACTTATCGGTTCTTGAAATGGGTCTCGGAGACGCTGACCTTTGAATGGGGTCTTGACATTCACCACAATCCACCATGTCAAAACAATGTTAATAAGTTCCAATGTACCAGCTTTATGCTCAAGTGCGACTTTGGTGCTTCTTAGTGCTGCAGCAGTTGAACTGTTGAAGATCCTCAGTGCGAGCTTTACATTTTGTCGCTCTAGATTGGATGGATTCAGTTACTTGAAGGACAAAGTAGAGCTAGTCGCAAAAGCTCATTTTTTTCTCCTTCATGCAACTTGCATAGTGTGTTAAACGAGGCTGTCAGGACAGATGGGTTTTCCGAGAGGGCACTGAAATTGGGAAAGAAGATGCACCTTCCACAATTACGCTGATTCAGCCAGTTATTTCGGATACACTTTAATATATGCACTGCATCCAGAATAAAAAACAAGGGTCTTGATGAGTCTGATGGGTGCCTGTATACAATCCTCACTTTGGGAGGATCAGCAAAAAATGACAGCCTTTCAGTTGATCGAGTTGTTGTCAGACACCACTGCAACTACTCGTATTCCAATATCTTCTAGGTGCCTGATCAGCAGACCAAGAAATTCATGTAGCTGTTTCGCTTCTATTTGTACTACTGGAAGTATATGCACAACATACTTGTTTGATGATAACAAGCTTTGTATCATAAAGACGTATGCTGTCTTTGCCGCATTTTCATTGTTTGTCGCTGCCCCAGTGACATCACCACCCTTGTACTGAAAGGATGCCTGCAGGTGGATCTCGTCCATCATAAGCGTCACAAAGCACTCATGGTCTTTTAGTGTTGATGCCAGTCTCCTTGCATAAGAAAGGAATGAATCATCTTGTTGCTCTCTGGGTGGGCTAGCACGGTAAGAGGCACAAATGCGTCTTATTGTCTGTGGATGTGGGAGCTTTAATTTTGCGGTACTCCTGGTAAATCTGTATGCGTGCGGCGATATTGTGTACACAAGGCTGCAGAACACCAGAAAGTCAGCTGGGTAAGTCGACGCCTTAGTGAGGAGAACTTGAAGTTGCTGTGTCACAAATTTGACGACTTGCACTTGCCACTCATGCGGGAGAGCTGAAGATGACAGTTGCTCCAGGAGTGCCACGACACGCTTCAGCAGAATCTCTAGTTGGAGTTCATTATTTGTGGAATTCTTCGTGACGTCTTCCACATCGCACAGAACTTTGTGAAGCACTCTCAAGTCAGAAATTGTCATAGGAAGCACAGAGGTACCTAGGTTTTGTAACCTCATTTCACCAACATACACTGCCAAAGAAAGGTCGGATGCCACTGTCACTGCACGATGCACAACTAGGGCACCTTGGTCGCTGAAGTTGAGGAAAAGTACTTGTTTCTGGGTGACCACCTTGATCCAGAAGTCAGTTAGAGAGAGGTCACCTACTGCTGTCAATAGGTCTTCGAAAGTGGCGATGACATTCTTCTTTTCTTCCGCTTCGTGAGACTGCTCTGATAACCGTATTGCTTCCTGCAACGCTTCTGCATCCACACGAGCGCGCTTTTCTTCTGGGCTCTCGCGTGCAGAAGTTTCTTGGCGGGACAAGTAAGCAGGGCAATTAGGGAAAACGCTTGGGATTGCAGAAGACTTCAAGCGCCTCAGCTTGAGGGGTACTTCAATTACTTTCCCAGTCATGCTGTCAGTGTAGCTGGTGGAGTCTACGAAGTCACTTTCAAGAAAGCGGTGCTCACAGACCTGGAACATAAGCACAAACAACGAAGTATAAGATGAAAGCGACAGAATTATACATAACAGTTTTACAGAATTATATGATCCCAGTGCGCCGTTTGTAAAGATTAAGACAAATTCTTTCGCTTTGTTTATCTGCTTCTGTACGGCAACCACGACCACGCAGTCAACAAGAATGACGTCTCACTTAGCGAACATTGCTTTGAAACTGTAAACCACGAGCCATCGTTTGTTTGGCGCTCAAGTAGTGGCGGACGCCCCACATGTAAAGTAACTACGCTGTCTACATCGTATGTTCGACGCAAGCAGTTTTATTCGCGAATACATTGCGCTAAATCAATTTCTCATTAGGCAGAACCGCACATGAGCAACCTGGGGCGTAAACATGGCACTATACACTTTACGGCACGAACATGGAACAATATTACACTGAAACACACCATTTGCTCAGTTGTCAATCCTTAAGGTGCATAGCGCGTCGTAACGGTTGCATGCGTCACGCAATTAACTAGACTCTGTTCCCACGAGAAGCACGACTGCCGGAAAACAAGCGGGAACATGTGCTTACCACAGTGTACTTCGTAGGTGTGAAGTTTTCCCGCCGCACAGCCTTCGTCCACGCTGCATTTTGGGCGGGGTCCAACGGAAACCTGTACACGCGTGCTCGCGGTCCATTAGCGTAGTTCGATCGACAGTTCGGTGCACTGCAGCACCCAGACATTTTCGCCAGCACACCAGCAAAAGTTCATGCAGCACGCCTGAGCAACTGAGTATAAAGAAAATGCACGCCAACAAGCTGCAGCAATGGAAATAGTGTCAGCGTTGCCAGATGCTTAGACTGATACTGCTAGCATTGGTGCTCTTATGTATTCAAGCCTGCAGTATATCGCAATTTTTATAACCAGTACTGCGCCGCATGAATAGACCATGATGTAAATGAAAACACATATAAATTTCCTTATTTTCTGCATCAAAAAAACACCTTGCGGCTGCCACATTCAATAAACAGTTTTCTACCCACAACGCGCATGCTGGCAGATGGATTCCGTACTAGCCACAGCCGAAAGCTAAGCCGAGCCACGCCAGTTCCCGTGCGTACAGTGCCTAGAATATTTGAAGTGTGATTACAGCCAAGCGGCGCGTATGGGATCCCTTGAGGCAGCTTGGCGATGTATCCGCTAGGTGGCGCGCTCTCCCGCTTACACGTCAGGCCGCCACGAGAAGCACATGTGTGCATGCTGGACTGCGTGCGTTGTGCGTGCCTTTCGTGTTGTTTTCTTCATTTAAATGATGCCTTGAGAAGCAGTGATGAGCCGACGACAGAGTCACTGTTTTGTACCCGGTTGCAAGAGCGGGTACAAGTCGTGCAAAGAAAAAGTCTTGTTGTTCGGCGTGCCCAAATAAGCGGACGTATTTCAACAGTGGCAGCGCAACATTCCAAGAGCAGATAAGCCGCTTGAGTCCAACGCAGCTGTCTGCGAGCTTCATTTCGACAAACAGTTTGTATCACGACACTTTGAACATATTATTGACGGGAAAACTGTACGCCTTGAGAGAACGCGACCGGTCCTTCTGCCTGGCGCCGTACCCACGATCTTTCCCAATGTGCCTGCCTACTTATCAAAGCCCGTTCCCAGGAAAAGAAATTCCAAGGAGAGGTTGTGCCCACCGCTTGATCTGCCAGAAAAGCGGCAACGGCTCAGCGAGGTGCTACAGCCACTGCTAGGTGAGGAGCCAGATGAGTCTGCGACAGTGCCTTCTGAGCCTCAAGTTCCTTTCAACCACAAGGACGTTGCCCTGCCGTCAGACAGCTGGGGAAAGCACGTGTTCGGTGGTGTGCCATTGAAGGTCGCGTACAGTGTGTGTTCACCGGGCCAGACATGGGTCTCCTATGCGCTGTGAAGCTTGTGTTGTTTACTGTGACCGACGATAGTGTGGCGCATGAAGTGTTTGTGCGCGGAGTGAAACTTGATCTGGACGAGCCTGGCGGCCCAGCTTCCGTTCTCAAGGCTGTCGATGGTATGCATGTATGTTCAGGGGCAGGATTTCTTGAAGAGTTCCCGTTCGCAAGCTCTAACTCCAACTTGACAGTATGGAACGGGAGCCTGTACAACAAAAAGTGCGCAGGTACCTCACTTGAGCGGTGTGTAGCCTGCAAATATCTTCGGAGAATCCTCACCAACCAAAGGTGTCGGAGAAAAAAAACCAAGTCAAAAACAAATGTTTCTCGAAAGATGAAAACGAAAATGCAAGCTGTGCGGCGCTTGAAGGATAAAGTGAAAGCGTTAGACGAAATCATTTCGCAAATGAAAGCAGAAAATGAGAAGATTGAGGAAGAGGTACTTTTGAAAAAGATTGACAGCCTTCCCCCTAAACAAAAAGCTGCCATTCTTCAATGTTTTGCCGCTGCAAGCCGAAAATCACCTAAAGGCATGCGCTACAGTTCTGAGTGGATTCTGGAATGTGTCATGATGCGTATTTAGAGCCCAAGACTGTACGAGCACGTACGCCGAGAAAAGATTCTCATGCTTCCCAGCCGCACTTGTCTCAAGAATTTCATGAAGAAGTATGAGAGCAGCTTCGGTTTCAACTCCTCAGTTCTCTCTGGAATTGCAAAAAAAAACTGAAAGAATGGCTGAGTTTCAGCGTCACGGCGGTCTGATAATAGACGAGATGAAACTTGCCGAAAACTTTGGAGGGGCACCAGGTACTGGAAAAATTGATGGCTTTGTGGACCTTGGTGCATTTACTTCTGAACTTGACAAGAGTGTGCCGTGTGACCATAGAATGATTGTAATGTTTCAACCCTTGTCCGGGTCCTGGCATCAAATTTTAGGTGTTTTTGCATCGAGGGGAAATGTAAAAGCCCATTTACTCTCCAAGATTATTTTGGAAGCGGTCGTTTTGGCCGAAAAAGCAAGGCTTAGAGTTGATTACGTCACTTGCGACGGGGCATCCTGGAACCGTGCAATGTGGCATCAGTTTGGCATATCCGGTACGGCTGCAGCTGTCACGCCATCAGTACAGCACCCTGCTGACGATAGTAGACGTCTGTTCTTCCTTTCAGACTTTCCCCATCTAGTTAAATGTGTGAGAAATGGCTTCATAAAAGGGGGCTACAAAACTCCAGCAGGTCACGTTGATGTGCGACCAATCAGAGCTGCCTACCAATTGGACA
Organism: Rhipicephalus annulatus; assembly: GCA_013436015.1. NCBI lineage: Eukaryota > Metazoa > Arthropoda > Arachnida > Ixodida > Ixodidae > Rhipicephalus > Rhipicephalus annulatus. Next base: position 1,650,300 of record WOVY01009991.1, read on the forward strand.
AGTGTGCAACAACACTTAAGGCAATGCCCAAGATCACACATGTTTACCTGAATCCGAATAATTTCGAAAAGATGAAGGTCAACTATGCTTTTCACCTCTTCAGTGCCGAAGTGCTGCGTGGTCTGTTTTTGTACCGAGAGCAAATTTCTAAGTCATGTTCTTATGTAAGGGAAACAGAAAAGTTCATCACCTTTATGCAGAAATTGATTTCTGTAATGACCTCAAGGGTGCCTACAGAAGCACTGAGAAAAAACTCCGAAGGATTAAAGTGCTGCAAAATGCCCTGGATTACATTAATAGGTGGGAAGCCAACACAGGGCCCACAAAGGCAGGCTTTCTGTCACGCAGCACTGCTGAAGGCCTTCGGGTCACGATAAAAGGGACCCTACAGCTTTTTGAATATCTTACTGAACGTGTCGGATACAAGTATTTGCTAACCTCACGTCTCAGCCAAGACCCCATCGAAAAGCTGTTTGGCATTATTCGGCAGTTCTCCGGCTGTAATGACCACCCCACCTCATCCCAGTTCTTAACAGCAGTTAACTGCTTAAGTTTTTATAACTTATGCAAAGCGCTGGACACAGGAAACTGTGCAGGAGGTGCCCTCACGTCCCTTGTCGGAGTGGACGCAGCCGCCAATCATGTGGACACCCTACTTGATGAGGGAAAACTTGATGAGGCTTCGAGTGTCTTTGAGCAATCTGAACTTTCCGATCATGTCTACCCAAAGCAGACAAGTGATGCCAGGTTAACGTATTACCTGGCCGGATATGTGGCCCGGAAAAAGGTGATGGCAACGAAGTGTCGGGAATGTTTTGACCTGCTCTTAACATCCGCTAAAGACGCAGTTGAAGGTCTTTCTTCGTTTACGGATTTCTGCAACCAAGGAGGTCTTCTGTACCCTTCCGTCGAGTTCTTTGCATTTATTGAAGCTTTGGAAGAGGTTTTTACGATGTGGTTCAGCTGGAACAATCTTCAGCGAGACAGCATGACTGAAGTTTTGCAGATCATGAAGAATGTTTCCCGCGTTGGGTGTCACACACATCAAGACGAGCTGACAAACAACGTGATCAAGTTTTTTCTTCTGACCAGGCTTCATTTTTTTACTAAGTCCCTCAACAGAGAACGAGCTTCAGCGAGTGAAAGAAGGAAGCACTTGAAACTTAGAAGAATGACTTGAATGTCAGAGACTCTTGTTGGGCCTTTAGTGTGCTTGCTCTTGTCCTTTTTTTTACAGTGTGTAATATGTTTGTTCCAAGGGGCGTAGCCAGAAATGTTATCGGGGGGGGGGGGGCACCCTGTTTATCTGAAGTGTGGGCCGGGCTGGCCCATGGGTTCGAGTGTCATTTTGTGCTCTGTATGCTATGGCGAAAAATTCACTGATTGATATGTGGGGTTTAACGTCCGAAAACCACCATATGATTATGAGAGACGCCGTAGTGAAGGGCTCCGGAAATTTCGACCACCTGGGGTTCTTTAACGTGCACCCAAATCTGAAAAATTCACTGATGATCGATACTGCCTAATGCGAATTTTGAGCGCAGCTTCGTGTTTTGAAAGGCCACTTCTGTTTGAAGTTTTGGCTTTCCGCAATCTATCAACTAAGCCATAAATCATAATTTTTGTGAAGAAATACGGCACTCACCACGCCATTATTCTTCTTTCAGCGGATGAGCGAGGTATCCGCTTCACATCTGTGAAGTGTTCTGTACCCTTTGTTGAAGGTGCATGTGGCCGAGGACGATGAAGAATTGTGGCTGAGCACATTGAATTGGGTGGGAAGCATTATACCACACACTCGTTGCGCAATTAGCATTGTGTGATCACTGGTTGTTATCTAATGCGACTCCTTGCTCTACACCATGCCTGTATAGAGTCTTTTTCGTGAACGCGTTTCAGGCTTTCGTCTTTTCCTTTTTCTCTGTTGTGCTCTCAAGACTGATTTTTTTTCATCCAATTGTTTTATTGTGAATATATTTTTCTTTTGTGTTTGTTATAAGTCAAAACGGCCAAAAAAGAAAACAAAACCCAGCGTGGCTCTGTAGTAGTATACTGGACTGCCACGCAGAGGGCCTGGGTTCAAATCTCATTCCAGCCTCGGTATTATTTTCTCCTTTTCATCTGCCCCGCCGCGGTGGTCTAGTGGCTAAGGTACTCGGCTGCTGACCCGCAGGTCGCGGGTTCGATTCCCGGCTGCGGCGGCTGCATTTCCGATGGAGGCGGAAATGTTGTAGGCCCGTGTACTCAGATCTGTGTGCACGTTAAAGAACCCCAGGTGGTCAAAATTTCCGGAGCCCTCCACTACGGCGTCTCTCATAATCAAATGGTGGTTTTGGGACGTTAAACCCCACAAATCAATCAAATCTCCTTTTCATCTATTTTTTTTTCATGTCCATCGGTTACATCGCCAACGGCGACGCCGCTCAACGCAGGAACGGGCTCCAAAAAATTTCGGATGGTGAGGGGGTTCACGGGCCCGGAGTGCCACACGCTGGCTACGCCCCTGGTTTGTTCTAAATTGAAAAAAAAAACAGTTCAGACTGCAATTTCGCAATTCATTCGATGTTTCATTGCCTCTCATTTGTGGAGTCAAATATTTTTGCAGCAGAGGCTTGCGTTTAGCGCACAAAAGAAGAACAACCGAATAAACACTTCAAGTAAAAAAAAGCATGCAAACGAAGGTGCAGCTATAACAAGAGCACATTTTAATCGCTCATTCTCGAACGCCGCGTGCTCGGCAAGCACCGTCACCTTCGATTTCGGCACTACAATCCATGGATCTTTGGATGAACCAGAAGCTTGATAGCGTCTGCGATTAAAATTTGGACTGAAATTGTTGCCGTGTCCACAAGTTATAGAAACCGCGATTAAAAAATAAAAGCGCGAGATCCAAAAGCGATCTGTTTCAACAAGTCACGGCAAAAAAAAACATTGCTTCCCGACATTCTTAATTCACACTGGCCCAACAATCATAGCTGGCAAATGGAGATGCAATTACATGTGCACGTAGGAGAATGAAGACAGTGGAATTTAAACGCACGGTGCTAAATAACGGCCAATTAGCTGCGCGACAAGCAGACGACTACACGGCGAGCGGACGTGTAAGCGGGTGTCAGCGCCCCCTAGAGTTCTCTTTTCGATGCATCGCGGAGCGGCTTCAGAGCCGGCGGCGCGGTCTGCACACTTCCCCTATTGTAGACACTGTACCGTGCGCGCCGTGCGCTCTCTCTGCTCGCGTCGTCGGGCTTGCAGATCTCACTGTGGTGACGTAGTTGGTGTGGAGAGGGGGACATGCGCGGGCCTTCTCCTAGTTCTAGGTGGTGTTGAGCGTACACACAAGCACCACGTCGTAATTCTTAGATCGTCGAATCCAGGTGGTCGTGATCGAGCACTCTAAGCGCGACGCAACACGCCAACCGTCACCGGCAAAATACGGGGAAAGACTCAGCCAGCAGAGGAGGAGGGCTAGGCACCTTGGCAACGCTTTTCGCGCTGCCTGCATCCATTTGACGCGTGTGGTTTCGCACGGCACGCTTCCCTCTGTGGTTGCTCCTCAACGGTCTATCCAATAATCGCACGCGCCTATTGGGCTCCGTTACTCCTTTTTCGGGTAATTTTGCCTTAGAGTGTATTGAAAAAAACAATCTACTACACAAGCTCTAACAAAAAAATCACAACACATGTCCCTTCATAATGTACGTGCAGCATGACACCGCCACTGGTCGACACTGCTGCACTGTCCGGCTCGGCTTCACGTCAGTACCGGTCCCGCAACAGCAAAGTTGCCGTCGGCACGACGAACCATCACTAGCGCCGACACGTCTTCCGGTTGCGACCAGCACTCACGAGGGCGCCGGACTGCAGGCAGTTGCGCAGGTCCCAGGCATCTCCACCGCCCGACCTCACGACCACATTCCTGGCCAGCGGCACTGACGATGTGCAGAAGACAGCCAGCCGTGGACCGCGTCACTCCCGCTGTGTACATTCCAAAACACACTCTACAGAAACAATGATGCAGGGCCTAAAAAAGGGAGCTTCGGGCTTTTCATTCACGTGGTACGATTGTCAGTACTGCCATGCTAGCTAATTCATCGCGGTGGCCGAGACGCCCATCATAATAAAACAAAAATCACTTTTCCTAACTCGTGTATCGCAAGATAAAAAAGTGAGGGAAGCAGAGTACAACACCTCGACGCCACGATCCAAGTAATTGTGCCACGTGCGACAGGCGGCTGCGCAGAGACTTAGGCCTAATGAGTCGCTCGACAAAAACCGGCATCCACACAGCACTCAGCCTAGCGCAGAAAAGGCTGCCGCGAGGAGACATCAACTCTGTAAGGTGGCCCTATCGCTCGCCGCATACAGCACCTTACTAAGCGATCGGAGTCCACCTTTCCGGACGGTGTTACGACGCTTCGGCGTCGAGCCGCAATACCAGACAGCAACGACTCCCGGCTCCCTAAGCCCAAAAGACATAAAAGAAGCTGTTTACAGAAAATTGAACTACCCCCGAGGCTTCCGTACTCACTCGCTTCGGGCCCGGCCTACAAACCAAGTACTCTAAGCCTTGCTCACCCCAGGATGCGGACCGCATGGCACTCGTCATCAACTCAACAACATTCTTGCAAACCAACAACAAAAAACACTTGCGAGCAGAAACATAAAGAACTCGTGTTCCCGCAAGTTCAAACACGTCACAAAACCGATCTCCTCACTCTCAACAAAGCTCACCGCTGACGCTAGCAAAGAAGTCCCCCTAGGCCTACTATATCCTGGCTCTAACAAAAGCTTGTACCAAACCTCAAAAACTGTCATCCGATACTCCAAGAGCTCCACGTCAGGCAGCCAGTGTGGGATCTCGAACTGGCGGGTGCCACCACCATGCTCTTGTAGTGAACAGACACAGTAGACATGGTCGGTACAAACCAAGCAATAACATACATTTATTTAACTAATTTTAGAAGGACGATATCGTCATCAATCGTTATCAAACGCTAGGACATTCTTACACAATATTGCCATACACTCCATGACAAACACAACAACACGTAAAACACAAATTAACACGACAAACACAATAACATATTTAAAGGGCATCGCCAACGCTAGACTTACCACGAGGGCCCCCGACACGCAGCCCGCGGTGCCACGCACCGGGAACCCACGCTAGAGACAACCGTTCGCGGACACCACCCCGCACAGAAGAGACTCGCTCAACTCTCGCCCGCACCAAAGCTTGCCTTCCATCAGGGGTCACCGCCGGCGCTACATCATCATGATGACATTGGTGATCAACGCGAACACAAACCCCCCTACCACCCGGGAGTTCTAACCCACAAGGCGGCTTTTGAGCGAGACATGTGCGCCACGCAGCGCAAACAACTTTAGAAGGGGTGTCAGCATCACCACAAGGTAAATGATGCCGCATATCACTTCCGCGTCATGATTATCATGTTTGGACGTGTCGTTTACCTTCATCATCTATTCACGTCACGTGACACTAAGTTTAATATATATTTGGAGCTAACGAAACGGCCGCGAGCTTGCTATGAGCGTGGTTTGTTGTCGTTTTCTTACATAACACGTGCGTTAGGATTATCACGTTTGCACCAGTCATATATTTCGTCATCCATTGACGTCACGTAACGCCAAATTTGGTATACGTGGAGCTAGAAAAACGGCTGCGAGTGCGTCATGAAGGGCCCAATATATTCCAATGTAGCGTTGACGCGCGCGCACGCTGGGCACAGCGACGCTACGTTAGCAAAACGTGAGCACTCTATCTATAGTCTGACGCCAGGCGTGACCAGCGTACGTCAGCGTGGCCCGACGGCAACCAGCGCGAAATGCGACATGCTGCATTTCACGCCGATTCGTTACCCAGACAACACTGCGTTTCCCTCTTTTCGTGACGGAGGGACGCGCTGAAACGCACATGCGTCAAAGCAACGCAGCGCGGCGTGCACCTGCGAGTACATGGCAGGACCGGCGCCTGGCGTGGCAACATCGTCGTGACGCGACGAAATGAATACCGGCGAGCATGCGCACCGCGTCACGTCGAAATGTATTGGCGGCTTCATTGGCATGTAGTCATGTTCTCACATGACACGCATCTCATAATTATCATGTTTGCACCAGTCACATACCTTCGTGATCCATTGGTGTCATTTAATACCAAATTTGGCATATGTGAAGCTAGTGAAACGGCCGCGAGCGCATCATGAGCGCAGCATGTAGTCATGTTGTTACATGACACGCCTCTCATGTTTATCATTTTTACACGAGTCTCATACCTTCATCATCCATTCACGTCCCGTAATACTTATTTTGGTATAAGTGAAGCTAGCGAAACGACTGCCAGCGCATCATGAGCGTGGCATGTAGTCATGTTGTTATATGACACGTATCTCATGATTATCATGTTTGCACCAGTCACATACTTTCGTCATTAATTCACGTACCGTAATACCAAATCTGGTACGCATACGAAACGGAAGCGACCGCATCATGCGCGTGGCATGTAGCCATGTTGTTAAATGACACGCATGTCATATTTTCATTTTAGGGTCTGTCGCTTGTGTTCGCCGGGCAATCATGCCATACCATACCTGTTTGGCAACATGCCATGTGAACTGAACTACCGCAAGAGCTGCAGGAACATGAAATGTAAATCATGACATTCATGCCACACATGTCATGGTTTTCATGTTATGACTAGCCAAGTATGTTCCTCATACAGTCATGTTATGCCATACCAAGTTTGGTATCGATACCACTATCGAAACGGCCAGGAGAGCTAAAAGTCGTAAGCGGAGAGATAGATAGATAGATAGATAGATAGATAGATAGATAGATAGATAGATAGATAGATAGATAGATAGATAGATAGATAGATAGATAGATAGACAAGCAGACAGACAGATAGATAGATAGATAGATAGATAGATAGATAGATAGATAGACAGACAGACAGACAGACAGACAGACAGACAGACAGACAGACAGACAGACAGACAGACAGACAGACAGACAGACAGACAGATAGATAGATAGATAGATAGATAGATAGATAGATAGATAGATAGATAGATAGATAGATAGATAGATAGATAGATAGATAGATAGATAGATAGATAGATAGATAGATAGATAGATAGATACGCTCAAAGTCACCGAAGTTCGCGAAGAAATGTTTCGCATTTAAAAAATTGCCCGCAGCTTCCCTCGGGGGAACACTGAGGAGGATGCGGAGCATATAATTGGTTAACGGGGTGTTAAAGTGCGACTTACTTGGGTCAATGGCTAAATTGGTTAACGTGGTTGTGAAATGGGGTGTTAAATTGCGACTTACTTGGGTCGATGGCTAAATTGGCTAACGTGGTTGTAGGAGGGGGTGTTAAATGAGTGAACACGTACACACGTATGCGAAAGGGCGGCGCTGGTCGAAGGGACGTCGATCATTGTGTTTGTGGATTCGTTGGAATTCATTTCACCGCGACCTTGGACGTCGACGCGCCGTACAAACCAACCGACGAGCGGCAACTGAGCGAGCGAGCGCCGACCTTGAGTATATATACAGCGCGACGGCGCATGCACTGTCAGCTGTTGAATGTTCTCGAAGCGCGACGGCGCATGCGCGTATCCTGGAGAATCAGGAGAATTGTAGAATGTTCTCGAAGGAGAGAAGCGCGCGCGGCACAGATGATGGGTGACGGTGCATGCGCGCGTCAGCTGTCGAATGTTCGAGAAGGGGAAGAAGCGCAACGGCGCATGCGCGCGCGTCAGCTGCCGATGTTCTCGAAACGCGACGGCGCATGCGCGCGCGTCAGCTGCCGATGTTCTCGAAGCGTGACGGCGCATGCGCGCTACATTATACAGCTAGCGAATGTTCGTGAAGAGGAGAAGCGCACGCGGTGTGTAGAGGAGGAAGGGATGCACAGATGGTGGAAGAAGGAGGAGGAAGCTTGCGGACGGCGCCGCACTACAAGCCTCGAGTATTAGATGCTCCGCATCTAAAAAGCGACAGCACTATGCTTCTTGTTCATGGTATTGGCCTTAACACGTACTTCGAAATGCGCGCATGGGATAAAAGTGACACGGAATAACACGGTACTTGATGTGACGCAATACACGAAACAAAAGACAAGCAGCATATATACTTTTTTCATTTTTGTTGGCCTGACACTTTTCCTTGGAATAGCCCGTAGCTAGGTCTTCCGCGCGCCTTGGTAAGTCAGAAATACAAATACATACACTCGCGCCTCATATTTATGGTTTCCACAGATAAGTGGCACAACGATTCCTTGGCACCACAGCTGCTCGCAATCTGGTCCCTCACAAACGAACTCGAGCACATGCAACCACAAGCAGCACATATCACAACTCCGAAGACCCCGACGGCACACAGCGAATGATGCAACAGCCGTTGTTTCTCGTCGAAGCGCAGAAATGTTGCAGGTATTGCAACGCCGATGGCAACGCATTGCCGATTGTCGGTATCGATTGCGCAGAGTGCCACTGCAGCGCACAACGCAACCAGCGTCTTCAGTCCATTGACATGCGGTAGAGCTTTCTGGCCTTGATGAAGTTTCTTCAGCTGGCGGTGGCACAACGCGCCAAACTCACACAGATAGTCACGCTACTGATTGACTCCCGCGCTGCCCGCGCTATCCAGAGAAGACGCCGCCGGCTCGCGTTCGCATCACGCACATGACATGAAAAGGCGCAGTGGCGCCGCAAGAAATCCTAGCGGCCGGCCGTGTCGTTTTGGAACGCCGAGACAGCAGCCGTGGCCTGCTGGTCGTGCCACTAGATCATATTCTAGTTCACTGTAATGACGGAGAACCTGCCATGAACGACTACGAAGAAATGAAGACGCGTGTGGCGGCTCATCTAAAAGCGGAGCTGAGGGCTCGTAAAGCTGCCGCGGCACGGCGAAGAAGGCAAGCGAACCCGGAGCTGAGGGCACGCGAAGCTGCTGTGGCAGGGCGACAAATGCAAGCGGATCCGGAGGCTGCGAGAATACGGGAAGGAGTACGGGAAGCGATGGCAAAACGCCGGAAGCGTTCGGAACCTGATGTTGGTGGCGCCGACACTCTGCTTTTGCACAATTTCCTCGGCCTCACTTTTGGTCCTTTGAGGACAAACGCAATTGCTGTGTTGCAGCGAGTTTGCCGGTGGCGAAGATGATCACAGTGAGCACTTGGTTTCGTTGCCTTTCTGCGGAGAAAAAAAATCGCAGATCCCACGTACAGTGGGAATCGATGATATGCGAAGCACGAATAAGCAAGGTTGATATGTCACTCGAAAATGAGCACAATGTTACGGGATGAAGGTGAGTGGTGCCGTAAATGACTTACGTGTCATGATTATTATGTTTGGATGTGTCGTTTACCTTCGTCATTTATTCATGGCGCGTGATACCAAATTTAGAATATGTGGAGCTAGCGAAACGGCCACGAGCACGCTATGACTGTGATATGTAGTCATTTTCTTGAATGGCACGCTTGTCAGCATTATCATGTTTGCACCAGTCATAAACTTTCGTCATCAATTGACGTCACGTAACACCACATTTGTTATATGTGGACTTTGCAAAACGGGTGCACGAGCGCATCATGAAGGGCCCATATACTCCGATGTAGTGTTGACGCGCGCGCACGCTGGGCACAGTGACGCTAACGCGAGCACTCTATAGTCTGGCGCCAGGCGCGACCGGAGCGACCAGCGTCCCTCGGGGCGGCCCGGTGGCAACCGGGGCGAAATGCGAAGTGCTGCATTTCGCACCGACCAAGACAGCACTGCGTCTCCCTCTTTTCGTGACGGATGGACGCTGGATGCGCCGAAACCAACACCTCCTAAAAATTCTTCAGGCCTGCGCCCTCCGCCGTGACGTCACCACCAGCCGTCCTACGAGTTCAATACTTCCTGACCGGTTCCGTCGCGCATTCCCGAATTCCCACTTGCTGCAATGGTGACGGCCGTGCTGCACGTGTTTTTTTTCGCGAGTCTGCCGAGCCATTTTCTTTGCGTTGTGTGCAGTGAATTTTACTGCCGGAATTTTATTGCACGAAGCTTCTGACATGCCCAATAAGTGTTGTGTGCCGGCATCTTCAAGTAATTACAAGACCGGGAAGAAAGTTCAAGTATTTTCATTCCCCAAGGATGAAGTGCTAAGGAAGAAGTGGCTCAGTGCTATCCCAAGAAAGGATTTCTTCCCTACGGAAAACAACAACGTAAGAGCAAACTGTATGTCACCATTGCATCACACTGATGGTGAAATTATACTCATTGTAACCGTTCGCGAAGTGCTTGTGCAACGTTTAGACGCATTCCGAGGTTCGCTGACACTCTGCGACTGCCATTGGTATGCAGGTATGCGCATTGCATTTCACCGAGTCATGCCTTCAGAACAAGTCGTCCTACACGGATTCTATGACAGGAAGAGTGCTAGAGGTCTCACTGAAAGTACCACGCCTGCGTTCAGGATCAGTGCCCACACTGTTCCCAGGATGTCCTTCGTACTTGTCGAAGGATGACCCTTCTCCGAGAGAATGCCCGGAAACGAAAAAAATGCGCCGAGAAGCGGCTGACCTCGCTCGTACCATCGCAGAATCGGAGGCTTCTTATCGTGATGAAGAAACGAATTGCTGTTTTTCCTCGCTCTTTGAGCTTATGGAATGTTTGAAAAGTGCACCTATGCCAAATGAGTGGATTGTAATTCACCGCACAAACTGTGCCCTGTTTTTAAATATTGTTGATGAGAGCATGCCGATGTTGCGGTCGTCTGTTACTGTTTTCAGCGACCTGAGTATCAGTGTATGTTTTCATGGTACCAAATTAAGCCGTATAGGTGATTATGTCGTGCCAGGAAGCATTGGGAATGTGAATGTCCTGTCTGCCATCTTGAGTAGGCTTCAAAGCATCCTCGATGAAAAATGCTCCTCAGAAGGTCTTTGTGACGTAGTCGTTAGCCTTCTTGAGCAACTTGAACGAGATGCCATTGACAGCAAGAAACGTATCAGTCGCTTCTTGCGAGAACAGGTGGCGTTGCTTGGAAAACATCGATTGGAGTATTCCTCCGAAAGTATGGTGGTTGCTTGCATATTGCATACCATATCTCCACACGCCTACAAATTTCTCAGGGATTCAGGTTTTTTTGCCATGCCACATCCCAGTACTTGTCGAAATGTCTGCTCCTCGTTTCACTTGTCACCTGACACTGAGTCAGCCAGTGAAAATTTTCTCAGGTACATAAAACACAGATTTAAACAATTGCAGCCGCATGAAAGTGCCGTGGTTCTCATGGTTGACGAAATTCACATCCAGCCTTTCTTCGATTTTGAAGGTGTAAAAATTTCAGGGGCAGCAGGAAACAGTGAAGAGGCCGCTACTTCTGCTCATGTGTTTATGGTGCAAAGCATGCTGAGTTCTTTTCGCGAGGTGGTGCACATTCTGCCTGCACGAACAATGAATGCTCACTCTCTTCATGCTGTCCTGAAAAATGTAATCATTGGCCTTGAGGAAATTGGTTTTAAAGTTCTTGCAGCAGTTTCAGACAAACAACGCAATCAATCGCAAAGCACTTAGTATGTTTTCAGATCCGCCAAAGCCGAGCATCGTTTACCCAAATCCAAATGACGCAACAAGACCTATGTTTTATGTTGTGGATTCTGTGCACTTGTTGAAATGCATTCGAAACAACTGGATAAACCAAAGAATCTTGTGAGAAACCTATATTTTCCTATGTTTGATCTCTCAAACAACAGTGTCCATTTCGACTGCATACAGCGGGCATCAATCAAAGATCTTCGGGAGCTGCACAAGCTAGAGGCTTCTCAGCTTTTGAAGTACAGCTATCGCCTTTCGTCAAAGGCGCTAAATCCTAGCAACTTCTAAAGGCAAAATGTTAAGCTAGTACTACAAATATTCAATGCTTTTGTAGCTGAGGCACTGGATCACCACTGGAACTTTCATGCGTTATGGCATGCCAAAGAAACTGCCAATTTCATCAGGATAGTTCTCCGCTGGTGGAAGATTGTAAACGTTAAAAACACCTCACAAAGGCCATCACCACAGAGATGTTTATGAAGAGCCAGTTTCGTGCCTGAATGGTGACCCTAAGCTGGAATTTCTCGATGCGTTTGTCACTTGGTTGGATGTGTGGGAATCCTACAAACACGACAACGGCGTTCTCACGCGAGAACTCAATCTGCTCTAAGGCATTCCGCCTATGCAATACTTGAATTCACCAAGTACTGCCTTGTCGAGCTTCGTTATAAATATGTCCTGCTCGGCAAGCTGCAGACAGACGGCCTCGAAAACCGATTTGGCCAGTACAGGCAAATGGCTGGTGGTCATTACCACATCAGCATTAGGCAGCTGTACGAGAGTGAAGGCAGGATTCGCCTACAAAATACTCTTCCTATAATGAGCAGTGACGATTTCATTGATGAGGCTCTTCCATCGGCAACAGCCACAAATCAACAGGACTTCAGAGTTACTGTCAAACCTGAAGATCTTGACAGCTTAAGCACACGCATCGCTGTTTTTGCTTATGTTGGAGGCTTTTGCACTAACTCTGTGGTAAAAACGTTGAAGTGCAACTACTGTCAAGAGAACCTTGTTGCTGACAGTTGCGATGCTGAGTGCGATGGTGATGCTAATTCTTTAATAGCAAGTCTCAATTGAGGTGGCTTGAAATTTCCGAACGCGTGTGTTGTGACAGTAGTGATGCACACTGAAGTTGTTGTTGCAAAGTTGCTGCAGAATGAAAAAAAATGCCGGGTGCTTTCTGCAGGCACGAAATCACAGATGTATTGTTCAACAGCTTGTGAAGGAGAGCTTGCCAGCATTTGAGGAACTGGTGACTTGTGCGAATGGGCACGAACCAGATTTGGTGATAAATATGTTGACAAAATGTGCGACAAATGTTCTGCTAAATAATTATTGCAAAGAGAGGAATGACGCAGCCGCTGTTGCTAAAGCCGATGCCAAAGCTGTCGCAAAAGCACGGAAATTGAAAACTGTTGCTCCAAAATAAAGTGCTCATGTATCATTTGTAATTTTCATTAGTATGTTCATTTATTTGTGTTTTTGATCATTGCTTCGTGCCCTTGTTTCGTGTGTACATGTTGAATAAACTAACTCTTACTACAGGAAGTTTGCACGTTTGACAAGTTCCTTATAATTAACAATACCCTTTGAAGACATTGAGACGCGAGAGAAAACAATATTGCTGAGATACAACTCGTTCACTGCGAGAGGAGTGCCAGAAGCGGCGCGCTCCCCGCAGGACCGGTCGGACGGCGAGTGATGACGTAGCTGACGTCATGTCACGTGAGGCGCAGGCCTGAAGAATTTTAGGAGGTGTTGCCGAAACCCGCATGCGTCAAAGCAACGCAGCTGGGTGCGCGCCTGCGAGTATATGGCAAGACCGGCGCTTGGTGTGGCAACGCCTGCGTACGCGATGAAATTACGCTGGTGAACACTGACACCGCGTCACGTCGAAATGTATTGGCGCTTTAACATGTGGTATGTAGTCATGTTCTCACATGACACGCATCTCATGATTATCATGTTTGCACCATTCACGTACTTTCGTCATCCATTGACGTCGCATAATGCAAAATTTAGCATATGACAGCTAGCGAAACGGCCGCGAGCGCATCATGAGTGTGGCATGTAGTGGTTTTGTTACATGACACGCATTTCATAATTATCATGTTTGGATGCATCATTTACCTATGTCGTCCGTTCGCATTGCGTAATACCAAGTTTCCTACATGTGAAGCTAGTGAAACGGCTACGAGCGCATCATGAGCGTAGCATGTAGTCAAGTTGTTACATGACATGCATCTCATGTTTATAAGTTTGCACCAGTATTATACCTTCGTCATCCATTCACGTCCCGTAATACCAAGTTGGGTATAAGTGAAGCTAGGGAAACGGCCGCCAGCGCATCATGAGCATGGCATGTAGTCATGTTGTTACATGACACGCATATTATGATTTTCATGTTAAGGTGGGTCGCTTGTTTTCGGCATGCAATCATGTCATACCATACCAGTTTTGCAACACGTCATGCGAACAAAACCACTGCAAGAGCTGCAAGACCATGAAATGTAAATCATGACATTCATGACATACATGTCATGACTTTCATGTTATGACTAGTCTAATATGTTCTACATACAGTCATGTTATGCCTCACCAAGATTGTTATCGATACCATAATCTAAACGGGCAGTAGAGCTGAATGTCGTAGGCGGCTAGATAGACAGATAGATAGATAGATAGATGATAGATAGATAGATAGATAGATAGATAGATAGATAGATAGATAGATAGATAGATAGATAGATAGATATAGATAGATAGATAGATAGATAGATAGATAGATATATAGATAGATAGATATCGATCGATAGATCGATGATAATAGCTAGATAATAGATCGATCGATAGATAGCTAGATAGATAGATAGATCGATAGATAGATAGCTAGCTAGATCGATCTAGCTCGCTCGCTAGCTCGCTAGATAGCTAGCTAGATCCTTCGATAGATCGATAGTAGATAGATAGATCGATAGATAGATAGATAGATAGATAGATAGATAGCTAGATAGATAGATAGATAGATAGATATGCTCAAAGCCGCCGAAGTTCGCAAAGAAATGCTTCGCATTTAAAAGAGGGAGCTGGTGTGGAGCCGGGTTTTCAACCGAGGCGGTGGACATCGCGTTGCCTAAAGCACGGTGCAAGATAGAACACTTCAGGTGGGGATACTCTGAGACTGGATTGGATTGGATAAACTTTTATTTGGTCCTCCAAAACACAGATCACTGTGTTGCGGGCAGCTCCCACGTGGGGACTGAGATGCCAAGCTCCTCAGCCGCCTCGCGGGCTTGGTGGACAGCCCAGAGCTGATCTGCCAAGGACGAGCTGCGGATTGCCGCCTCCCATCTGGCAGAGGTGATGTTGCGATAAATGAGCGAATTTGGTGCACTGCCAGAGCATGTGTTCTAATGAAGCTATTTCCCCACAATGTGAACAAAGATTACTTGGGTATAGGTCAGGGTACATGATGTGTAACATTTTCAAAGTAGGGTACATCCGCGTTTGCAAAAGCCTTAATGTAAGTGCTTGGGGCCGAGTTATATTTTCGTGAGGTGGAGGGAAAACCTTCTAGACAGGTAGAAATGTTTAGTGAGCTCGTTATATGTTGTAAGAATTTCCCGGTTATCCCCTTCACCGGTAAATCGCATCCCCGGGGAGGCGCGGTTGGAGAGTTCTCGCGCCGCCTCGTGTGCTGCTTCGTTGAGATTGGGAGGGGAATCGTTGATTTGTCCAAGGTGAGCTGGGAACCAACTCAGAAGATGATGTGTTATGTTCTTGCCTTGCAGTATTTTCAGCGTTTGTTCACAGACCGTCCCCTTGGAAAACGCCCGTAGTGCTGCCATGGAATCACTGTAGACGACTTCAATGTTATCCATCTTGAGCGCTAAGGCGATGGCCACTTGTTCCGCAATGATTGGGTCTTTCGTCCTGACCGTCGCTGAGTTGACGAAATGGCCAGCCCCATCGACTACTACTGCACACAAACGCTTTCCCATTGGCGTAGGAAGTCGCGTCAACAATACGACCCCTCTTCCTCGTTTGAGACTTGACGAAGTATAGTCCTGGCCCTCGCTACTCTTCTTCCGACGTTGTGTTCTGGATGCATGTTTCTCGGTATAGGAGATACCGTGATAGTCTCCCTGATGTTGTCAGGGATATCATTGTAATTGCGTCTGATTGCCATTGGGTGTTGGCCCAGCTCCTGGAGGATCATTCTCCCGACCTTGTAGTAGATAACCTTGCAAACTGTGCTCTCTCTTGGGCTTCTACTATTTCTTCGAGCGTGTTGTGTATGCCAAGCTCAAGTAGACGCTCGGTGCGGGTATGTATGGGTAGCCCAGGACCTTCTTGATAACTTTCCTGAGGAGCACATTCAGTGTCTCGGACTCTGCTCTTGACCAGTTGTGCTTGCTGCCTCATATGTGAAGTGACTTAGAAACAAACGCATGCATCAACCTGATGAGGTTGTCTTCATTTATCCCATTTCTTTTGTTGGCCACTCTGCGTATGAGGTGCACCGCACTGTCCTGTTTTCCGAGTTAACTTGGCTATAGATTTGCTGTTGGCGCCGGTAGACTCTATCAGTATTCCCAGGACTTTGATGGAGTCGACCCTCTGGATGGCATCCCCTGATTTGTACGGAGATGGATGTCTATCTGGTTTAACGGCTTCCATCCCCTGGGCTTCGGTCCCCGGCGTGCAGTCCGATAAAGCAAAAGTTCTGACTTACTCGAGGAGCACTTGAGCCCGGAAGGGCGAAGGTATTGTTGTAACTCAGAACCAGGGCCATGCTTTTCGAATCCTTTATTCAGGATGCCAACGGGCAGCCTCCAAACAGCACAACACAACCCTAACGTAGGGCCCACGCCCCTATATACAAGTGGCTCCAGGTTACACATGCGCAGTGGCGATCATTCACTATATCACCGCAACTTGACAACTACGACAGGTTAGCCCTATCGCGATATGAAACACAACACTCCCTTTCTGACAAACTTTAAGTACGGCTACTATAGCCCCAGCGATCAGGCGCCCGCGTTGTCGGGTGCTTCTTCGGACGTAGTCATGTCGGCTGCGATACGCTCCGTGCTCGACTGGTGTTGTGTAATCGGTGGCAGCGTCGTCGTCGAAGTAGTAGGGTCCCGTTCTCGGGCACATGCGGCAGCTCGAACTCGTCGTCCACAGCTGGCTCTTTCTCCCGTTCC